>CM074299.1:9802137-10389637 GCA_037194245.1 Opsariichthys bidens
ACTTTCCACTTCAGTAGCGGTAATTCCTTGTTGACAGCCAGGTAAGTAGTGGAATGTGATAAACCCATTGTGCCAGGGTTGTCTGCCTTGCACCACCCCCAACATACACAGCGCAGCCCCTCACTATCTATCATGTCTCAGAATTCAAGAGTTCTGCATGCCCGCCCGTCTCGTGTTGTCATTAGCCCACACTTACTTACTGCAAATGAATAAGGAGCAGATGCGGACAGAGGACAGGCTTGTGAAATCATAAATTCCTTTCAAGGTAATCCCAAATCCATTGGCTTTCTATCTAACTAATACATACCCAGAACAATCTTATCGCCCCTGTCTCATCTCTGAATGCGTTCAGAATACATGACAGAACTAATATCTTTCACATACTCACTGAGGCATTCAGCTAACAGAGGAGGGAACGAAAAAAAAAAACATCCTTGAATGTTTGAATGGAAGGTTGATGAAAGAGCAAATTGAACACAGGGACAATCAGATTCATTTGTACTATTAATTTGATTTGATTACCCTTTCACTCTATTGAGTCCCTTTCATTTGGGGACATACTAATAATTACCACTCTTAATTATCCCACCCATTTAGTGTTTAATCCCATTAGTGAGAAAAAGAAAAGAGAAAATATACTGAATGCAACTGTCCATTTGTGTGCTAATGTGATAAAGAGAAAAAACAAGCCTAATAGGATAGAAATAACATAGACGTTTAAATCCGAAGTGATTATCCAAAATCCTAAACAAACGTCGCCAGTGTATGCTGAATAAATTAGCTTTGTTTAGCATAATACATAGAAGCAAAAGAGAAACAACTATATACATCCACACACAAATGATGAGACCTTAAATTAAATCCGAATATATCCCAAATTGCAAGTTTTTATTTATTTATTTATTTTTTACATAAAAGACTAGGCACAGTCATATGTACCAGTGGGAAACTCAGAATTCTTTATGATATCCAAATTGGGACATTGGAAGGGGTGTGGCTACAAAGAAACCCCAAAAACAAAACAAAACAAAAAACAACAAAAAGAGTGGGCCAAGAGTAAAAACTGTTTAATATTTTTGGTTTGGCTACATCTGCATTTCATTTCCAACTTGAATTCAAGACAACTTGAAACCAACTCATTAGTAAGAGCTTTTACTTGAAGGCAGCATGAGTGAAAGAAAGGATGGCAAACTCCACATAAGTATTATGAGACAGCAAGCATTATGTAACTCGTACCTCCGTGATGTCTCCCATAAACCATCAGTGTTCCATCCCGCAGGCCAGCGAACAGGAAGTTTCCGGAATGTTTGAGACACAGAACTGGACAGACCTCGGGGTTATGGAGAGTCACAAGACACTGGGCAGTCGTGTCCATACTTCCATAGAACAGGATGCTTTGGGAGAAATTGAAAAATTGAAGAATTTACAAGGACATTTATGTGGGAAGAAGTATAATCTTAAAAGAAAAGAAAGCTAATGCCTTGTTTCCACTGTGCATTTGCCTTGATATCGTGTAATGATATTTTAAAAAGGACATTTCTGTTCTCTGTAGCTAATCAGTCCCTTTCATTTGCTTAATTCTCTCAGGATATCTATTGTTCTTCTTAATCTTCATAAATGATTGAACCTAGTGAGAAAATCACAGTGATTTTAAAAGAGAAATTCATTTAATTTCTGCCAAAATGACTGCACTTCAAAATTTCTTTACAATTCACCATAAAACTACCGAAATGTCTTAACATGGTTGTAAAATTATTTTTAAAACTCTCTTTATCCTACTAAGCATAGACGCACCTGTTTCTTATCTTTCTGTACACCGCAATGTCTGTAATGGGACCTTAAATCTGATTAAAAGGCTTTTTACCTCTCACACTTCCCTATTGCAAGACATGTGCTCAAAACAAACAGCTATTAGTCTTGGCTATCACTTGGTTCTCACAGACAGCAGTGAGCTGACAGGAAAATAAAGCAGCATTGATGTGGCATTTAATTTACATAGGACCAAAGCAGCATCAATATCTTTAATACTACAGGCCAAGGTGGGTTTCATTTCATTTCCTCAATCTTAACTTGGCTGTGTAAAGATGCCTTGATATATTTAAAAGGGTATCTGCAGAGTTTTTTAAATTAAATTGAAGGCATTTTAAGATCTTTTTTAAGACCTCCACAAATTAGAGCAATGTCTATGGTAACATCCAAACCACAAAATTACAGTGCATCCGGAAAGTATTCACAGCGCTTCACTTCTTCCACATTTTATGTTACAGCCTAATTCCAAAAGGGATTAAATTCATTTTTTTTCCCCTCAAAAATCTACAAACAACACCCCATAATAACAACATGGAAGAAATTTGTTTGAAATCTTTGCAAATTTATGTATTTATAATAAATTTATAATTTATAATATATATATCACATCACATCACATGTACATAAGTATTCACAGCCTTTGCATGACGCTCAAAACTGAGCTCAGGAGCATCCTGTTTCCACTGATCATCCTTGAGATGTTTCTACAAATTGTTTGGAGTCCAACTGTGATAAATTCAGTTGATTGGACATGATTTGGAAAGGCACATACCCATCTATATAAGGTCATACACTTAACAGTGCATGTCAGGGCACAAACTAAGCCATTAAGTCCAAGGAATTGTCTTTAGACCTCCGAGACAGGATTGTATCGAGGCACAGATTTGGGGAAAGGTGCAAAACATTTTCTGCAGCACTGAAGGTCCCAATGAGCACAGTGGCCTCCATCATCCATAAATGAAAGAAGTTTGCAACCACCAGGACTCTTCCTAAAGGGGGTGACCAAGAACCCAATGGTCACGCTGATAGAGCGCCAGAGTTTCTCTGTGGAGAGAGGAGAACCTTCCAGAAGAACAACTATCTCTGCAGCACTCCACCAATCAGGCCTGTATGGTAGAGTGGCCAGATGGAAGCCACTCCTCAGTAAAAAGCACATGACAGCCCATCTGGAGTTTGCCAAAGAGGGGCACCTGAAGGACTTTCAGACCATGAAAAACAATATTCTGTGGTCTGATGAAACCAAGATTGAACTCTTTGGCCTAAATAGCAAGCGTCATGTCTAGAGAAAACCAGGCACCACTCGTCACCTGTCCAATACCATCACCAAAGTGAAGCATGGTGCAGAATGCTGTTGGGATGTTTTTCAGCGGCAGGAACTGGGAGATTAATCAGGATCGAGGGAAATATGAAAGCAGCAATATACAGAGACATCCTTGATGAAAACCTGCTCCAGAGTGCTCTGGACTTCAGACTGGGGCGAAGGTTCATTTTCCAATAGGACAACAACCGTAAGCACACAGCCAAGATAATAAAGGAGTGGCTATGGGACAACTCTGTGAATGTCCTTGAGTAACTCAGACTTGAACCCAATTGAACATCTCTAGAGAGATCTGAAAATGGCTGTGCACCGATGCTCCCCATCGAAACTGATGGATGATTTTGAGAGGTCCTGCAAAGAGGAATGGCCAAAAAAACCCAAAAATATTTGTGCCAAGCTTGTAGCATCATACTCAAAAATACTTGCTGTAGTTGGTGCCAAAGGTGCTTCAAAAAAATATTGAGCAAAGGCTGTGAATACTTGTATTGAATGTACAGTTTTACAATGTATTGAACTTATGATTTTTTCGTTTTTTATTTTTAATAAATTTGCAAAGATTTCAAACAAACTTCTTTCACTTTACCATTATGGGGTATTGTTGGTAGAATTTTGAGGAAAATATTGAATTTAATCCCTTTTGGAATAAGGCTTTAACGTAACAAAATGTAGAAAAAGTGAAGCGCTTTTAATACTTTCCGGATGCACTGTGCTATAAATAGGATAATTTAAATGACTTTATAGTTCAAGTAATACAGGTTTTGAAAAAAATTTCTATTTTAAAATGGCTAACCTCACATTTCAGCCTTTAACCCATTTTTTTAAAGAAAATAAATATAATAAATTACTACTATAAATAGTTATTTTTTATTCATATTATTTCATTAAAATATGATTACCTTATTAATTTGTACTATGTATTATACACATGAGTTTTTTTCTGATCCACCAGCTGAATGAAAATGCCATTTTAGTCCCTAACAGTAGGTGGTGCTTATAACCCCTGTATACTTTGCAGCTGCGCTTTTAGAAATGTGATGAGATTGCAGGTATGGCCTTTTTAATCACCTTAAATTTGATACAACTTGCTTTAATAACTACTTTTTTAATATTTTAAACTGAGGAACATAATACACATTTTTATATTAAACAGTCTTACCGGCCATCATCAAGTCCTGCACAGATAGTATTTCCAACTCCAGTGGAGTTGTGAGGGCCGGTGTCAGCATCCTCTGAAGGGGTGGGCTCAGGCACATACTCCAGACACATCACTCGAGCACTCATCTGGAGGGATTTTACAGGCCGAGGTGTGGGTCTGTTCAAGGAGAAAATGTCCACCTGGCCTTGAGAGGAATCACCTCCACTGGCTACCTGCAAAAACAGAGCAAGGACGGCACTATTATAGGTAGTCATCCAACCAAAACCGCTCTCGTATCCATGACTGTACAGAAAGAAAATAACAGAGGAAGGGAAGGGCCTTTCTGTTTTTCTGCCACTTTCAACCACTCCCTTGGCTTTGTGCTTTCACTTCCACTGGCAAGAAGCACATGGAAAAGATTTCAAACGGCAGAAAATACACTTCCTGTGTACTTTTAAGCTTCCCAGCCCTGCTATTTTATTCTCGTCAAATTCAATTTCACGGTAATGGCAATGTTAAAATCATATATCTCGTAAAATTCAAACTCATAGTCTTTCGCAAGATAAAGTCTCTAAAATTCATACACCATCAACCATAATGCATTCTCAGCGCGATAACTTCAAACATCTTTTTTTTTTTTTGAAACTCCAGGGATCTTTTCATCGCTGAAGCAGAGGAAAAGGTGGGGTGGAGAGATGTCTTTTGAAAGCCGCTGAGCTGTTTGACAATGGAGGGTTTCCTTTGGGCTGGTGATTGATCGCCTTCTTAAGACAGAGACTGAGATGACAAACTCGATCCTTGGTGAAATTACATGTAGTTGACAGAATAAAACTTCAGCAGAGAGCTGCTCATAAATCCATCCTCTGGTGCCTTGCCTCAACAATTGATCTAGGTTCTGCACCCATTCATTTTCCTACCGAGTTGCTTTAAAATGCAGACTCTTGTAACACATTTGGATCGCATTGCATCATAAATTAATAATCCCCCGTTCATGAAAAATAGTGTTTGTCTTCACCCCCTGCATGGCCGCTTACTCCCTCTCATGATTACTCGTTCATGCATAATGCAAGGGAAGCAACCCGCTCGCTATTAGAAATTAAACGAACTGATCAGCATCCCATCATGCCCGCCACACAAATTGGCTCATGTCTTCTTGTGCGGCACTAAACTGCTCCAATTACAAAATCCATACAAAAAAGCCTTCGAGAGGTGGTTTAACTGAGGGAGATAAAGGGGAAGAATATTGCAGAGTCAACTGACCTCATTATAAACAGCCCTTGTTTGGGGCCATCACTTATGATTACCTCAGGATACTGAGCCCAGACACAGGATGAGTGGAATGTGACCCCCCCCCGGCATAAAATTATAAATATAGCAAAAAAAACTAAACCAAGGGAAACAATGGTGTAGTGGGGGAGGGGTGATTAATTCTCAGTCATGTTATGGGAGCAAAATGGTCAGACTAAATATAGTCTTTAACCTTACAGTTCCTCTCTAATTTGCATGCAATCATTTGTCTGATTTGTATTACAGCGTAGAATCTGGACGGCAAACGTCTCGTGGGCTGGGAAGAGCGAGGCAGAGCAAATAACAGCCTGTTAAGGCATCGCAGTGGGAGATAGCGAGGACTTATCTTCAGGCAAGAGGAAAGAAAAAAAACTGAATCTCCCTACGTTTTTTGCTACTGAGCCGCAACCTCCAGTGGGTCCTTGTTCTCCTGCTTTCTCACAGAGACGAAAATCCATGTGCATGAACATGACGATGATCTACCCCTCCTCTTTCGATTTAATTCATCCAGATTAGGTGGAATTACAGTTCCCTGACAAACTCATCAGTACTTGTTTGGGGGAGTAGATATCTGGAATCATGCCCTGGATGCATCCCTGTTTTTTTGGCCAGAAAGCCGTGAAAACCAGTCTTAGAGCCAAAGCTCTGGACAACAGAACATTAATTAGGCTAAAATTGACTAAGAGCCTAAAGGGAGCAAAGGTAGCCTGGGGAGAAAGGCTTCATCTGTCTATTTGTACACACTGGGCAAATTCAAACATTTGTCTTTGACATTCTTTACGAAGTGCTTGGCTTTATAGATGAAAGAGAATAACAAATAGTGAGAATAATGTTGTATGCTCCATTCAGAAAAGAATTGAATATACATTTTAAATTATATACATTTTAAAAAGAGCTCAAGGAAGAAGAATTTAAAAAAATTCACATAACTCATATGTTATTATCATACATGTATCATTCATATCAACTAGTGTATAGATCAATCTATATATTTATAAATATATCTACATGTGTGTATATATATATATATATATATATATATATATATATATATATATATAAGCAAATTTGGTAACACTTTACAATAAAGTTTATTTGTTAACATGAATTTGTTAATGAACTAACCATGAGAAATATATTTCTTACTGTATTGTTAATCTTTATTAACACTAGTTAATAAAAACAGAGCAGTTCATTGTTTGTTCATATCAACTAATGTTAACAAGTACAGCTCTTGATTTTAATAATGTATTAGTAAATGCTGAAATTAACATTAACAAAGAATAATAAATGCAGTTCATTATTAGTTAACATAACTAATGTAGTTAACTAATGTTAACTAATGAACCTTACTGTAAAGTGATACTGTATATATATTTATATTTACATGTACCTGTATATGCTGAATTACACTTCCTGTCATTCAAATTCAAACTCCAATACAACGTCCAGTGGCCAATTTAATTAAAACGCCTTCTCATGAATTGAATGAGATCCAATTCTTAAAAAGTTTGTGCCTCAACTGCAATGACACGGTTTAAAAAAATATATAAAGTGTAAATCTTGTGCCACTAACAGCACCGAAAGGCATAAATTATTTCCAAACTGGCTTCCCAAACACACCTTCCATACCCTACTCAGTAAACAACTTTTTGAAAGTAGACCTGCCCGAAAGTCATACCACTGACATCAAACATGCAGAGCAACTACTTACTTTGATCATTACTAACCGACTAACTAAATAAATAAAAGTGCAGGAAGAACACTGTGAACAGGCAAAAATCAATAGCTGAGCCTTAGCCTTAGAGGTGACAAGGCTAAGAAGAGTGAATTTGGCAGATGACTAACTGGCTTACTATCTTAGACTGATTAGAAACAATATCATTATTTTGATCTAAGCCATGAGAAAAATTCCAGAACCCCATCTTAGAGTGATCTGATTACGGTCACTGCTCAACTGGAACACTAGCAGTGAAAACTGCCTGTTGTGATGATGATGATGATGTGCTATCAGTGACTTATAAGTTGGAAGTAGCAAATGACTGAATCATTTCCTCTCTTCTCACATCTCTCAGTCCAGTCAAGTTCACAGAGAAAATGGCACCTGCTATAAGCGGAAGATGTGTTGATTGCTTTAGGGGTTTCTTTAACCCTACTATAGGCTTTTACAGCCAGACCTTTCACTAGCAGGATTAAGTCTGATCCACATCGCAGCTTATTATAGCAAAGAAATCATAAAAGTAGGGCATTTAAGTAGAAGCATGCAATGCTAATTTCTTCTCAAACTATTTATTGAAACAAAAGCGAACAGTGGTGGGTATACCACATCAAAAAATGTCAATGTCTCAATAACTTGTCATGTGTCCTTGAGCATCATTTGCAGCTTGACATGAAGATGAAATCAGGCATGTGTTGCTCATGCAGAGGCACATTGACAGGATTAATGATGTTATTCAGGTAGTATTGGCTTGTCACGGTACCATTCGCAAGGTGTAGGGCAGTTCTGTATTGACTAGACACACCTGCCCAGACTGTAACACCACCACCTCCAAAGGCTCGGTGACAATAGTGGCTGATGCATAGTGTTCTCCTTGACGTCTCCAACAGCGTTGGTGGCCATCATTTCTGCTCAGTGTGAATCGACTTCCATCAGAGAACAGCAGTGAGGCGCACTGGTTCCCCGTCCAGTGCAAATGTTCCCTGCCTCATGCAAGACGATGACGCCTGTGCCTGGTGGTGTGGTCTGATACCTTTGCAGGTTGTCTAGCACGCAGACCATGCTGATGCAAGGTTTCGAATGGTCTTATATGACACTCGGTGCTTTTCACCTCCTTTAAAGGTGTTGAGTGGCATTCATCATCCGGTTCTGCAGGGCACTATGAAGCAGACATCAGCATGGGATGTGGCCAAAGGAGGCCCACTTCTACGGCTTTCTGTGACTCTTCCAGTCTCTCTGTGTCTCTGTTGCAATCTGTGAGAACATCCCGTTTGAAGCCTCACAATGCCCAGGTACTGTTGATCAATTGACCCTTCACAAAAAGTTTGATTGACAGGCTATCTAACCAATGATAACGCCGAATCCGCCAAAGCCGTCAGAGAGTAGCCTTTAGTAGATTAACGTTGGTTCACCTGAAATATTGTGTGTACTCACGTCTTTCAAAGGTTGAAACAACATTCCTTCTGATGTCTATTCATGTTTATTTGATGCTATAAATGAACTAGTATGAAGAGATGATCGGTTCACGAGGCGTTTGAAGGATCTGTCGTGACATGTTGATTCACTCATCAGACACTTGTTGTGATTTTTGCTGTTAATCACCTTGTTAGAGAACAGCATGTTATGCAATAAGCACTGAAACACCATTGGACATGTGCATTCAAAAGTTTAAAGAAGGTCAAATTAAGTTCACCTGTAAAGGTTATAGAACATTTTGGGTGCATTCTGAAATTTCTAACGAAAGTTGAATGTTTAACTTTTTGTGAGTAGTGTATTTAAAAATATCCTGGCTCTTCTAAGCTTTATGAAGGTATGAATGGTAGTGAATGTTTTGAAGCTCCCATCCATCCATTATAAAAAAATAAACCAGGGGGTTAACAAAGGCCTTCTGAAACGAAGTGATGGGTTTTCGTAAGAAAAATGTCCATATTTAAGACTTTATAAAGTGAAATAACTAGCTTCCGGCAGACAGCCATACGGATCGACTTACGGCATAAGAGTGAACTCTGACCTGACGCATGTGCAATGACAAATGCGAATGTGCAGAGGACAGAGCAAAGGAAAGCAAAGCAAAACAAAACATTGTTCACGGATGAGAAGTCTAAAATGAGACGTCAGAGGATTTCGATATAAGAGAAGAGAAGCTTCAGCCCTATTTGAACCTCAAGGTGTCTAAACTTACAATACTCCTACATGCAACATCATACATTACGTCAGGGGATTACTCATTTGGTGCAAGTCAACTTGCACTGTCAGCTAGTTTTTTTAGATTATAACGATTTAAATATGGATATTTTTCTTACAGAATCCACTGCCTTGCTTCAGAAGGCCTTTATTAATGCCCCGGAGCCATGTGGATGGATGGATGGATGGATGGATGCATTTATTTTTGCCTTCAAAATAGGCCCCTCATTCAATACCATTGTGCATCTTTGGAGGGCAAGGATATTTTTGAAATTATATTTCTGATTGTGTTCATCTGAAAGAACAACACCTACCATCATGGCTTGAGGGTAAATCATGGGATACTTTTCTTTTTTGGGTGAAATATCCTTTTAAACAATCTTCAACTAGATCTGAAATTGCTGCAACCGCAATAAAAAAAAAAAAAAAAAAAACCTGTATGGAGTACAAGACAGTGGAAATTTAAGTAGACTGAAGTTCTGTCCATCCAGAAGTAATAAATAATGATTCACAGCCACAACTAAGAAAGCAAAGCAGAAATATTAGCTCACTTTCTACAAAGTACCTCAAATAAACCTCTATTTTTCACAGATTTGACATATTTAACCACTCAAACTCTTAAATTAAATGACTATTTCTTCCCCAAAACATTAACATGCCCTGACCAAGCCTACCTGCATTTATACATCTTAACAGCACACAGACATTAAGTTTACAAATGTTGCATAATAGCAGATTTTATCCCCACTGAGAGTAAATGGATGCACTGAGATATATTAAAAAACTGACCCCTCAGCTTTAAGCTACTAGTGAGATTTAGATTCAGGATCAGATGTCAACGAAATCATATTTTGGATATGCAATACTAAAGATTTTTGGCACCGGAAAGAGGACCTAATCCGGCCAGATATAATTTCCCACTGAATGTCTCCCTGTATCTTTTAAATCCGCCCAAGTCCACCCTCAGTGCTCTTTAGAATACCCACAAAAACAATTAACTCAAAGACACAGGCAAGGGCGTCCTTTTGTGTCCAACCAAGGCTCGAATTGGATTTATCCCCCTGCTTTGGGGGATTATGTGATAAATTGCCCACTGCACCAGAGGAGGGAGGAGAACGAGACTACTGTGTGAAACTTTTAAAGGTGATTTCACAGGGCTTGTTATGAAAAACTCTTTTATTTTGCAGAAGAAAGTTTCTTTGCAGAATACAAGTTACTTTCATCATAACTTAATGATTGCTTGGTTTCAAAACGACGTTCAGAATTAAGACCTGTGTGGCATAATTGTGGTTTAATGGTGATGAATAATAATTACATTTAATCATTTAGCAGATAAAAATGTCTGCTAAATGATTAAAGGTAAATGTTAATTACAGTCAATCTCTGATGTCATGGTTTCACTCTTTGTGTATGATAATATGTATATTTTATGTGCTTCTCTTTCTACTTACCCAGAGGTAGCCTTGAGGAAGTGAAGTGCTCGCTGCTGAGAAACCGAGTAAAGCACACTGAACAGGATTATGAAGAGCAGCCTCCAGCTATAAAAAAAGAAACATTTTTTTAATTTCTTACCTAATGACTAGACCTGAGAATTGAACATGCAATCAATAATATGTAAAATAGTCAGGATTTTTTCAACAAGTTTGGTTACATTTATGCTTTTTTATTACATATATTTTACTGTTTGGAAGTGAAACATTGTCCCAGCAATACCAAGGTCACAGGTTTCGACTCCCAGGTAATGCATTAACTGAAAAGAGGTCTAGCAAGTCACTTTGGATAAAGGCGTCAACCAAACGCCCAAATAAAACTTTGCTTCACAATTAAATGTATCTCCTTTTAAGAAAGTTTAGATATTTTTTTTACAAGAAAAGAAAAAAAATACAGATTAAGTAAATGATTTTATGATTACAATGAAGCAATGTGGCTCAGATCAAATAGTGGGTGGCATATTTACAGGAACCATAATGTTGCGTGATATCACGCCATATTAACAGACCACAAACAGCCGCTGTTTGGGAATATTTATATTTATTGTGAAAATGAAGGCTAGGAGAGATGGCAGAAAGCACATCTAATTTAATTAGGGAAAGAGGGGGGTTTGGTATCTATGAGGACTGAATATTTTTCATGATGCCCCCAGTGGAAACTGGGCATCAATTGCTAGCTATTTCCAGCAGTCATTTCCCAATTTCCCCACTTTTTCAAAGTGCAAACATAAACAGGTCCAAAATAATGCTGGCAAAATGTAAGATTCAGTCAGTAAAAAGCTCTGCCTCTCCTTTCTCTAAACCACTCCCTTCTTTTTGCACAAGCATACCAATTTTCCTCTCTATACCGTTTATCCCATTTTTATATAATTCATCCATCTGCAGTGACAGAAATGTCTAATTTGTAATTAAATGCCAGTCATGGCAGGAGCACATATGGCAGCCTGCAAGCAGCAGAGCTCGGCTGGTGGAGGGAAGGGACAGACTGTGGCTTCTGAGTCACTTGAGAACACTGTTGCTCAGTGAGCAGCACAGGCAATCTTCACATGTGGAGATTGCTTTGTCTTTGTCCATTCTCCGATGAATAGCAAGTGCATTTGCCTGAATATCTGCTTCAGTCGCAGTCCCCCAGGGTCTAAGACACATGCTACATGATTCCCCAGCAACACATTTATTCTGGGTTCTCAAACGGCACTTCTCAGGACTCCTGTCCAACTTCAGAGGTAATATACTGCTTCTGGTGACTGGTGGCCCATCCTGAAAACTTCTTTTTATGTATGGAATTTCAAACACGCTTTGTGACCTGTGGCACTTCATAATAACCTGTCAGAGAGTGAAGGGTTATTTTAAGATCAATGGGTCTATGCTTATTATACAGTGTGGGCGAATTCAAATGCATAAGATGCTAAGACTGTATTTTAAATGACTGGTCTTGACTTTAAAACACTCTAAAGCATACAATTATGGGTACAAGGTATCATCAACATCAACCACACATATCACATTTGTATGTGTTATCTGTGTTGTGTATGTGAAGTAATTTTAAGTAAATAAAATTATTATAGCAATTTTAAAGAACAAATAGAGCGGAAATAAGTCTTCAAGCATTGACTATGATGAGATTATTTCCAAAAAACATACAAAACAGAAAAATCATAATAAATAAATTCCATATTCATACACATATAGAATGAGTATATCATATATACACATCCGTAATCATATATATATATATATATATATATATATATATATATATATATATATATATATATATATATATATATATATATATATATATATATATATATATATAGTACATACACATACATACATATGTTCACCAAAACATGTCATCATTTATTGATCCTCAGTCATTTCAAAACTGTAGGACGTTTTCTTCTGAGGAACATGAAGTTATTTTGAGAAATGAATGTCTCAGTTGTTTTGTTTTTTTACAATAGAATGGTAGGACATGATAGCGAGTAAATAATGGCAGAATTTTGGGTGAACTATCTCTAAATGAGTTCAGGATAAGACCTGTTACATTAACCATAATAGTGTCAATCATTCAAACTGAGTTCACATGGTCAGCGGTTAATAGTCAGCAGCTCAGCTCGAAATGACTAAATGCTCTGAAAGGCCATTTAATTAGCATCATGATACCTTATTTCACTAATCCTGTTGCTCACATGCAGGTGCAACACTGGAGATCCCAATGGGAGATGGAGAGCAACCGCAGAGAGATTTGATGGAAGACTTCTGTTTGGGTACTCGTCTGGGGAAAGGGCACTAGGTGAGCTAATTAAAGAGAGATTTGTTGATGAAGAAAGAGGGCGGCCACACAGCTGCTAGCCCCAGTGACCCACTGCTCTACATGGTATCCACCCCACCCTTCTGGGTGACAGGCGTTATGCCAGCTCCAGGTGGTGAGTATCCTTTCCATAGGCCATGAACTCATCTGGAGGAAACCCATATTAGCTTCCCTTGCACAGTCTATCTGCAAAGTGTGTGCATTTAATTCGGTAATCAAATGCACAAGGATAGTCTGTCACAGCATCTAAACAAACAGAAGAATATTTTTAAAAGGCAGACATTGACAAAAAGTAGAAGCGAAGAAGATTTAGGTGAAAAGTTAATGTTTTAACCAAAAAGCAAGACTACAGGATTTTTCCCTCACCTTGATATGTGGAATAATAAAAGAAACCAACTCATCCACCCAATCTACTCAATTATTATGAGTCATCAGGCTTGAGGAGGGTTGGGGACAGAATCCTTAGAGCAAAACAAATGGAGTGTTATGCTTTGAGGTGATTTTCTGTGACGGCAATCAAATCTCTATTCTACCTGCGCTTTAAAGCATTTTAGATGTGATGAAAGCTACACAAAAGACTCAGAGTTAACAAGGAATTATGCAAGTTTTGGTCCCCTTTTAAGACTCATAAAAGGAACACATCTCAAATAAAGTAGAAAAAAAATGTATAGAAGGTTATAGTTTATAATGTCTAAATGCATTATGAAACATTTAGTTTTGAAACCACAAAATACATTCTTAATTGTAGCCACAATAACAATATATTAGAAAAAAATTAAAAATGTACATTTCATTCCAGAAATTTGGAGTTTACAGTAGAAAAACATAATATTATGGAATAGGGTTATTATTTAAAATATAACAGTTTCTATTTAACTACTTTACATAAATAGTTGTGCTGCTTATTTTTGTGGAAACAATCAGGATTATTTGATGAATGGGATAGGAATGTCAAAAGAACTGCATTTATTAGAAATAGATTGTTAAGTTATAAATGACTTTACTGTCAATTTTGTTCAATTTAATGCATTCTAGCTGAACAACACGAAGAACAAAATCTTACTGACGAATTGTAACATTTAGCTGCAACCAAGCACAACAACAACCATGTTCGCCAGTTAAGCTCACAAAAATATTTATATTCCAAAATAACTTTTTGCAGATATTTGTTAATTCATATGATTACCTTCATTGTGTCTAATTATGTTGCATGCTTTACATCACTGAATATAATTGCTAATTATTGAGTAAGGAAGTATAAACTTTTTGTATGAACTTTAAAAATAACATACTATTAGTTTGCAGAAGTAGGCTTTGCAAAAAATCTAATTAATGAAATGAAAGGAATTTGAGATATGTAACCCTGACCCAAAACGCAATGTTCTATAGCCCCACCAGTAGGGGATTCGTCAATTAATTTGATTAACTTGAGTAGAATTTAACATTTTTAAACCTTCTGTCCACCATTTCTACTATTTACAGTTTGTTCTGTATGTTCAGTTAAGCCATAAAAACCTAAATTACATTTCAGATTAAAACTGACAAATGGGCAATGCTCTCAATGATGCCAAAACAGTGCACAGTTCATCTTTAACTCCACCACACATTAAAACACTTGGTTGAGCTGGGATTCCACAAGACCATCATTAAATAAACTCTGGTTAGCATTTAATCCACAAAGCTTGGCTAACATGAAGCGTAACGAACGAATAAAAGTCTAGCCTGAGTCACTAGAGCAAAGCGGCACTTCACTCCGATGAAAGAAATCTCAAATCCTCCTGACAACAGCATCACAGGCAGCTCCCACATGCTAACAAACACTAATAGAACTCTTCTGTTGGTTATTAACTGATAATTGCCAAGCTTTAGAGCACTCTTTACCACTTCTTCGCTCTTAGCCTCAGGGAAGAGGAAGTGAGGCAGGAAGAGCCAAGGTAACACAATAACAAAGCGCCAATGCTAACCTGATCACAGCTTGAAAACCAAACTGCATTTGTATTTGTTTGACACAGGCTAAATCAGTGTTAGTCCAGTGTTAGCTCATGCTGTATTGTAGCGTTCACACTAATCCTTGTGGTGTGGAGGAGAGCTGCAGACACTAGGAACCCAGAGAAATGCTGCATAATGCCAGGCTGACATGAGCGTGTTTAGCATTCTGCTTCATTGCAGGATTAGGAAGAGGGAAATGGGAGTAGATTAGCCTATAGGAATTCAATACACGTGTGGGAAAGGACCGGTGACAGGCTGGTAGGACTAAAGCACTTGAGAGGTTGTGGCAGTTCAGCCCCAATGGGACTAAATTAATACAGATCGCCCAAGTCCCACCCTCTGAAACAATGACGCTATCTCAAAGACAGGGACATGTTCGTTGTTTCAATATCCCTTGGTGACTCTAACGATGGACGAAACGATCAAAGATGAAATGAGCTGCAAGTGTTATGATTTCATGAGCTGGATGAAATCCAATCATTTAAATTTCACGGACCAAGATAAGCAAAGATCAAAGTGTCAACCTGCTGTGCTATCGGTTATGCATTTTGCATAGAATATTTAGAGTAATGTGAGCAGAAGTATAAGTTTTCAGTTGGACCTCTCAAATTTTTGGCCCTCCAGTTACTTGGTGTTGGGTTTACGAGCTGGATTATGGCTTGTGGTAGAACATATGGCTGAGGTATTGAGTAACATTTATGCAAATTGCAAGGGATAGTTCATCTCAGAAAGACAATCCTGTAATCATTTTCTCCCTTGTGTCATTCATATTATGAAAGCAAATGAGGGCTTGGGCTGTCAAGCTCCAAAATGACAAGAAAAACCCATAATTGTATCATAAAAATGGTTCACACAATTCATGAACTATATTCCAAGTCTTTTAAAATCATGTGATAGGTTTAAGTGGAAACGGATTGAAATTTAAGTCATTATTCTCTGAAAATCCTGATATCTGAAATCTGAGACTGGCAGAGATGACAAATGAATAATGACCTACGATTTGTTCAGTTGCTACAGTATTATACAGCTTCAGAAGACGAAATATGATATGATTTTTATTTATTTATTTATTCATTTTTGTAATTTTGGAGTTTGACAGGTCCAGCGCCCAATTGATTTTCATACTAAAATAAAAGAAGAGCATTTACAAAATTCACCATAAAAAGCAATATACTGCATTTAGGCTTGGAACAACATGAGGGCGAGTGAATTAATGACAGAATTAAATGTTTTGCGTGAACTATTCACCATTTAACATTTCTTTCTTCTTTCTTTTATTTAAGATACTATGGTTTCTGCAACAATTGTTTGAAAATTTCACATTAGCGCTAGGCAGGATAGCGCTGCGAGTCATTTAGCATACTGGTGTACCCCAGCACCTCCTGACATTGGCAGGACATCACTAAACAACATTCATATTCATACAAGCATTGATATTTCCCTCCTTATGTCCTGCTAAGTCATTCTGCACTTTGTCATGCATCCAGCTAATGTGATAATCCAACACATCTCTTCATCCCTGCCCAGCGCAACTTCTCTGACATGGCGCAACAATCACAGCATCGTTGCGATGAAAGCGATGGACTGTTCTGCAAATAATGGGCTTGAAAAGACGAGTGGAAGCCAAGAGTTGTCTGGAGCATATAAATCTCTCCATATCTATCTCTCTTCATTTCCTTCTTTCTCTCTCTACCAAGCGGAACGTGTGCACAGGGTAAAGTGGTGAGCCACCAAAATCTCTGCCAGCCCTCGGGATCTAATTGGAGGATGCCACTGCAAGGGACCACAGAGGGGTGTGACGAGAGGGTATCTTTAATCCCCTTGATCAGATGACATGGAACACAGAACAAAAGGTCCTCAAATCCCTACTGCGCTGAGCGGCAGGCACTGTCACCAAGCTGCCATGCTGGCCCAAGGAACGTATCCCAGGATTTAAGCTCTAATTTTAAACATCCCTTCATCCTGCACAGCTGTGCCCCGAGAAAAACTGCTTAAAATTATTCGATTGATTATAATAATTACAAGAAACAGCTACTAATCAGGTGCTGACAAGGGAGTGGGAACGTTAGATAACCAAATCTTCTGCTTCACTTTCAATACCAGTACATTTCGTCTTATCAGCCTTGGGGGACAGGTAAGGGTAGACATACCTACATTAATGGCAGTGGAATGCTAATGAACCACATTTAAGCAGAAGACACAATTATCCAGGTTCCTTCAGGTTCCCTGCGGAGGCTGAGTTTACACTGCGGCAAGCATGCAAAACGCTTTAATGTTGATGTGCGACCGCCGTTCAATTTGCAATGGCCCGTGTGGAGTGATCGGTTGAAGAAGACTGACAGTGTAATTAGCTCCAAAAAAGACAAAACCAATTCACAGAAATACGATACCCAGATTAAGTTCAAGATTGCAAATGTTTTTGCTCCTCGTGTTAAACAATTACTCTCAAAATGTTCCCATACACCACTGAAAGTTTATCACTGGAAACATTGATGTTTAAATTAACCCATTTTGTGCACACTAAGCGTTACTCCTTTTTGTTATTTTAGTCCCTGCCCCTTGTTTTCTCCACAAAATCACAGGGGGCGTGAAGAACAGGGGTGGAGGACAAGACTGTGACTGCTTACTTTAACTGATGATTTCCAATAATTGGCACGTAACTGTCAAAGCTACAGATCAACCCCTTTGCAGATGACCTCGCTCTCAGACAGTGCTGCAATGCCACCTTCAGAATGAGAAGAACAGATCCACACTGCCCTCTACTGCTGGGTAAAGTTTACAATATGGAAGCCAAGTCACACTTCTGTGCTGCAAATCAGGAAAATCTGACAAATGTCATCCATCTGAGATTGACTGTTAGTTTAGATTTCTACTAATATTCAGCTGAGAATTAAAAGTATTTTTAGTAATTTTGTCATGTTGTTCCAAACCTGTACATTTTGAAGTAATGTTCCCACTGTTGACCATAAAATGAGAGTCAATGGGGTCCAAATCAACATTGGACCGTTTGACTCTCATTGTATGGACAAAAAACAAACGAAGAGTAAAATTAACTTTATTTCTTGAAGTATCCCTTTAACAATTGAGTCGTTTTCTGTCTGTTTAGTAATATCCTTCATCCATTGGAGATAATTTGCACTGAATAAATGTGTCAATGCTCAGAATAAAAAGGCATTTTCGGTGTAACTTACTACACAACGTTTCTTTATCTCCTAATAAGTCGCAAGTCCTCTATTTACACCATTTATGATGGCCTTCCGATATCTCAAGTTCAATTGAGATATTATTACGATCTAATGTAGCTCTCATGACTGAAGGGGAGAATAAACTGGCTATAGCACAAAGCCAGAAAGGCATCCGGGCTTATTACCGAATTGGCCTTTAGTAGAACAAGATTTCCACACAGATGCTATGATAGCCTTGCTGCCATGGGCTATTCACATAGCATAATGTGGTAAATCCTGGTCACAACCCTGAGGCAAACCCATAACAGATATGTCACCGTGCTAGTGGGCTGTTTGGAGCCAACTGCAGAGCACTGAAATACCCTGGGCTGCTTGCAAGAGTCTCTGAGCCTGGATGGTTATGACTACAGGAAATATTGATAAGGTAAGGGGAAACTTATGATCAGGCAGATCAAGGAGCCTCTGGTGATGGTACCATATGAACTACCTGACTAGACTCAGGGCTGGTAGGGGAAACGTCAAAGTGATATTTCATCTAAAAATGTAAAGGACTGACGTCATTTACACAACCTTTTGTGTTTCACAAAATTCAGTCATACAGTTTAAGAAAAACATGAGAGCAATTAATATTTTTAAAAGAAAATGTACTCATATCAATTATGGCCCCACTATAATAATATATGTATATATATGTTTGTTTGCTTTTTGTTTTTGCTTGTCTCATGATCAAACATATTTGAAATTATATTTAACATGATACATATAATGACTTCATATTACACTTGAGAGCTGGAATGAAGGGAAAGATTTTCAGTGAATAATGACAAACTTTCTCATACTTTCTTCCTATTTTATTGTGCTTTTTTTCATCTAACAGTCACAGTAAATCTATTAGGGCTGTCAAAATTGCGTACATGTCTATTAAGATTTTCTTCTGTTTAACGCATTAAAAACATTTAACGCAATTAATGCAGCATCCATTTCTTTTCTTGCATCCTACAACTAAATGACGCCAATGAATATCGGCAGCCAATGACACATTCAAATGCTATTAAAGCATTCAAGTGCAATAAGACGCAAAAGAGAACTCGGTTCAATACGGCATGCTGTTCCCTAAACATGCACAAAGAATGCTGCTTTACAGACACTCAAATGGACAAAAAAAAATGTGATTTTGGCTAATGAAATTGATACGGTTTTAAAATAACATTAAGACATGTAAATTACACTATAGAAATGCTCTATTGCCTATTCAAAATATGACATGTCAAGAGCAACACTTGTTACTTTTAAAGGTTGCAATGTTCATCACCAGACATGACCAAAGTCCCCCGAAGAACAAGAGATTGAGACTTTTTTGTTTCATGCTGTCACCAAATTGTGCAATGGACAGTGACAAGCTCCAGTCGTGTCGGGAGCTTCCACTGAGTGCAGCGATTTGAAGCCTTGACCGAGGTGGCAAGTTTACATCACTGTCACTGGTGACAGGTGCTCTGTGATCTTGACAAAGAAAAGGAAATCAGATTTGCACTTCCTGTCTAACATAATCCAAATGTATAGAGGGCCCAATGCATTCACCCTGCCTGAACTCTGCAGATGAACAATTGATAGATTAGGGCAAAGCTATTTGAGGAAAAAAAAAACAAGCGCTTTTAATTAATTACACTGATCCTTGGCGATGAAGGGGCAGATGAAGAAGAGGTTAAGCTATCAGCAATTAATAGCAAAGCCTCAATGAAGCCTCCTGGATTTAGCTGTAAGTCGAGCTGGGGGTTTTAATATGCGGCTCAACGTACTGTATACGTGTTTGTATTTGCTTGCAGGATATATTGCAGCATAGGAGAAAAAAGTGTCACAGCAGTCCAGCGGAGATGTGAAAGAAAAAGCTTTTAATCCATGCTGTGGTGTCTGTTCTTCACAGACGAGGAGGAAGATGAAATGCAGAACTCACAGAGGGATCGAAAGGAAGCAGAGAGAGAAAAAAAAAAAATGCAAGCTTTATATATGCACAGAAGAGATTGCAGAAGGCATAACCTTGTCTGATTTTTCCGGAAAAAAATTCCATGCTGACAAAAAAAAAAAAAAAAAAAAAAGGTAGAATCAACAGAGGGCTGCCATGTAAGGGGAAGGGCACCTTTCTCCAAGACATTTCTGATCTATATTTCATGTGCTTTCTGTCTTGGTCTCATGTGTTGAGCATCAGCTTGAGATGTAAGTTTTCTCTTTTTTTCTTCCTCTTCCTGCTGTAACAGCTTCAAGTCATTGGTGTCATATATCAGTCCCCCTCCAAACGGTGCTATAAATAGACTCCATCCACACATTCACTATCGCAAGAGATGTCATAGTGCCATCTCGTCAACAGCCAGTAGTCAATCATTGAGTTCTGGAGGTATCATTTTAGTTATGGACTACAAATGGTTCACTCTCAAGCAACAGTATGCTAGCAGTGCTGATGATATGTAGACAGGAAATTAAACAAGTGCGTCCAGACCATGTCAGAATTCACTGTATCAGACTGAAGGACGCAACCAAAGTGGAAAATTCACCACGGTCACTGTTCGATGCCCAATTTTACTAGCCATTTGATTTTCCATTCAGATGCTGTAAATAAATAAATGTTATTCAAATTGTACTAATATACAATTTATTTAACTCATAAACAGTTCGCAAATGTATTCACAGGCACAATACATGGCCAGAAAATGAAGAATCTGCATGCGAACAAGCTACACTGGTTTTTGCTTAGGTTCAGTGATGTGTTAAGCTTATTGCTTGGAGCCCATAGCCGCTTTTAAAGACTTGAGCGGCTATTGATAATCAAAAAACAACCATGAATCAAAAAATAGCAGATAAACTGCAAAAATATCCAAACTAAGGTAGACTGGGCACATATCCTCAACAATAAGCTGAAGGGCCAAGTTTCTGTAGACACGCTTCATTGGACAGAACCATGACATGGGTTTAAGTACTATAAAAGAGATTTAGAAAACATTTCTCCATTTTTCCCCCTGCGTTAATCCTAAAAAAGAAAACAGTCAAACCTGATACCTCCAAAAAATCCTTTTTCCAGCATGTCTTCCCACACTTCAAAGCACCCGGTATGGGATCTCCACGGTATTAAAAAAAAAACCACTCTCAAATAAGAGCCATCTTCTCTCCATCCTAATGCTTCATCTGGAAACAGATTTAGTTTCTTTCTCTTCCCATGAGACATCTTTTTTCTTCTCAGTACTTCTAACGTAGAGCTTTTATAGCTGAAGTAGATTTTTAGAGGAGGGTTTTTAGCATGTTAAGGGATGGCCAGGCTTTCATTACATCCACGTGAGTGCTACCTGGTTGGAAATGCGATAAAACCAAACTCCAAATCTCTTGGAACACAATCCAGCATGTTACACTTCACAAAGCTAAAAACTGGACTTCACAGTAAGACCCAGCAGTTAGCACATATTATTTACCAATTCCATTCCCACTTTTCGTCACCTCAGTATCGCTCATCTGTCCACATGAATAAAAATGCCAAAAGGGTCAACAAAATGGAGTCTTGAATGATGCAAACATGAAAACCTACAATCTGAATGCCTAAGATGACATGATTTGACAAGGAGTTCAATCAAGGTAGGTTGAACATAGGCATACAGGCTAAGCAAGCATATGCAAACAAACTAAGCATTCACTACTGCATTTCAGGAACAATCAAAGCCTGTTTGTGTGGTATAAGAGGATTTTCAGGCTTAGAAGTGGGTCAGATATTGCCTGGTGGACTGGTTAGGGGTGGGACTGAGACCCAAAAGATCCGCGTCAGAAGTGAAAGACCTGATAACAGTTATCTCCTCCGCCTAACAAGTCCACCCACCAGGCTTACAAAAATGACAGAACTGTGTGTGTGCAGATCAGTTGTTCATGGTGCGATGATACAGAACTTCCATTTTATTATTGGAGACGACAAGTCCCCCAACGGCTTTTCTCTTTTGATCTTGGTCTTCAAGTGCCCCCTTTCCAATCCATGCACCAGTGAATGTTCTGCCAAGCACATCAGCAGCCAAAACCTAAAAGTAAGATGTTTCGAGGCCTTGGCACTGACTAACACATGCTGCTCAGTAGTGGCAGTTGAGAAGCAAGGTTGGATAGATACTGACAATAATACAGAAGGCGTCTCTGGTTAAAGTGACTTAAAAAGTCACTCACTTTATACCCATCTCACCTAAGAAATCTCCTTTTCAACAAGACATAGAAGCACTTTACTAAAGACACCCATCCATTACTGGACCAAATTTCAGACTATTTTAGATAGCATTTGGATCTTCTATGGTGGCAGGATTGTTACTTAAATGTTTAAAATAGGATTCCCATACATTCAAATGAATTTCAATGATTTTCCATAAATTTTCAATGTTTTTTTTTTTATAGACTGCTCTGAATTTTTTTTTATTATTTTATAAAGATTATACTCACAAAAAACTAAGCAGAAAAATATTGACTATAGAAATTCCCATGACTTTTGATATGTACTATATTTGAATATCAAAAAGGTATAATTTGCATAATTTATCATTTAAGATTTTACACTTGAAAACTAGAGCTAGAAAAAAAATTAAATGCTACAGAAAATCCTGTGACTGTATTAAATACAAAAATGTCCATGATCTTTTAGGATTTTATCAATCTTTATCAATTTTCCAGGCCTAGAAGACACACTTTTAAAATGGAAAGATATTTCTAGGATTTTCCAGGAACTTTTTTCATACCTGTTTAGAACACACAACTCAATTTGCCTGAACCCAGATAACAATTCTTGTTAAAGGTGGCTGAAAGACTGCAGCTGGTTTCCACAAAGCAATGGCACCCTAGAGTTTCAGCCAAGAGAAACACAATTTAAAAATAAATAAATATATAAACTCCTAAGCAGCTGTGGAGAGAAATGATGTGGAAAAAGTATACCGTCGATCTGTTTGTCAGAGCTGCAAGCTGTTGCAAAAAAATGCATGATCAAGCCATTTTACCAACAGCCTTGACTTCCCATCTATTGGGTTGCAAAAAGCTTAATTCAATGCAGCCTGATTGATTTATTCTCGGGTGTCATTAACGTAACTGCATGATCACTTTATAACACCCTCACATGGTGACTGTGGTAATTTGGCACTTATACTCACCATTCACGGGTAAGTCACCTAACTTTGTTAGGTCTTAAAATCTAGCCCGAAATATCATCTTCCAGACAGTAAAATTGATTTCATTCCTTTTTGACTGACTCTGAAGCCATTTTATTCTGTCTCTTAGGCGAGTTCACCATTTGATATATGAGGAGCTTGCCGTTCTTAACAGCTCCTATTGATCCACAACCTCCCTCACCAACTAGTGTGACTGGAAAGCTTCCATGTCACCTTGTAATTCCACAATCCTGGCAACGTTCCCATAAGATCATCCCATGGTCAGACTCTGTCTGTGGAGGTTGCTTTTGTGGGACTTTAATTTCCAAGCTAAAAAAATGATTGTATGGTATACAGCAGTTTCTAAAAGTACTTTGTCTTCAGGAGAGGAACTATAATCTTTTTTTCTGCTCAAGGGAAGTTTCTGATCAGCTTTTGGACTTCAAAGAAGAAAAATTATGCTTTTTGTAACTGGAAGTGACTCACCTTCCATTCCTGGGCTTTGGAGGTAAAGACAGGTATGCGACAGGCCAGAAGTGGACACCAAAATGGAGCTTTTGTCTTCGCATCATCCTCTGCAGAGAACCAACCCGGTGTGTTTTCGTCTCCTGCAAGAGATTAGGTTATATTTGGCTTAGTTTATCATTTGTTCTTCTTCCCTAGCAGATCATGCGTGACATCACATCTCATATGTGTATCTAATTATAAAAATTGAAGTATGGCACTAGTTAAAATATTTGAGGCTCCCGGTGTGCACTCTCTGAAGATATTTTCAGTATAGCAGACTAATGAGCCTTCATAAGTCTCATTCCTGCAGCAGGTGTCCGTCTCAGCATGTGAAGAAGCAACCTCCAGGTTTCAATTAATGTCTAAATTCTGGAGGCGTGGGCCACCTAGGTCTTCCCTCACAGCCACTTTGACAGATGTTTACAATTGCAAAGCACAATACATGCCTGCCAGCAAGCTCTCTCTATAAAAGCAATTCATAATTACCCATCACGGCCATCATACACTTGCATAAAAATGTCATGTTTTTCTGGTCCCCTGCGTCTTTGCGAGCGCATCAACTCAAAATTAGCCCTGGAAAGCACGAAAATACGCTACAAACAAATGCAGTCAGACTGAACTCCGCTCATTTGTTTTCACAGTGTGAAAGGTACGTGGCATGGTTTGACGGCCAAAGTACCATGGCCATATCAACGCACAAGTCAGAGCGGGAGACTTAAGGGCCAATTAGCTCGAGTTTAGTCTCATTGTTTCTCAAGGGCTTCCGGATGATTTCTTTCGGATTTCATCAAAGGTGTACACAAACAACCCAAGTGCGACATCTCTGTATATCAGTGCTTTGTGGTCAACGCACTCTTAAGGGGCGTTAATGCTTTGATTTTGTCTCCATTCTCGCTCTACTTACGATGTACCCGACTCTCTAAAATCAATGCAATCAATGGCATACTTCAGAAGGTCGGACTTCTAAAACTTCTACTTCTACTAAACCTCTCAGATTTCTTTTGCCAGTAAGTATAGTAAGACTATGGATAAGACCACACAAATTCTTAAGATAATTACAAACACCTTGCAATAATCCCCTTTCAACACTTTGTCTAGAAATGAGAGTTTTTAATCTAATCATTCTTTACAAAGTTGATCCTTACTGCAATGGCAAATCTATGCATTAATAAAAGTAATTGAATTTTTTGAAGGACAAAGGGAAAACAGAAACTTAACATTTGAAGGGAGAATTCATGAAGATGATGAACTTGGGCTACGAGATATAGGATTCATGCCTTTACAGCAGTGGTCACACTAAAGGAATATTTTCATATCTGTCAAAATAGTTTGGCTGATGTAGATAACTTTTTTTCGTTATCACAGTGAATTCTTGATTTGACAGAGAGAGAGATTTAGAAAAACGTTATTCTCCCCCGGTTTCACAGATAAGGCTTAAGCTAGTCCTAGACTAAAATGCATGTTTGAGCGGTCTGAACTGAAAGCAACTTGCACTCATCTTGCACTTATATCTTAAAATGTGTCAGTGCCATTGTTTTGTCTTAAGATGCACACCAATAATGTTTTTTTTTTCCAAGGGTACGTTTATAAAAGGTACTTAAATACCCTAATTGAACTAAGGCCTACATGTTAGTTTTTACCTCAAGGATAAAAAAAAAAAAGAAGACTCGAATGATGTCCCTTTCTCTTGTCCATGCAATTTAGTGAAGGTCATTATTATTTTGCTATGGAGAGGGGACATAAAAACTCAAGTTCATTGTATAAATGTGATTGATTTAGTGTAAATGGGAAAACTACATATTTTATCATGTCAAAGCTGGTTTAAATCTCACCTCTTCTATTTTAAATAGAACTATAAATGCATATGCTGTTTTTTTAATTAATATATTAAGGTTTACAAAATGTTTTTTTTTGTGTGTGTGTTTAGTGTATGTCCTCAAACATAAAATGTTGTGGTCACAAACAACACTTCTCCTATGGAATGACTGCTATAGTTTTTGATAATGATCATGAAGAACTGAAAATAAAGATTAGGTCTATTAGTTTTTGCATTTATTGTTAACCATCACACATAATGTGACAAAGAGGAAAAACATTGTATACAAACATTATATCGACGAGGTTTGTCAAATAAAATTTAAAAGGCAGACAGAACCCAAGACAGACTCAACCAAGTCTGGCCTTAGAAGACAACATGATTATTTGTGCTTCAGTGAATTGCATAGACTAGCAAGGGTCAACATTTGGCTGGTTACCTTTAGCAATTGGTACTGCACCAAGCTTGAAATCGTTGTTTCAGCTAAAACATCAGCCAAAAAGCACTATATGATTTCTTTTCATAAAAGTAAATGGTATCCAAGCATAGATCTTTCTCTACATCAGTGCTATCTTGTAAATAAAACCCTGACCCTCTTGATTGTCAGACAGATATGATGGAAGCAAGGCCCCGATGTCTTTAGTCATTTAAAATCAGACCAATGACAGATATCAGACCTACCTTCTTTTCATTCGATGTGGCTGTTTATATTTTCACAGCACAGTGAAGCATGAAAGCGAATTCTACTAACTTACAAAAGCATCTTAGCCTTCCACCCACATAGAGTCGAAAAAAGGACCAAATTCTCTAGATATTCTCATTATATAAAACAGTTTTGCCATGATCTCATCACAAGTTTGCCCTTTGGAGGGATGATTGAGGAGAGTAGTTCACTTCTAAATCACTGTAATTGAATTCTAGGTGTCAGTCAACCCTACTTGTGGGTCATCAAGTTCACTGTTTACTTGCCTCGCACTGCACTCGCATACTGCGACCCTAAAGATAGCTATTAAATTAGCTAATGAAATGTGCTCTTTGCTGTTTGTTTGTCAGAAAAGGTCAATATTCCTGTTTCGCACACCTTTATTAAATACCCAAGTTTGTCCAAAAACACATTATCAAACTCTCCGGAGAAGATTAGCTTGGCTTTTGGCTGGTGTAGTAGGATGCAAGGTAGCATTGACAGTCAGCCCTTTGAAATACATTAATAATGAACAATAATTGATGTTTCACTCTCAATAAACGCTGCAGTGGCAAGTTAGATGAGACATTAGTAATGTTGAGGCCTGTCTTATGCCCCTGCATAGCAAGGGCTAGCACTTCTAATGACTCAGGCATAATGCATTCTGCCCGCATAAGCTCCCAATACCCTGACTAGCACAATGTGAGGAACAAGCCAGAACTCAGCAGCCAAACACACTCCCTTCACTCCCTCATTAACAATGCAGCAACCATCGTTCTATTCATGGTGTGTCGTAAAACTCAAGCCGCTTAGCAAAGGATAAGCAAACAAGTGTGCACCTCATCAGGGAGGCTGGGGTTTAACCAGGGGTTGCTCATTGATAGCCGCTGTCAGAGCGTGAGAGAAATAGAGACAAAGGAGAAGCAGAAAGTGAGAACGGAGGTGAGAGAATGATGGACAGGAGAGAGGATTTGGGCTGGAGGCTAATTTGTATCTCTACCAGGCAGACACTGGATGAGAAACAGGGATAAAATAAAAGTTAAGTGTATTTGGAATACATCTGCATATAGGCAAAGCGCGCGCGCACACACACACACAAACTCTCAGATGGAAAGTAAAAGAATGATAGGAATTGAGGCTGTCAATTTGTTTCAGATAAATTGTACTGGAACTATTGTAGGCTTTGCTATTGAACAAATGTTCTGGTTCAATAAAAGAGAAGCTCAGTTGGCAGCATTAGTTGCATAATGTCAATTACCAGAGAAAATCATTTAGCCTCGGCTATTTGTTTTGTTTTTATTTTTTATAGAACGTTTAGAGTAAGGCATTTACAATGGATTACAGTGTCTGGAAGGTTTAAAGGATGAAAAATGAAGCTTATATTTGGTTTTGCACTTACATGTATTAAAAAAATAACTCTAAAGTTCTTTAAATTAGGGGTGGATAATTTGAGGGATTTTTTTGTTGTCGTTTAAAAAAAAAAAGAGGGGGGGGGGGGTTGGGCTAAAACAAGTACAAATTCTTTTCTGTAGTAATCAATATTGTCACAAATAGTCCTCCATAAATCTAATAGATCCCATTTGTAGCACAAAACTTGCAAAGTAGTTTGCATGACATCACTCCACTCTGGAGAGTACTTTGTCCCACAACTTAGGAATGTATTGTACCATTCTTCAGGTTCACACAACCCCCCCAAAAGCAGCACCAATTATTAGTGCCCTTTTTTCTCAAACATCCATATTGCTAATCATTTCCATCTAAATGAAAACATTCATAAGACTGGGCCAGGAAACCGACACACAGATAGCCTGTGAATAGCTAAACCAGCAGCCTTGGTGGGTTCTATACTCGCCACTTTATTTGACATTTGCTGCCTTGACTCTTTGAGAAAGGTGCACAAGCCGTGAGAGCAAAAGCAGGCACATCTATTAAGGACAAAATGTGCAAACACCATTTTTAATTAACAGCTATGTACTCCAAAACAATACACTGAACTTAATCTAAGTTGTTTGTCATTTACAATAATAGCTGGGAACCACTCATGGACCTTACAATTTTTCTTTCCAGAAGCAGCTTTGCAAATATACAGAAGCATCGCATAATAGGGATTTAATTTTAATTATGCTTTGGCATTATCGACTAACAGCGGTGGGCTTTAAATCTACTGTGATGATTAATTACAAAGCAGGCCAATCTATAAACACTTTGACAAAAGCAGCAAAGATATAGCCGAAACAAAAGAGTTCACGGGATGTAGCTCGACACTTCAGGGATCAATGCTGAGCAGCACAATTGTTTACTGAATTCTGATTAATACTGTATTTACAAATCATGAAAAATGTAGAAATGTTTTCATTAATGTATAATAGCGCTCTAATATGTTCGCATTAGAAGAAAAGAAAAAAGTATTAAGATTTATGATTTCTTTTGAATTTAAAGCATACACATGTCAATGTACAACTTCATGGCTTAGTTGCTAATATACTGCACTACACTATAATATAAAGTAAAAACTCAATAAAATTACAAGCTATTTGATTCATAAAAAAAAAATTCAATAAATGAATAAATATGATTTAATGTGAGATTAAATCACCAAATGAAAAATATAAAGTATCCTGTTGCTTGGGTTTTGAATGTATTCAGCAGAAGAAATCATACTGACAAATTCAGAAATATAATTAAACGTGAACTAAACAAAGAGAGAAAAGTCGTTGTTAGGAAGCATGAGAGTAAATGCTGTACAGTTACTTCAAAAGATTCTTTGTGTGCAATAACAGCATTAGAATACACAAGGAATACGTTCTTTCACTTCAACATGAGTGTTTTCCATATGCCGTTTTCCTAGGGAGAATCAATGGGTTTCAGAGAGTGCTTTGATGAGAGAAAGTATCTAACTTGGTCCCATTCAAGTTGTGGGGGGAAAAAAAATCAGTTGCTATGACATCCATAGATGTTACTTCTTGCTTGCCAAGTTGCTGAGCGTAGAGTGAAAGAAGAGACAGGTTAAGGCCACTAGAACTTCACAGAATTGTTCTGAAAGTCCTCTTTTCTCTCATTATGTAGCCGTGCCAGACAGACCACAGCAGTGATCACTGATCAGGAACGAGAGGAGATGAAGTGTGTCACTCAGGTGGAGTGGGGTAAACTACCACTGGCTTCCCTTCCTCAGCTGACATATGCCCACACATCCCAACCTCCACCTGGGGTTTATCATCAACCCGATCCATCTCAACAATAGGTTTACACACTCTTCTTTTCTGTGCTTAATTTACAATGCTTTGCTGTCAGTCACGTCCCCTTGTTATCGATCTCCCACTATTGCACATGGAGTAGATACACACACAGATAGAATTTGCCTACATATACTGCTCTCCATATCTCTCCTGCTGTTTCGCATATTGTTTTTTTTATTTCCAAACTTTATTCCTTCAGTTCTTTGTGTGCATTCATGTACTTACAACTGACAATATAAGCTGCCACAGGTCCTGCACTGAAGCTACTTTAAATCTAGTATACCGAGCTACAAGTCATACTTTAGTAGTTAACTAGACTACAAGAAAAAAGTAGTTAAATGCAATGAATCTATGTGGTAATGTATAATCATGTATAAATATTTAAATTAACATATTAAAAAGGCATTAATGTATTGTATTAAATATATTGGTTATATTATGTAATACATAGTTTTAATATATAATTTCTATAAGAACAATATAATATATCATTATATTATACATTTAGTTAAATAATATAAAGAATATAATGTTTCATACATTTTTATTATATATAACTAGCCTATAGCTATAAAATATTATAAATATTCAATAGATATGTTTTTGATATTTATGGGGGTTTTTTTTTTCCTCGTACAAAAAGATAAGTGTGATGTTTTAAAAAATAATTTACATAGGACAAATACAAATTTTTTCTTGAAACTCTAGATGGCACAGGCTAATAGATCCTTAACTCACCTGCTTGCAATCACATCATTCTCTAGGGCAAAGCTGATTGGTTCTTGCTGTGTCAGTAGCGAATGAGCTTGCTGCTCCAACCTTCAAATACTCGGTCAGCATTTGCCTTAACAGTACAGTGTGCTTTCAGGAACCCTCCACCTTCCCCGGCCCCACCTGTGTAGATCTGCTACGGGTAATTTATGTCTGCCATTTTGTACAGAAAAAACAGCATGTCGTGTATTGACAGTAGAAAGTGGACATTTCTGATGGAAACCCTTGAAGCCTGCATGTCAAACATATTAATCAAAGGTGCACCTGTGAACGTGCAACAAGGGAGCATTTGGAAAAAGAATCAGCCTTTTCTCTGCACCACATGTTGTTGTGGCAATCTCTGAACCACATCTTCATAATTAATGGAACCCTCAGGACACACTCATCCACAGTCATGTTGAAGCTCTCGATCTCACGCCCCATGAGTTCCCAGCATGCCACCACAATATCACAAACACTGTTTTCTGACAGCATGTTTTTTATAGATACAAGCATATGTTACCCATAGCAGAACCCCGTTAATGGCCCTCTTAACAGACAAAACAGCTTCTGTGCATTTTATATCAGACAAAAGTTAGACGTCAATGCAGGACTTGTAGGGAAAACAGATTGGGTGGGGGGGTTCAGGAAATACCTTATGAAGCTTGTAAATAAGGGTCAATATGTGTCAAAGAGGACACAGTGGAGGGATTGATAACACAAGGAAGCGGCTTGAGTTTTAATACACTGCCAGACGGGAGGTGAAGGGTCTCAAATGACCTCAATCAAAGACTTTTTCTTCCCACATCAGACCCACGCATCCTCAAAGGACGTAAGAGAGCTCGGCAACAACAGGCCACCCATGAAATTGCACCAGCATTTCTGTTATTGTAATTTCATTTGGCTAAATGAGTAGGCAATGTGTGGGTGTAATGAAATTAGGGTGTAACTGACATCTTCAGCAGAATGGATAACGACCGTCTGCACAAAACGCTTGGAATGTTTGGATGTGATTCTGAAATGCACATCATTTCTGCACATTCTAAATGTGACATGTTACGACTCTGCAAAGTGAAGTGTGAAAGTTATACTGCGAGTTGAGAATTAAAGCTCATTTTGGTCAACAAGCTTGGCTGAGATGGAACAAAAACCTGACAGCTGACCAAGAACGAGCCAAGAAACAGCAAGAAAGCAAACCTGGAAATGCACAGAAAACCGGATGGCTTCTTGCAACAAATGCTAAGAAAGAGAGAAAAAAAAGGAAAGGGGGGAGAGTGAATTTTATTTGTGTGTGTGTGAAAGGCTCTCAGTAAGGTGTGTCATTCTCTTTCAGTTGCTATCTAGTTTTTGTTTTGTTGTTGTTTTGGTTTGTTTTTTTTTTTTTTGGGGGGGTTGCCACTTACGCTGCCAACATCCACTTAGTGTCAGCCGAGATTACCATTTGTCTATTGCAAAAAAGCTCTGTTCAACAACAGCTCACAAACAGCCATCGGGAGCATACGTAAGGCCATTATTGTTACTGTGAAAACAACAAAAAAAGAGCAAAACCTGAACAAATTTATTTTGCACTTAGAATGATTAGAAATCTTATATAAAAGGGTAAAAACAGGTTCCAGTCACGGCTCTTAGCTCTTGGTTCCAACTCCAGTTCGCCCCATTTCTGCTCATTTCTCTATGTGTCCATCAAGTAGCATGATGTAATCTTTGATCGTGCCCCACATGAAGTAAAACAACAACTTTTGTTTTTGTTAAACTTCAGCTGGTGAGGAAAAAGCTGCAAAAGCATGGTACTGAGAAGTCAAACTCTATCAGTCGCGGGCGTTTTTGATGCATCTCTAACCATCCACACCTCTGACCCGGTCTACAGACTAACAGAACTGAGCTCATGTATTTTGTGCATGGCATCAATAACTCAAAAGTATCCAAGCTGCTAGATTTCAGTTGTCTTACAACATTCAATTGTAAGAACATTCTAAGAGCATTCAACATTCTAAGAGCTTTGTGACAACTTACAACAATCTGGATGCCATTTCAATAAAGCATCTCAGTAGCTTAAGGCACTGATAGCAACATTTATACATTAATGTCCAAATATTTGGATTAAAACAATCATATAAACATAATGTGCAGTTGTTTTGCAACAGAAACCTATACAAAGATAAGAGAGGCTTTGCCTGCTAGCCACTAAAGTTGTGAGATTCATTTCTGACCTTTATGATGTTAAAGTTATGGTAACACTTTAGTTTAGCGTCCAGTTCTCACTATTAACTAGTTGTGTATTAGCATGCATATTAATAGAATATTAGCTGTTTATTAGTACTTATAAAGTCCATATTAATGCCTTATTCTGCATGACCATATTCTACATCCCTTAATCCTACTCAATACCTAAACTTTATTAACTATTAATAGGTAGTAATTAGGAATTTAATCAGACCGTAAATAATAGTTAATATTGAGAATTAGACCCCAATGTGACCAAAGTTGCTTTTAAAACAATTGTACAGTACTATACATTTGCTTTATGCAAAATGTATATTTAATAAAATAATTTTACTCTTAAAAAAAAAAAAGAAAACTCAAAGCCATATGTCTGACAAAGTTGTGCTCCAAATTTGAAGTTGATATCGCAAAACTGACATTCCTCAGATTTTGTTTAGGAGCTATACCAAAAATAGCCACCGGATGACACCCACGTTCCATTGATTGATTTTTTTTTTTTTCCTTTTTTGATGCGTTCTCCTAACAAATAAATTAATTTCTGTCACAATATCACTTCTATCACAAAACAGTCGCCAAAAAACAGTCGACACTGGACAGAGGAGTCTGCTAAAAAAGGATTTTAAGCACCATTTCCATGGTAAGATAATGTCAGAATTTAAAATTGAGTTTAGCTTTCAAATGACATCCAATTTATGATGATTACTTAAATATGTGATAGGAAAAAAGGCAATAAGACAAAGCATTGCAAGCGTCCGGAAAACAAGAAGTTATAATATTATGCTATACTGACAAGGCAACATCTCAAGAAATTCAATTTTCCTAAAGTCTCAAAAAATTGCCAGAAAGATTAATTCTTTTGGCTTTTGATAGGAGTAAGAGGTAGGACTTCAGGCAATTAGTTTAAGATGATATGGCTGAATATATCCTTGCCCAGTGGTTAATGCATATTAAAACTGGTTTATGCATCGATAAGACCAAAATAAAACATGGCTGCGCTCTGATTTATCATTGATGTGACGAACACAAAGAAAGCCAACAAGTAACAACCTTGTAAATGTAGAGATTAGATAATCAAGCAATGAAACTGTGAAATTGAATTTTATCGTCTATCGTCTGCAGAAGACATTCTCTGGTCTGAATAAACACCCATCGGCTTCTAAGATAATCTGTATTAATTAATAATAGTAATGATAATAATAATACATTTGAATAAATTATTATTATTTTAATCATTGGTTTTTTAGATCTTAACAATGAGTCAATGTTTCAGATCAAAAGGTCTAAAGTCATGGGTTAGTGGAGGATAAAATTCAGACTTACTCAGTGCTATCTTCGCTAGGTGGAACCGGTTGACCCAGGAGATCTTGCTGACAGGGCTTGGTGTGTTGAAGACCACCGTGAAGCTTACAGGACGCCCAGATCTACAGAACATGAGAAAAACATTTGACAGGTGGTGACCTATCCAACATGGGCTCATTGCTATGGCCCTTTGAGGAAGATAATCTTGTAAAATTTCCATAAAAACACCACAACATGGTGGCACCTTAATTATCAGTATTAATAATACAGTAAAATAGTTTTGCTGCAGTGCACCAAGAAGCCCTGGGGAGAGCAGCTGCCACTCTCCCTAATACAGATTGATCTCAAGCTGAGTCTGGATCTGTGTGCTGAGTTGGTTTTTTTCATGAAGTCTGTGCTTAGAGTAGAAAAAGCAGACAGCAGAGGAGGAGGTATAGAGATTCCTACAACTACACACATCATATTTCTTTCTTTATTTAATCAAAGAGTCAGTACGAATGTCACGGAGACGGTAAGATCAGTGGATGTGGTGGCATGGAGGGTTATGTGGGGAAGGATGGAGTGTGTCAGGCCTGGAGATGAGGTGAACATGCTGAGTTGATCTGCATTCTGAGCCAAGATGTTTAGCCAAGTAAATGGACCAGAACTTTTCAGCAATGCCTTCTACAAGGGGGGAATGAGTGAGCATGACTGAGCACCGTGTGCTTCTGGATGGGATGAGGTTCTTAATATGAGTTATTGAAGGAGATTGGCCACAAGAAATCCATCTGGATTTGACTTTGAAGAATGACAGTTTAAAATTGAAAATGTGATTCAATTTCTAGATTCAATCATTATAAACTCTGTTATCTAAACCTCAGATTTATCCCCTAGTAGGCGAGTCCGTTCTTGTGAAGTGCAGTTGTGATCGTAAGCTCATAAGTACACACTCTTTGCAGAATCACTGAAAAATCTACCATTATTCATAAATACTGTAGAAATAATGTCTAAAACAAAAGCATATATATACACATATATTTATGTCACGATATAGTTTAGCAAAATCACACGAGCAAGTGTTGTTTCTCACCCGAATATTTGTACGATTGTAAATGTTATATTGATTTTAGACAACGGTTCAATAAACAAGTTAATAATGTGTCCCATTTTAGACATAGTCAGTATTGTTTGTTTTTGTTCAGTTTCGCCAATGAGAATAGTTCCAAACAAGCAGTCACAGCAGAACTGTTGTGCATCTCCGAACAACACATTGCTGTGTTTCAGAACTGAATGAATCTGAGGGTTTTAATGAAATCGAGTGAGTCAATGGTCCAGTGAACCATTTAAAAAAAATGGTCACTTTGTTCCTCAATGAATCAGAGCTGCATTAAATAGAGTGTAAATATACCATTTCATATGCAGCTTCTAAAAAAAAAAAATGTTATGGCCACATTGTAACCATAAAAGTTTGTGTGAACTAAATGTTGGATCTATGTTGAATATGAATATAACTAATGTTTATATGATATATATAAAAAAGACAAAAGAAATAAAAATCTAAAATGTACATCTCATTGGTTCTGAATATCATGTCACATTAATGACTGCTTGCAGTTTTTTTATTATTATTATTTGGGATTTTTCTAATCCTAAATACTACCATTTACATTTTAGTTTTAACACAGAAATGAGAAAATAATCTCAATGCCGTTTTCCAGATCAATGCAGTACATTTATCAAAACAGTTAAGATCACGCGGAAGTATTTGTGATGTCATTTTGGGGTGAAATTTCTGTTCCCGAAAGGGACTTTCATTAAATGTTTTCTTTAAAAAAAAAATAAAATAAAAAAAAAAAAAAAAAAACTACAAAGTTTCTATGGATATCCACCAGTAAATGGAACTTCATGGAATCATAGATGCAAACAAACGCATCTAGTTGAGATAAAAGGTTTTTTAAATATAATTGATTGAACGTTATAAGGGAAGTACTACGTTAAAATCTAAATTTAGCTTTTATGATTCCTCTCATTTAAAAAGGAAGAAAAATGTGTAGAGTGTGGTTTATGAAAGCAGTATGCAAACTTATGAACTGAACAGTTTTGCACTCGCTCTCCACAGCTGTCCAGACCTTCAGTGAGTCAAGAACCCATTCTACACTTGTAAAAATACTTTGACTTCATTTCTAACACTATGCACACTGAAGTAAGTCTCTCAGCAAAGGCTCAGGGACACGGAAAGCAATTCACATTCAAACATCATTAGAAGGTAATTGACTGGAGAATACGATGACGCCTGCCTTGGCTACTGTCACACCAGCAGCCTCTGCCTGCTCTGCATTCATTCCCAGCCCAGGGGAGACAGAACGAGTCAGAGAGAGAGAAGGAAGACAGAAAAGCATGAAGTGCAAAGACACCGATATAGAAGAATGAAACTAAACCTTCGAAGACGCTCAGAGATAAAGAAAGCGAATTCCGACTGAAATTCATGTGGTGCCTGGCTCTTTCCCAGAATGGCAAACGCAAACAACAACTCACAGATATTTCCTTCACTCAGCACAATGCTTTCACAGGGAAAAATAAGCAAAAAGAGGTGGGATAGGGGGAGGGCTGTTTTTTAGAGCCGAGTAAGTGCGCTCCATGCTTAATTTGATTCCTGGGATAAAGCTAGGCACCCACATCGGTCTAAACACGATAAACAGAACGGCCCTGGGTTCCTCCCGCTGGCTGATTGGAAATCTGGGTGGTTGCGAGAAGGTGTGCGAGTTTGTGTGTCTCTGTGCGGCCTGAATGAAGAAACAGCAGAGGAGGCAGACTCCCAGGCAGAAAGGGCAGAACGGAGAGCAGAGAACAGACTGATTTATGGCTGCAGGTCAGTGCTGTGGCATGTGTGTGACACTAATGCAGAATGACAGGACAGATGGTGGAATGGAAGCAAGGCACTCGGCTCTTCTCTGTGCCGATCGGAGGTGACTGTAAATCACACAGGAAGTGGCTTTGGAGAAAGCACTCTATGCCTATAAGCTTTATAAACCCTATGCCCATTCATCCAAGATCAATTAACCTGTCAATTTCACACATAACCTTAGATTAACATCACTTTAAAACCAGGTTAGGCCTTTTTTTAAACTCTGGGTTAAGCAAAGTTTCACACAAGTGTGACACTGCAAATCAATGCTTACCTTATTAAAAATCCATGTGCTTTTACACTGTTTAATTTCAGTGTGTAATTGAAATGGTCAAAGCAAATGCATTAACTGGAGTAATTATCATTATTGTGGCTTTTTTTTTTTTTTTAGAGATTTTTGCAGTGTTTTAGAAGATGTGGCCAATCAATGTAACAAATCTCATAAATATGCAAATTCATGAAGCTCAAACTGGCAGTAGCACCATGGTCATGGGTTTGATTTCCGAGGAATGCAAGTGATAATATTTTAAAAAAGTGCCATGCCAAATGCATTAAAACGCATTAAAATGTAAATTACAACATGCCTGGTGAAATTTTGAAACCTGACTACCTAGGGCTATTTACTAACTCAGGACGATGAATGAATGATCTTTGATTAACAATTTCAGGTGTGAAAAGCCCACTAGACACCACATAAAATTTTTAATATGGCTAAACAGCTCATTTAAATACAGTGCATGAACTATATCTCTGAAGACCTAGAAGAAAAATAAGAATGAAAAACAGGCTTTGCTTGGTTTCAGCCATCTGTGTGTTCTACCACATTCATTTTTATCCTCAATCAACGCGCCATGTTTTTGTCAATGTGTAATAGGCAGGACACGCAAGCGCACACGCAGATCCGCGCCAAGTTGAATGGGTGATGTTAATTATCCTGAATGTGCATCAGCCGACATGGCAGCGCTTTGAAATTCCAAGTGTCACCATCCCTTTTGCCGCTTGCTGAGAGGAGTTATCTAAAGGTAGAAAAGGCTCCTAGACTAACAGCAGGGGAAAAACAACGAACAGGGGGAGCATGCTGGCAACTGCCTCTCTCCCTGGGTCTGTATGCATGTGTTTGTTAAAGAAAAGGATAGGTAAATAGAGTATTTGTGTATGTGTACCAAAGAGAGAAATAGATGGTTTTAATTTTTTTTTTTTTTTTTTTTTTCTGTACTCAAAGCTTTCTTTTCTTCTCTGCCTCTCTGTGATCATGTTCTCCTTTTTTTTCTTAACAGGATCTTTTTGGCCTTGTTGCCAAAAAGTTTATTTATAGACAAGCGGAGAGAAGAGAAAAAATTATGGGGAGAGAGGAGAGAAAAGGATGGGGAAAGAGGGTGAAACCAAATCAGGAAACGTTCTGAGCAAGATTCAATTAACATCAGACAAATGAGCACTATAGCTCTGACAGCTCTATTGTATTCCATTTGATTCAATTCTATTCTATTCTATTCTCCTTAATGGTTCCATTTTGTTTGGAAAAACGAAATCCAATTCTTACAGTAGTTAATGCCCTTAGAAGTGATTCACTAAAAGGACCTAAATCATTAGTTCACGGTTAAATACACTGGTCATGCTGTATGTTTTTGATTCACTAAAAAGTATCGAATCATAAGGGAATCATATTACACTGGCTGTGCTATATGATTTTGATGCACTCAAAAGGATCGCCTGATAAAACCTATTTGGAATTCAGACTACACTGTATGTTCTTGATTCACTAAAATCATTTGTTTGGGGATCAGACACCACTGGCCCCGATGCATCAGTCTGAATCAGTCTATGCTGGTTGCGCTACACATTTCCAGAGATTCATAAAACAGAATAATAACTGCATCTCGGTTCCCTATCCTAATGACATCAATGTATTATGACATCACAGCAGGCTGACGCAGGGATTGGAAAATTCAGGGAGTGTGACTGTTTTGGAAGATCCGTTTTGGAAGCAGGGCAGGGGTTCTGGTGAACATCTGACTGAGCAGATTGCTCTTGTGGGTTCTGCAGAACGTGAGCCAACCGAGCAGGCCTGAAGAGCAGGGGTCTGACAGATATTGGGAGGACTACAGGGTACTGAGGCACTCTGGGCCGGTTGGGCTGTCACATTAGGTTGAGAAAGCACACAGAGATTAAACGTTCTGCTGAGTCTCTTCCATGTGCCAAGGCAGAAAATCAGTCCCTTGTACCGCCTCTCAGCTTGCAAGGCAGTATTAGTCTTTGTAGTCAGCTAGTAAGAATCAAATGAAATAAAAAAAAGTTTTCCTTGTGTTGAAATGGTTCACGTGAACACAAGTGAGCTTCCGTGAGAAATGGTTTGCAAGTTCTAGCTGGAAGACTCAAATGTCACGTCACTCATAGATCTAGCCAATCATCACTCAACATCTGGAGAGCATATAAGTTCTGCTCCCACCTATTTTGTTCGCAGATACCGATGCCGGCATTCACCCCCATCCTCCCCACCACCAGCAGGTCGGTCCTGTCCATACATCAGGGGGTCAGTTCCACCCCTGCCTTCATCTTCAGGCAGGATCTGCATGTACCTACTACCCTTCGGAATTGAACTATGAACGGGGCCTACGCCAAAGAACTCTATCATTTCATCTTTGTTAATAATTTGCATACTAACTGTTAAATAAATCTTATTTAAACATTTTCTTGCCTCCCGAGGCTTTCTGGTAGAATTGTTTTAACCCTTATGTTCTTGTCAAAGGGATAATTCGCTCAATAATTCACCTCACCGTAGAAATCACGTAATGACGTATCACGAGTGGAACGAGTTGCAGCTGCTGTTAAACAAAATAAATAACTGCCGTGTTATTCCAAAATTCTCTAACCACTCATCATCTGTGAAGTGGAGCAAAACTATGTCCCATCAGCACTCACTTCATACTCTCATCCACACTTCATTTCAGGGGTGTTTTTACTGATTGATAAATATAAGCAGCACAGCACACCGGTTCATATGCTCGACGTCTCCTAATCAGGACTCGAAATAGATAAATATAAAGTCTGCTCTTTAAAACAAAGAAAAGAAGCAATGTTGGAGAATAGTACTGTATGTGCAAACAGCGGGAAACTCTGTATATTCATGCAGTGCGCTCATGACAAAAACTCAATTTCGATTTGAAGCTTGTGGCATATATACGCGCACATCAACCTGATAACTTTATTTAGCGTTTATATAAACACTACATTCGCATTTATTAATCAGAATGAATTAATTGCGATCGAAACAAAAGTTGTGCATGTAAACATAGCCAGTGAAAAATTACTTTTATTGTTTTTACATTTTCATCTTGGCGCCTAAACATATCCTCATCGGAAAATGAAGGATAAATAAACGTCAACTGCTCTGTGTGCTTTACAGTTTATGTTTTTTTTCCCCTCTCTGCTTCTCTTCTCTCATGTTCTCCCGTCTCCTCAGCTCTTTTCTTAGCTGAAACCTCCACTAATCTGTCTTCATTTCTCTTCCTTCCATGCCGATTCTATGAGTGAAGTTTCCGCTCTCACTCTGCATCATTAAGATAAGCACATTCAGGTGCAGTGCACTGTGAAAAATGTGCAGCCTCCGCCTTGACACATTTACATTCACCGACTCTTAATGTGACATAATAAGAGTACATTAAAGCCCCTGTCTACGCATCAAAGAGAAATGACACTACTGCTCCAAATGGGAAACAGCAGCTCCCAGACTAAGTTAAATGAATTGAATAAGCTTTATGACTAGCCATAATATAGCACTTCCCAGACTGAAAGGGGCTGTGAAACTTTACCTGCAGCATTCCTTGATCTCCCAAATCTGAGAACTATCACTTCATGATTTCCCGTCATGCTATTAGGCTTGTAATTTGCCGCTTGGTTTCGTTAAAGGTGACAAGGGGTAGGCTTTTAACACACGCTGCAAATAAAACCAGATAATGCACTTTCATTAAGGGAAATTAACATGGTGCCGGGCTCCTTAATCATCTTCAAATTGTTGCAGATGAACATTAACATGTTTGTCATCTGTCATTATGTTTCAGTGCCGCTTGGGATCACGTGCGCCAGAGAATGTATGCAGGACTTATGTTATGAGACTGCCAGTCTGTAATCAAGCTGTGGAGTAATAAAAATCGTTTATTCTTGTTTAGATCTCAGAAGCCATTTAGCAACATGTCTTACTATTCAACGTTCTTGAGGCAAATCTAATCTATCAGGAGAAAATCTTAACAGGAAAATGTGTTTTTGGATTACAAATGGCTATAACAATAGCCATAATATCTGAACCTATTGCTATGTGCTTCTTTTATTGAGGATGCTAAAGAAAATTGAAGCTTTTGCCCCGTTTACTCACTTGTCTGGTCTGCCAGGGACCTGTAATCGTAAACGGCACTTGTTGGCACTCTGAATTTGGTCTTCTTTGATGCGGATCAGTCTTTGTAGCGCCAAACACCAGTCCTGTGCTACCGTGGTGTTCAGATTCTATAAACACAGCAAAGACTAACATATATTAAATATAATACTAACATACATACACATATATACATATATAACTATAACTTTGACTTTACATTGGACATCAAGTGTTGATTGCACAGTATAGAAATTGTACAAAAAGTACTGATAATCAAACACTGAAAGATTTTAATGTTATCAGGAACTGCACAGGCCCAAAAATAGCCAATGCAAACAGATTTCTATTTTAATATATTATAACATGAAATTATTCCTGTGATGATAAAGATTATAAAGGTTAAGTGTCTCATGATCTTTCAGAAGTCATTTTAATATGTCGATTTGCTACTCAAGAAACAGTTCTTAATACCAATGTTAAACAGTTGTGCCGTTTAATATTTTTGTGGAAACCGTTATAAACTATTTTTTTCCAGAATTATTTCATGATGGGAAAATTCAAAAGAATAGGATTTATTTGGAATAAAAATCTTTTGTGACATTATGAATGTCTACAAGTTTTGTTTTTAAAAAGAAAAAAAACGTATTGATCCCAAACTTTTGATTGGTAGTGCACTGTATATCGCTAGTTGCACTTTTTATATATTTGCTGAAACATTTTACTCCGCCATCATTGAATCAATCCTCTGCACTTCAGTCACCGTCTGGTTTAGCTCAGCTACCAAATGTGACCTCAGAAGACTACAGAGGGTAGTCCGGTCTGCTGAGCGAATCATTGGTACAACCCTCCCCACTCTCCAAGAACTGTACTTATCCAGAGTGAGAAAAAGGGCAAAGAAGATCACTCTGGACCCCTCACACCCAGCATACTCCATCCTTCTCCATCTGGTCGACGCTACAGAGCCCTGAGCACCAGAACGACCAGACACAAGAACAGTGTCTTCCCCCAAGCAATTCACCTCATGAACAATTGATAAGCACACAAAACTATTACACACCATTTATTTAAAACACTTATTTACATTTCAAATTCGCACTCATCACAACTGTACATAAAATTCTCTATATTGTATATTTGTATTTTTTTTATACTTTTTATTATCTGTGTCTTGTCTTGTCGCTGTCACTTTGTTGCACTGTGGAGCTTCTGTCACTAAAAGAAATTCCTAGTATGTGTAAACATACCTGGCAATAAAGCTCTTTCTGATTCTGATTCTGATATACATTACCCATATCAGAACAGACCTTTAACCAGATGATAATTACTGCATTATATCACATAAATTCATAAACCACTGTGTTTTTTTTGTTTGTTTGTTTGTTTTTATTCTATGATGATTTTGGATTTGGCCTCCAAGTATTGATGAAATAAAGGCTTGCCTCTTGTAAACCAAATTATTCACACCTCCCAAAAGCCAAATCCAATTGAAATACATCTGCAAAAATCAATGAGATCTGCAAAAGTTCACCCATTCTCTATTCACTGCATACACGTTTCTATTCTGATTAGATTGTGGGTACTCATTTGTCTTGCATGCTTTCTTAACCATAACCATGCTTTTGGCCTCCTTACAAATGACTAAGAGCTGTTACTGTTTTCATATAACGCATCAAAATGGTAAAAGAAGCAATCTAGCGGTTTTTGTATTGCTTTTGTGGCTGTCAAGGCATCAGGGGAGCTGTCCTGATTTGAGAGCAGCCTTGTTCTGTGTAGACATGCTGTTCAGAGCCATCTTCCATCTGAACATCGACTGAGGATCAGATTATGAAGGTTTCCCCATGTTGTCGTCCAACTATCAAGCGGATGCCGTGATAATCAATTGATGATCCACATCTTTGGATGCAGAACTTTGATCACAATTTAATTACGCTGAAAACGCAGTTACCCCTAAGGCTTTCATCCCCAGATGGCTGCAGCATATGTGACTAATACTGCTTTTGTTTTGCTGCTTGATATGTTCTACCTTGATCTTTCCTGGACTTTGTTCTTTTTAGAATTTTTGGACAGCGTTTGGCTATTATATTTTCATAATGAAAATTCCTTTTATTTATCGAAAAAGCGAAGCTGATCATATGTTTACAATTGATATGTTTAACTGAATATTCACAATATTTACTTGCACTACTGGTCAGAAGTCAGTTGATTTTTTTTTTTTTTTTAAATTGGTACTTTTATTCACCAAGGAAGCATTAAATTAAAAAAAAGTAAATACATTTTTTCCAAGATTCTTTGTTTGAAATAGAAGTCTTTTATAAAATTAATGTATCACGGTTCCGAAAAAATATTGCATAGCATGTTTCCAACATTGATAATAATAAGAAATGTAAATTGAGCAGCAAATCAGCACATTAGAATGATTTCTGAAGGATCATGTGACACTGAAGACTGGAGTAACGGCTGTTGAAAATTCTGCTTTGCATCACGGAAATAGTAGTAAATAACAGTAAATTAGAAAACAGTTATTTAAAATTGCAATATTTCACTATAAATACTATGTATTTTTTATCAAATAATTGTAGCTTTGGTAAAAAAAAATTTAAAAAAATAAAAAAAATCTTACCACCCCCAAACTTTTAAACAGTAGTGTGAGTAAAAACATGCATTTTAATATTTACAGTATATACATTATATATTAAAAACATAAAATATTCATTTATTCATTTCATTTTTTTACTTAATGACTTACTCAAGTTCCCACTTGAGGGTTCAAATACCCATTGCATGTGCGGTAGTGAACAATTTACCTGGTATGTTCCCTGTAAAGTCCCCACAAGCAGAGTGACCTGCTCTACCACTGAGAGGTCGTGCTGCAACTCCTGCAGTTCCTGATACAGACGGGGTGGACCCAGAATGATACTTCCTGTCAATCAAAAATAACCAGCTTCACTTATACAGTACTTTAATTTCACACCATACTTTATCAGAGCATGAACCCTGGAGTGCGTGAAGAACCTGCCCTCTAAGGTTTTCAGTAGATGAGATGGTATTTCTGTGGATATGGCTTCCCGTAAGGTGCTGAATCATTCGAATATGTAATCGAGTCAGGACGGCTCGGTTACACTATGAGCTATGCTCAAATAAAAAAGCACTTTAGCATTTCCTACACAATGCACATTCCTCCATTTCAAATAATTGATCTGCAACCTGCAGAGTGGTCTACAATGACATAGAAGACAAATTTCAGAATGATACCTGACCTTTAAAGAGGAAGACTCATTGTGCCCTAGACTTTTGCTTGAAAACTTTCCCTAATGCAAATCTAAACAAAATCAACTTAACTTTTAAAGACTTTTGGACAATCACAAAACTTTCATTTGTCAATACTCTCCAGTAGCTCCACTAACAAAGACAATCGATACTGAAGATAGATCGATTGTTCCCATTGTTTGTGTAGCCATAGAGGCTAACGCTAGAAGGAAAAGGAGCAGAGTATAAAATGAAGCCATTTGGAAATATGAAGCACTTTAAGGGTGACGAAACGAACACAGGTGTCTCATTAGACGTGAAATGTACCATCGATTTGAATCCCCATTCCCTTTTTTTGCGGTCTCTGCCTGCAAAATCAATAGCGGGGGTGAATCTGCTCTATGTGTCCGACCGATAGCCCAGGAATGAGGAGTGTAATTAAATCCTGGAGCTGGATACGAACACCACAGGACTGTCTGGCCTTTCTGCACCTCAGCATTATCACATGACCTGTGTGCAGAATTGGGTCGGCACGGGCAATTGTTGACCCCCACCTAAACCTAATTTTCGAAGTACTACTGGAAGGTCTGTCAGAGATCTTTCTCAGTCTCTGACACACCATCTCTCTATCTCTTTCCTCTCTAAACCTGTCTTTATGCCTTTCACTGTCTGTCTAGGTTTCCATCCACTTCTCTTTACACCTCTACATCTTTCTTCCACTGTTTTGTCTGTCTCTCTCTAACCTTTAGAAATTTAATAGGATCTTCAACTCACACAGCCACAGAGACATCTGTCACTGGCACGGCTTGATCAATAGCAGGCACATTTGAATAAAAATAGGAACAGTGAGCCCCTACAGCGCAAGCTGGCAGACTGCTCTTCTGGTTGTCGTGGCAAGGCCTCAGGCGGGCCTACAGGTTTGTGGGATTGTGGCCCACCTTGGCCTCAGGTGAATGTGCTGACTTGTAATCCAGACTAATCCGATGGTGTGCTGGGATCTGCTTTTCACACTATTGCATGGTATTCTGCCATTTCCACTAGTCTATCTCTCTCACACACATTGTCATATGTAAACTGACACACACGCTGGCCGTCCACCAGCAGAGGCCTATGCAGGCACAATACAGCCTAAAGTCAACAATGCTGTTGCCAGACGGGCCACTAAAATTTGCATTTCTCATTTAAACCTAGGCTCTTTAACTAACATCCATATAAGTGTTCTTTTACGTGTACAATTTTTTTAGCCAGGATCTGCCTGGCACACGTTTAAAAAAAAAAAAAAAAAAAAAAAAAAAAAAAGGTGTGCATGGCCATTAAGGAAACTAGTCTGTGATAATTTCAGGGACTAAAGTGTGATGCCCAATTAGAATTTCACCAGGGTAAGAGAGAGAGATAGGAACTTTACATTCTTTTAAAAGGCACAATATGTACGATTTTTGGATTAAAATAAAAAAAAAATTAAAAAACAACTAGAACACTGTTATTTATTTTGTTGACCAAGTATGTTTAAATCCAGAGAAATAAGCTATTTTAACCAGGACACCGCATGTCCGTGCATCGCCTATCAATGAAAATCATACCCGCGTTACCCTCAATTTCCAGTTTTATTTTGCTAATCCATGAATATGATTTCTGCCTGAGCCCTGTCGGATTCTTTTCCACCGGCTGTAGACGTGAAGACAGCTCCTCCCATGATTCAAGGCTACATCATCAAGCTACCCCTTTGTACCCCTGTATTATATAAATTATATTATATATGTTATATTACAATATATAATATTAGATGTTACATTCTATTATATTATAAAAATAAAACAAAATAATTATAACAATATTAATAATAAATGACACTGTTAAATTATATTACTAGATTATAATTATATACACAATTTATAAATAAATCATTAAAACAATATATAAAAAAAATCAAATTAAATAATAATAACATTAATGTTCATATTACTATTAATAATAAAAGCATAAATTATTTGAGAGAGGGCTTTATTGTACAAAATAACATCACTAAACAGTAGGTCTCCATTAAGAAGACATTTTTACCAGCAATATAAATGCTTGCGCATAACTGTGCCATTTGTGGGCAGAGCCCCATCTCACGGCTCACAGGGGCCTCTAAGATTTGCCGTATGCTACAGTTTTATACTGCTTCATACTGGCAGCAGCAGAGGCATTGCTTTTCCTGGAATACTGGCCTATTCCATCAATAAATTAGGGCACTGGGGCCTGCAGGAGATGAAAAATGAGTCCATTTTGAGGTACACTGGGGGAGCATGGGATCCGATTTGGGCGAGGAGCCCCATGGAGTGACATCACAAGGGAGGAGAGATGTGATGCAGGCCAGGCAAAACAGGGTTGTGTGTCTATGTGCTGCTATTAATAGCTGAAGATGGACACATTCAGACACAGCGGACCAGACTATGGCAAAAGTGTCTGGAAAATAGTGATTAAAGTGGCGGCTTCATGTTACTTAACCAGAAGTGAGTGTTAACAGCGCAAACAGGTCATTGAATAGTTTAAAAGAGAATGTGCTATATCTCATCACAGACAGAGATACTGAAACATATCCTCACTAAATACAGGTCACACATTTTTTAATTATTAAAAATATCACATCCAGGTGGTCCTGATGGAGACTGTGATAAAAACTTGACCTCCACATCCTCAGAAAAGTCTATATTTTGTCTTCAAAATGTAATAATATTTCACATCTTTTTGAATGTTTATTGCACTGTATTGTACTTTATTTCATTGCATGTTGTTGTCGACAACATGTTGCTTCTCAGCCAAAACAACAGTGTTTGAGGGTGGATCAAAGTACTACATAGAGATTGTTTGCGGGCAGCCAATGAAGACCCCAGGCTGGCATTACGCAAATTTGTTACGAGCCTACATAGAGCAGATATTTTAAGTGAGACAGGAATTTCTGATTCTTTCTTTTAGGAGACAATAACTTTATTTGTCATGCACTTTGATCTTTATTACTTTGCGGACCTTCACAAACAGCTGTTAAACACTGCATGAAAGGTACTATTCCCCAAAGCATGAGGGCGCTCAAATAAAATAAAACATTTATTCTATACTATATCTTTATACTACATTTTATTTTTCCCTGTCACCATTTTTATTTCTTGTACTGATTATTTGGCAACATTTCATGTCAAACAATGACACAAAATTTATTTTGAAATTTAATTTGAGGGATACAGAAAATGATGAGAATGCGAAATTGGAAGTAGATGGGAGGCCACTGCTGAGTTATAAAGAAGCAGGAAGAGAATGGAGGCAGATAAATTGGATAGAATACTGTTTTATAATGATTTCAGAGAGAAATAAGGTATAGGGGGCATAAGAGGTCTTCTGAAGACTCCTGCCCGCAAGCTGTCTGCTAGGCCCCAGCATTAAACATCTTCTGTCATCTAATTTCCTGGCTTCCCTGTGTGCACAATCCAACATGGGTGTTCCAGAGACAACACCATTAATATTTCAGCTCAGAAAGCATCCTGATAACACTTTGTACCTGGAGCTCTGTCAGCATATTTATCTTGGTGCCCCACAATTGCTCTCTTCCTCCTCCTCGTCTTCGAATTCAAAACACAATAATGTTTTGTAAGAGTGTTCAGCCCTGATTCCAATCTCCTGAACTTGCTCTCTCTGATTGGAACTGGAGGTGGAAATAATGCGCAAAGACTGATGACAGCACACTGAATATGTTTGTGGTCTATCAAACAGTGAAATAAGATTGCTTAAGCTGTGCCTCTGTTGTTCTTATCTACCTCGCCTGAGATACACTCATCTGCAGAGGCCATAAAAAGGTGCATTTCTCACAAGAAACGGACAATTATTTCAAAATGTCTCAGAGACTCACATCATGGGTGCATGTTATCTGATTGTTTAGAAAGTAGAAGCGCCAACAGCATTGCCATTACCCGGTCCCGAAGAGCTGCTCGAACGCTTGATGCCTCCAAGCTGATAAAGAGTGTCCTTGGTTTGGGAGCCCTCTTGACCCACTTCAACTACCTGAACCTGCTGCAAGGGGGCACTCCATTTCAGGGTATACTTGGGACCTACTGGAACCAGACTGCTGATATCAGGGGGCCCCCTGGTGGTTACAAGAAGAACATGTCAGAATGTAATTTGCGAAGTCTTTAAAAGAAGAAACTTGATCGATGACACAGAAAAACATTTGGTATAGGATTCATTTGGATGTGATATTGTAAAAGATATTCCAAGGCTCCTTTAATTTACAACTTTCAAAAATAATGTCAGATCAACTGATTATATCGTGGAAGTCTCCAACTGGGAGGGTTGTTGTTATTAATGTTTTGTTGTACTGTAGAATCGCCATCACCGCGTTAAGATCTTCTAAATGAGCTTGTCGAGCCACGTTTTAGTAAAACGGAGACCTAACATGCTGCAGTGGAAAGACTAGCTCAAAAGCTTTGAGATTCAGTATCAGCGCAAGCTTTTTCACTTAGCTGTTTACCTTTTGCACTGCTGAGATGTGATCAATGGAGCTGTCATAGATAATCTATTTGAGTGGAACAGAGGAGCGCCTTTATGCCTGTGATCTATGGGGATAATTCCTGTCGCTGGAACTAAACACCCTGCTATTTGTTCCCAGATAATGAAGGCCCATTTGACTGTGCCCAATTCTATCCTGTGCCTTAGCCATTAGTGGCTAACCCCCTCATACTGACTGCGGCATACTGGGGCAACGTCAATGCTCCTGGAGCACAGAAGTCTGTATTTAGATCGGCTGATGAGTGTCAATCCGTCAGTGTGGCCTTGGGTGGAGGGGTGGGGGGGGAGAAAGTCAATTGACCTTGTCCTGAACACATACTTGACGTTGATGTTGGCACAGATGAGCATGTCACCGAAGAGAAAGACTTTTCGCTCCTTAGACTTGAGGACCTGTCCCCGTTCGCCGTACACCGTCTCAATCAGCGTCTCGCAAAGGATCAAAGAGCTCTGCTCAGAGTTCAGCAGCTGAAGAAAAGACAGGGGAGACACTGATTACACACAAGTCTAACAAAAGAGAGGCTACCAATTACATGGCTACACACTTACTTAGAGGCCACAGTGTGACGTATAAGATACTTGAAAGTTCACAGAAAAGCAGAACAGAAGATTGGAAACACATTTGAAGAGGAAAAGGTTGGGAAATAAAACCCAGCCTTAAAAGGAGATGCTCCTTTTAAATAGGATTGAGATGTGCAGACTTATATCCACAAACCATAATAAATTTGAATATGCACTATAAAAAAAAAAAAGGAAGGTTCCTTGTGGTTTAGTTTTTTTTTTTTTTTAGAACTGTATCTGATTTTACTGGAAATTTATAAAATCTCTGTACTTTCAAATAAAGCTCCTTTATGGCAGATTATTTTTTTTGCCTTCGAGAGTCTGTCCCATCAATCTGATATCAATTTGAGAAACACATTGATCTGTATGCTCTAAAGTAGTCAAAGTGTTTCAAAATGATGGAGCAGGATTTAAAAAAAAACAAAAAAACAAAACAAAAAACAAACAATGTGTTCTCTAACAAAAGTAAACCATACAACGGTGCTCTGACTGCGTGGAGGGGCCAAGTTTGAATGTTGCGTTCATAAACAGTTACTGAAAACCCTGCATAATGTACCTTTAAAAAGATGAAGATTCTGTCATTTACTCACCCTTACGCATTTCCAAACCTGTAGGATTTTCTTCTGTGGGTGACATGAGGGTGAATAAATTATGACAGTACTGTCCTTATTGGGCGAATTATCCCTTTAAAGTACGCAGTTACTGCAACACTAACTTCACCAAACAGAACTGCAAAAAGACTGACTGTTTTCAAACAGGTTTCCTGAACACCCCCATCTGCAACTGGTTGAAGACACATGCTCCCAACTGCATCTGGCCTGACATGCGTACTACATTCGTTTATGTAGTGTATAGTCATTCTATATTCCTCCTGAATGCATAACAAGATGGGGCAAAACAAATATTTGTATTGTGTTAGGATACAGTCCCAGAGTTCATCCTCATTACATCAGCAATAATATATAAGCGGCATCACAGAGGCAAAACCCAATGTCCAGCGGCTCAAATAAATATTGCGTGTTGGTGTTTGATCAGTCAGGAGAGTAGTTTTATAAATAATGCATCTGCTTCTGTAGCCCGTATCACACAAAATGAGTTGCCGGATCTAGAGGGAATTGGCAACACTGCTTGGCCTTTGTTGAAATGCATTGAAAAATTAGACCTTCAGTCAGTCAGAACAGAAGGCATGCTTTTTATATAGAAAGAGCGCCCTCCAAAGGCTGAAGAGGCAAACAGAATGTTGTGGGAAAGGACAGATGTCCTTTTCAGGGGCTTGAGAGTGTGACTGAAATGGTTTGTAAGATTGGATAGATGTTTGTGTGTATGTGAGAGAGAAAGAAACAGAGGTGTATGTGATGTGCTTGCTGAAGAGCGACAGAGACACTGCAGTCTTAGCCTGTGCACCATACTATATTTACTGGCCTACTAACTCAGATAGTCTGAGACAGACCATGAATATTTCATTGCGTGTATACGGGGTAATGGAAATAACTGTTTCACATTGGAATGTAGCTGAAATCTCTGAAAAAACTGGTAAGGTTGGAGCCACTACAGAGTAGGGAGTGCACATGCTCACAATACGTATACGAAGAGCAGTGCACATAAGACACAGGTTCAAACCCTCCCCATTTTTCACAAAGCTCGCAATGCATTCTGGGATTTCAGAAGAAAGAGGAAAAGTCCAGCATCAGAAGGAGAAAGTAAGAGATGCAGAGTAAAGAAGAGAGTGAAACGAAGAGAGAGAGACAAATGACTGCAGCAGAAGGAGGCGAGACACACAGCGATATAGACAGATAAAGAGAGAAAGTAAAAGCAAGCGAACCAAACAAGAGATACTGAAAGCAACTTAGACTTTCCAATTAAGTGTCTCATTTACTCTCCAATTCCTCTTATTCAGAAATGCATTTGTTCGGATTTGCAGCAGCTGGCCTGTGATATGAGCATGGTAATGGAAGAGAAACACCCCTGCCATGTATTCAGGCACCGTTGTAGCGCATTAAAGGACATCATTGCTCGCTGATGAATCCGTGAAGAAAAATGCAGGCCGGTGATAACGGGGATGAGTTGGTTATTTTCAGGGTCAGCTGTAATGTCCACGTACTTGGCAGGCTGTTTGTCAGGTAATGGAAACCAACAGTGGCCTTGTGAGCATACAGTAAGTTTAGATGTGTAAAAGAATGTAAGCTTTAAAACACATTATTAAATTGCATTCAGTTGTAATTATTAGTTAAGCAAGGTCTGAAATTGCCTTTACGACATGTGATTCTACTGAGTTTGGGCTTAAAAGTCAAGGCATATTGTGCAACATAAATAGTTTATTTTGTCAAAATGTATGATCGGGGCTTAGGTCACGACTGAAAACATTGCCTGGTTGTTCTAGACATTATTAATAATGTCTTGCACAACCAGACAGAGGAAACTGAAATGGTACCGCACAAACCTCAGCAAGACCTGTAAAGTTTTGCCTTGAAAAGAAAAAAATTCAGAGTGCCCACAGGCTGTCATGGTGGGACAAATAAAAAAAGCTAAGGTATAGTTATATGGTTATAATGTGAAGGGAACATTAAATAACAAGATATTTATGATGAATAAAATATAGACAGGCTATTATCAGCATTATTAACTGAAAACCTCTCCACTTCATTCTCTCTCTCATACACGCAAACACAGTCACACATATTCTTCTTTGCCGGCTGAGAATTAATTATGGAAAATGTAGAATTGATCATCAGTAAATCTGCCCTAATAAATGTGGCAAATTTTCTGCTACAATTAAATATTTTATAATTCCCGAAATTTGTTTCATACAGATTTGTTAAGATTTTTGGTCTGAAGACTTTCAGTAATATTGTGAAATATTATTATCATTTACAACAACCGTTTTTCATTTCAATTTTTTTTTTATCCATTCCTGTTATGAGTTTTCAGCATCATTACTCCAGTTTTTAGTGTCACATGATCCTTCAGAAATCATTCTAATATGCTGATTTGGTATTATGAAACATTTCTTATTATTATTACTGTTGAAAACAGTTGTACTGCTTAATTTTTGGGGTGTTTTTTTGGAAACTGACCCATAATTTTTTTCAGAATTTTCAGACTTCTTGATGAATAGAATGTATTTAATGTCCCTTTTGGTCAATTTAATGCATTCTTGCTAAATGATAGTAGTATTATTTTTTTTTTTTTTTCTTCAGAAAAGAGCCACAATGACCCCTTACTTTTTAACGGCAGTGCTCGGTGGCCCCAAAAGATATTCTGGCTCTTAAGACATTTCACACAAGAAGTTATCAAATGACAGAAAAAAAAAAAAGAAAAAAAAAAAGCATTGTGACACTTTCTGGTTGTCAAAAGTGGAACATGTCCACAGTTAATGTGATGAACTATATCTGAGCTGTGTGAACATAATGACCTTGGGACCAGCTGATGAAGAGTAATTGCAAAAATGTCTAAGAAAAGGGAAGTCAGAATGAAACTATGAAATGGTTTTGGGATTAGGAATTATACTGTTGTGATTACATCCAGGCAACAGCATCCTGCTATCACAGCTGAGTAACTGTGTGCATGTGTGTGTGTTTTCTCACCTTGCTGAGAGAGCGGTCACTGACACAGCGAGCCAGCTGCTGCGTCTCAGTGATCTGATCAGCCACCCTTTTCTGCTCATTGAGTTTCTCAGCAAGGGTCTCCAATTCAGTAAGAGCCAGTTGTAAGGGCAACCTGTCCACATGGCCAGTGGGAGTGTTCTTCAGCATGTCCTAAAGACAGAGAGAGAGAATGAATGAGATGGCAATAAAAGCGTGAGGATAGAAGAAAGACACCAAGTGAACAAGTAAAAGAAGCAGAAATAATCATTTGAGGAAGCTAATGGCAGAACATAATGACAGCACCTCTGCAGCTGACAACACATTAGCCATTGTGATGTTCTATAGTACTATTAGCATTCCTTTAAAGCCGCCGGTACCCTTACTCCCACTCAACAGCAAGAAAAGAGGGTCAGAATAACGGTACGTCACATTCAGGAGAAAAGCATGATGCCGGCCCTCTGGGAATCATTACCACAGAACTGTGTATTGAAATTACAATCATTCACAAACGCTCTCTGAGAAAGAGTGGAGAGTGCAATGACAGTGGCGACAACCCAACATTTCCAATTACAAACATTTTGCTCACTTATTCAGAAAATTTGTTTTGTTTTGTTTGAAGCATTTATCAAGCACCACTAGTCACATAATAATAATAAGTCAATAATCTTGAATTCAATGATGAACAAGAGCTGTGGCAAAACGGAGGATTATCAATAAAAATAACTCACTTAAAAGTTGCTATTTATGACAATTTTATGGTGCATATTTTGGCCTTTTTAAAAATATATTTTAAATGACCAGCCATGCTGAATGGGAAAAGGCAGCTTAGACGTTCTGCCTAACATCTCTTTTCATGTTTCAAATAAAATGTTTCTGTTTGTGGTTGATTTAGGCTCTAAAAAAAAAGAGAAAGCAGATAAAGGAAAGGTCTCAGCCAGTCATCAGATATTGTTCCGTTTAATGTGTGATTAAACACTACTCTAAAGTCAGAGCACTGAAGAAAAAAAAATTCCTTATTCACACTAATAACTTATCTATCAAAATTCACAGGTAATCGATGCCTACTGAGGTATGAAATGAAGTGCCACAGCTCCTCCCGCATAGGAAAATTCAGCACTGAATTCCTCACTTGCTCCTTGTCCATAGAAATGAACATAAGTGAAAGAAGGGCATGAGAGAAAGCAAAATGGTGGTGTAAACAGCCAATGGAAATTTGGTAAATTCATGACATTTCACTGCCATCTGAGGTCTGCTAGCTGAAGAGGTCAATGTGATATTTCTGAAGTAGATCTTAATTATTCTCTGACATTTCAACACGCAAGTTGTATATGTGACCAATTGGATATTTGAAATGCTTTTTTTGTTTGTTTTTAAGAAATAGTTCACCTTCATCCTAAGCCTCATGTCTTTCCAAACCTATTTGACTATGGGGCACAAATGGATGGATGGATTCAGTATAGTAGTTTACAGTATATTATCCTATCTAATATGGAAAGTAGGGACAAGTATATTCAATGTTTTTTTCTTTTGGGTTTAACAAAAAGAAAGTTTTGGGGGTGAATTACCTTTTTTTTTAATTCAAGCAAAACACAAACTTATTTTTAGTTTATTCATGTTCTCTATATAAAAAGTAGACCTTTGAGTCCATGATACACACCCAATGTAGAGTCATGGCCGTGAGCCAAGCGGAGAATAAACTTGTGGGACAATAGGCTGCCAGAAGACTTGGCATGATTTTAGCCAGTCATTCAGTTTCTAATAGACTTGCTTGGCAACTAATTTCCAGTTACTTGAAGGAGTGCGGCCCCTCCAGCACTCTGAACAACTGCACCGTGTGAATACTTCATGGATAAATACTGACCTGCAGGAGGAGTATGAACTGAGGAAAACGCTGAATAGGCTTCACCATCAGACCGTAGAGGGTTATGCGGTCAATGCTGGATGCCTGCTTCTTCTGCAAAAGTAAGGACAAGTGCCCATTGAGAGAAAAGCAAATAAAAAGAAAAGGGTAGACAGAGTCATTTCCACATACAGAGCAGAAGAATCTTGGCACTCAAGGGAGTCAGAGAGGTGGGTGGAGGTTAGCATTATGCTATTGATTCTTTCGTGCCTGCTAGCAGACTATGGCAGTCATTAGACGGCACACTGTCAGAGAGTAGGTGTGCTCGAGAACCCTCCAGCAAGTCTCAAAGCAGGGATATTAGGCCACAGTTAACTAAGTATTTTTGGAGTTCAGCTGCTTTTAAAAAATGTTAAAGAATACAGTTAGGGTGAAAATGTTTTGCCATGATAACACCACTCACACATTTCGTGTTTTATGTAACAGTAAAGAAGAGATAACTTCAGTCTCGCATTTACAAGGCGAAATATTTTGAATATAAAATAAAAGCAACACTTAGAAATATGTTCTTGCTCCCAGACTAACATCAAAGCAATTAAAATTAATGTCCAATGACTTCTTGTGTTTTTAATTAGTCTTTTGTGACTCGTTTTTCAGTTAAAAATTCGAAATATCCTCGAAGAAAAAAAAAAAAGGTAAAATAACTTGAGAAGCCAGACTGCATTAGATATTTGCATTATGCATCACTGTGTAAGACTTTTTGGAGAATGGATTTTTAATAAGAAAAACAAGGAATTTCTGTACTGATTGTTAACTTATATTTTATATAATTTTATATATCTCATATATTATATAACTTATAACTTGTATAAACTGTTTATACTTGAAAAAGTAAAAAATACCCACTGCAGAAAGACAAAATAAAGTGAGTGTGATCCAAATGTCATTGATTCCATTGACTTTGACTGTATGGACAAAAAACCATCTTTTATGTTCCACAGAAGAAAAATTCTCACACATTTGGAACAACATGAGAAAACATACTTGATAGGATTTTTTGCAGCACAACAGAAAAAAAAAATGACAGGAAAGAAGTCAATCCATATAGCAGCACAGCTCAGCAGTACACAGAAGTGATTTAGGGCTATTGGCAGCAAATATCAGCTCTTACCTTGAGGAACTCCAGAAATGCTGGTTTAGACATGCAGGCTTTCTTAATGAGGCCCATGGCATTGGTGAAGTTATTGACGTAATCACTATATACATCCAGCACCATGGACTTCGAGAACTATGGGGAATGCAGAGAGAAAGTTGTTTAGGTAAATCATATTTCACTTGGTTTTAAGTTCATTTTCTGCTTTAGACATCTCTCAATATGTATAGTTCCTCATTCAGAGCTGGGACTGCTCTTGAATTTTGCTGTTGTGGTGGGCAGGCCACTCTAAAAGGTGATTAAAGGGCAAAGGGATGGAAGTAAACAGTAATTTTAGTGTGGTATTTATGCAGCGCAGCAGCACTGTTTGCCATCTCAGGGACCTAAACATCTTTGACAGTCCATTACTGCTGGGTGTTTTAGAGCAGGCAAAATGGCAGCCATCCATTCGCTCTGCTGTGATTGAAGCTGAACAGACCTGCTGACAGCAGCAGAGCTCGCAGGACTTGGAGAGGACATTAACGAGCCACAAATAGATGTTAACCCCTGTCAAACTGTACCTTCCCTCTGGGACCGCCAAGTATGGCAGGAAATGATACACATGGGTAAAGATGTTATTATCAACAAACACACGTACAGGGCAAATTCACGAAACAGTTGAAGCACCTTGCAGTCTGAGGTATTTCAGTGCAAAAACTCTCAGCAATGTGCAATGAACGGTTGTTAAACTGAATTGCATTAATAAGAGATGTCTGTATACATTTTCTATTGATTGTATCAAAATAATTAATCGATTTATGATCCAATAATGAATAAGAACATCATAACCAAGCATACATCAAGATGCAAAGAGCAGATGAGTGCAAGTTCTACATTTTAAAAGAGCAGATTTGGGTGTTTTTGTGCCATTACCTGATTTGCATAATAAATTTGGCGCTAAAACAACAAAGATACTGCATGCAAATGAGCTATCGGTGTTTGCAGTTCAACTTTAGCAAATTTACCCCACTGTAAATGCACTCAATAACAGAAAAATTGCATTGTGCAAACCGATGCAATATGATGTGTGTCATGCAGTTCTGGGTCTAATTTCTGCTTTTCAATGCATAGCAGTGCAACTTCAGCTGTAAGTGTTCTCTCTATGGTCCTTCTGTGTGCTCCAGGGACTTTATAAAGACCAATAGTGGTATGCAATAAAAGCAGGTCAGAGAGGCCAAAAGCAGTCTTTTAACGGAAGAATAATGAGAGCAGCTTATGGTTGCTGCATGTGAGGAGGGTCACTCCAGAAACCTCATTCATTAGTCTATTAGACACCCTGCAGCCCAATGATCCCAACATGCTTACTTTGGTAAGAGACAGCCATCCTCACTCATAGTAATTGGCCATGCTTTTGAAATAAACTGAGCACTGTCAGTACCTGAAAGAGCTTGCCAGCAGAGAAGCATAACAACACACAACGCTCAGTTTGTCACGGATTGTTGCAGGCAAAGGAGAGATCTGAGGCACGGATTCTGCAGTCTTTATATTATCAAAACTAAAAACTCTGAAAGGCAGGAGAACCGATAACACGCAGGAGCAGAGGGAACAAGGAGCCAAGGTTGAGATGAAGAGCAGAGGTGGAGACCTGGGCACAGAACTTCGGAAGGTCAAGGTGCAGCCAAAGGGATCTTCTCAAACACAAGGCTGCATCCTACCGAGGCTGTGTCTTCCTAGTGTAGTCCTTCCTAGTGTAGGCTCATAGGTTAGTGTCCTCCTCAGCATTAAACGCTAGAAGGAGATGGTCAAGTAAGAGCGCATGGCCAAGTCATAAATGTTTCCGCCCCTGCACGAAAACACAACTTGATTTTGGAAAAATACTTTGTGTTACAAATCTTTATATTAACTGGTTTTCTGTTAATGCTATACAGTGAACATCAGCCATCTGAGGTCTCCCAGTGGCTTACATTGTTGACAGCTTAGTGTCAAGTTATTAAATTTACAGAAAACAAAATATTATATCTGTCATTATTTTTGTCTAACATTTCAGACAAGCCTAGTACCAACTTGTTTTCTGTCAGCTTATTTTTGTGAATTGTGTGCAAAGGATTGTAGGTGATTTAAGGCTGTGAAAGATTAATCTATGATGTCGTTTAACATTATCTGGTATGTCCCTCAATTTACAAAAAAACAACCCTAACCCCTTTAGTTACTGTTGCCATGTCCAACAGACCATGAGCTCTCATCATGTTCTCACGCAGTGAAAAATACATTGCAGAGCAAAGAGGAACGCATCGACAGACAAGACAGAGCAGGTTACTTTTTTATATGAAACGGTTTCTGTAAATACTGTAATTTTTTAAAGAAGTTTAAACAATAAATACTGTATTATGGCTCTTTAATGTGCCGTGACAGATCGCTGTAGCTCCTTCAAGCGGCTTGTGAGCTAACATCATTTATAGTATCAATTAAACATGAATGGACATCAGAAGGAATGTTGTTTCAAGCACAGAAAGACATGAGCGCACACAATTTATCAAGTTCACCAACGTTAATCTACCAACTCCCCTGACTGCTTTGTCGACAAAATGGCGGATTTGGGGTTATGATTGGTTAGATCACCTGTCAATCAACCAGCCTGTCAATGTGTATACATTTAGAGTGCACTGCATTTAGAATGCCCTCAGAATTCAAGATTAGGGGCAACAAATTCTTTTATATTTATAAAATTTAATATAGTTAACCATTATTACATGAAGAGCTCCGTTTTTCTCAAAATATCAGCATGATTACAAATTTGATATTGATTTGATACAATGTAACTTAGAGTTTAATAAACAAGAAGTTTGTGTTAAGTGACCAATCGCCTTTTTCGCTCGTTATCACCAACAAAAACAGTCCCAAACATAGTCCACAACATTGTTTTGCGTCTCTGAGCAACACTACCTGCATGAATCAGCCGTTTGAGATTGAACCGATTCTTTCAATGACTCACTCAGTGACTTGCTGCCACCTCCTGGCGGGTTTAATTAAAGTTTCATATTTTTAACTTTTCAAAACATTATTTACGCATCTGTAACTGCTCTTGACTAACTTTAATAAAGTTTAATCTATATTAGTTATGGTTATACGTTACAATTTCTGTACCTGAAAATCTCCTATTTAAACCTACATGAAAAACCTAAAAAGCACCGTTTCTTTCATTTATACGTTAGTTCTGTTGAATTTATTTGTGCTGTTACTTGTTATTCGATTATTTGTTCACATTTTATTACTTACTGTTTATTTGTCTAACAATATTTAAAATTAGTTTATCTAGTAGCTTTTGCCGTCATAACCATATTTAAGGGTATAAAAACAATGAAAACAATAACTAGGCTTATTTTAGCAGGCCTGTAGAAAAAAATCCTTGGCGTTGAGCCCTGCCAACCATAGCATTGATAGTACCGGACCATGAATTGAACTATAAATGCACAGTACAAAATGAGGTGAACGTAATTAGTAACTACGGGCACCAAATCAGTAACTATGGAGACAAATGACATGGGGACTGACTCAGCAAATGATCTAAACTCAAAGACCACAGACAGAATTTTAGTTTTGAAATCAGTCATTTTCAAGCATTTTCGTACTCACTGAAGCAACAAACAGGTCCCCAATCTTTTCACAAGAGTCCCATTCGGCCACCCGAGATGCCAGGGCAATCTGGAACATGGAGTGGCACTGCATGATCTCCCACAGGCGGAAAAAGATGGGCCGGATTTTCCTGACACTGAGAATCCGAGGCTCTGCCTCCATCAGAGGTTGCTGGTATTCCTAAAGGATCATGGGAAATGGAGACATTTCTTATGTATGTTATTACTGAAATATTTTTATATTTATACATGAGGAATAATTCATTCACAGCTCTGACTTGCTTAACCTTGACAAGGGAGGGAGATTAAAATGTGCTGAATTAATCTTAACAGTGAGGTGAAAAAAAAAAAAAAAAAAAAAAATCACTAAAAGTCTCTATGCATTGCCCATTTCATTCATTTGAATACAATATTCAAAATATCCAATTTGCATTTATGAATACATCTTTAAAATAATGCATGTATTTGACAGAGGTGGAAGCAATCCAAGCAAGTCAAGTCAGTGGCTCACATCGAGCAAGTCAAGTCAAGTCTATTTTATTTTTCCCTTTAATTGTACGTTAACAATAATAATAAAAAATCATAATTTCTTTTAATACTTACTTAAAATAATAATTCATAATAATAATAATAAGAAAAATTTTGAAGGTAAAAATCAATTGAAGGTGAATGCATCAACATAGAAAATATATAATCAAAGTTAAATATGAATATAATATAATTTATGATTTATCACCTACACGACAGCGACAGTCATTAACGTTCCCATAAATGGAAATATTTGATCCCTTAAATTGAATACCTTGATAAATGTATGCATCATCTTTGAGGTGCAGTTACAACTGCATAAATAATGTCATGAGATTAATGTTTTAAATTTAAACTTAGAATTTCATATTTCTATATTCAGTTTAAAAATATATAATTATTCTTTTAATTATCCGGAAGTGTTTATATCCAAACAAAACAATCTTGGGAGATTCTATTCTGTATTTGACGTGCTTGTGCAGTGTCACGTGATTGCGCTAACTCTTATCATTGGTGCTGGTTTATATTGGAATGATTTAAAAAAAATCAAAATAAAATAATAATAATAGACATAAAAGTGAAAAAGGTTGTTAAGATCTAAAATGACTAAGAAGAAAAAAATAAAGCATTAAATAGGTGGGTAAAAAGTTAACAATTTTAATTTTGGGGTGAACTAACTATTAATTCTCACTGATATTAGTTTTGTCTGTCTTACAACATTGTCAAAATTAAATGAAGCTAAATTTTTGATAGGCTTGATTTCCTCAAATTGCAAAACATGCTAGCGATGTCAACAGATAAACTACAAGACCTAATCTTTAAATGCAAAGACACTTTGCTAGTTAGACTGTGGACACAATAGATTTTTCATGGCTGCTTTCTTTCCCATCCTGTAGTCTCCGGCGCTAATGAATTATCGACAAAGAGAAAATAAGACAAAGGATGAGGCAATGGGACTATTTCTTTTTCTAAAGAGGCGTCTGACTCTGCCCATAACAGGCCTACTAAACTTAATTACGCAGACCCCCATTCCCCTGCTTTGGGCCACCTTACCTGATCTAACCACCCTAGACCATGTCTAGCACGCTATAAAGAGAGCAGGAATTGTAAAGTACACCCGACAGAGCTTTGATTTGACAACAAAGCTTGGAGATAGATCCTGAATGACTAGATTTCATAGAGCGTAAAGCTGTCATTGATCTGTGATTCAATTTTATACTCTGCCTGTGCCTTCAAAGGAGAGTGATAACAAATGCTTTTCTCTCCACCACTAGCTGAGATCAGAATTATGTGTAATGAAACTACACACTTCAAAACCTACCAAACCTGCATGCTTCCATTTAAAGGAATGTGAATGTGAACATAAATTCAGTATTAAAGACAATTTATAGCATTATCTTTTGTTTTGAGCCTTTGAATAAATGGACTTTCACATTAAGAAGGAGCCTTGACATTATTTGTAACCTTTCCAAAGATTTTTAGGGCCCTATCATACACCCGCCAGGTGTGATGCAAGTGTTTTTTGCTAGTTTCAGCTCGACGTAGTTATATTTTCACATTCAGTGCCCACGTTGTTTAAAGAGCAAATGCACTCACGGCGAACTGTTTGCCCATGGCCGTGTTGGTATTTTGAGGCAACTGAAAATGACTCATTCATTGACCAACAAACACCTGGTCTAAAGTCAATGGCGCAGTATTTTTGTTCTTGTTGTTATTTAAAAGGCACACTAGTAATATGTGCCTATAGGAGGGTGCACAATGCATTTTGATAAACGTGGCAATAATATTTGACTAGCATTTTAACTACTCTACTGATTTACGAATTTATTTGACTAGGAAATTGTTTTAAGTATCAAAGCATTGAGCTCCAGTTTGATCTTAGTACACTGAAGAAAAAAAGAAACTCAAGACTTTATGTGAAAACATTTTGTCATTGCAAATTCACTCAACTGAATCTATCAAAAGCTGGGCCCCTTTTATATTTCCAATTTCACCAACACAGCTGTTCTTGGGACAGACACAATGGCATGGGAAATAATCCATTTTACCTGTAGTATCCGTTTAAGAGAGTTCAGGTAACTCCGCTCACTCTGCACAATGGAGCCCAAAATATGGCGTCGGACAATCTGTGGATGAGATGACAAACATTTAGAGCAAGCAGGACACTAGAGAAATCAAATATTATTCCTATTTTAAATAATAATATTTTGTAACATTAGAAATGTGTTTGAATGAATCACTTCACAGCCCTTGATGAATTATATTTCATTTATATATATATAAAAATTCATAAAGGGCTGTTGCCAATTTAGAATTGTGTTGCTAGATTTAGCAACTTTTAATTAAAAAAAAAAAAAGCACCTAGCAATTTTTTTTAATTTATATGGCAACTTTTAGTAACTTTTGAAAAGTGACTCAAACAATAAAAAACAACATATTTTCATTTAAATTACACAAAAAGAGGAAACCATTGAACAGCTAGCTAGCCAAGAAGCACATCAGCCTGGAGAGAGCTGAAGAAAGATGCCTAAAAGTATACTAAAAAATAAATAAATAATAAAGCCTGGGTTAAAAACAACCCAATTTGGCTTATTTTGGCAACATCATATGTGAATTAAGTTGATAGTTGCAATTTTTCAATAATACTTGTTCATTTATGATACAGAATTGTATTAGCTTGTATATAAAATTGTCCGGTTAGGTACACTGCAAGTAAAAAAAAAAATAAAATGTAGAAAAACAGAAAAAGGTACTGGTAATTTTTTGCCAGGACATTATCTGTCAAGTTAAATGCAATTCATAATTTAAAACATGTAAAACACCTGTGAAAAACCAATGAGGATAATTCTTTTATATTAGCATAGACTTTTTTAGCACGCTACCAATACTCTGCTTAAAACTGTAATTGTTCAAAGTTTACTAGTAAATAAGAAAATAGGAATATGTAATTTTTCAAAAATGTGTAACTTTAATAATTCAATGTTGTATTTAAAAATAAAAATAGGCTAGGCTATAGGCTATCATTAATATATTTATATTATAAATACAATTTTTATATTATTTTTATGAACAAATCTAAATGAACATTTCATATCATATTTTTCATGTGTATTCTACACAATGCAGTTTTGCGTCATGGTTACGCGATGACATCATCACACAATGACATTATAACGTCATTTAGCAACTTTTCTTTTTTCATTTTTTTAGCAACAAATCGTGCCTCTAGCGACTTCCCCTGACAATTAGTTGGCATCACTGTTTTTTTACAGAGGTTAATGTTTTTTGTTCAAATAAATTTACAGTCAACTCAACTTTACAGTGGCCGAGAGAGCTCAACGTGGTGCAACCAAAGAAAACTATATAACTTAAAGCCGCACTGCAAAAGATTTCATGGTTAAAAAAAATGAGTGAATAAAAAAAAAAAAAAAAATTCAAATCCATGTTCTTGCCTTCACTATAGCAAGTCTACAATGTTGATTTAAATTTGGACAAGATAAAAGACCGCCAAAGTAAGTGGGACAACAGATAAATTAAAGTTCAGGACATTATACAATGGCATAGCTGTATCAAGTTGAACAGAAAACTTCTTTTTTGTTGAAAATATTCATGCACATTTTACTACCAAAATGATGTGTTCCCTCAAATGTGTATCATTTGGCATGGACTATGTAAATACTCATTTTAAAATATTTTTATACAAATATATACATAAACACGCACCTGTTGGCTGCTAAGTCCATCTGGCATTGGTCCCAGTTGTGCAGGTGGGTGTTTTGCCTCCGATACCATCACATCCAGATACCCTGTATCATCCTCTGTGTCAGCTGTGAGAATTCACAAAAGCATGTTCATATTATATATATCTGCAAAGCTAAGAATATACATTCACCTATTATCTTATTACAAATCAGAAGAGATGCTCAAACAGAAAACAAGAACATTCAAACTTAGTATAGAACAGGCTGTTCTAAGCCACATCCAAAGATTCTTTCACTCCACATGGCTACAAAAGAAAATCATTTGACATACAATTTTGCATCTTTTCCCAAAGGCTTAAAATCGTCACCGAAGTTTTTGCAGGCTTTCAAAATAATGAAAGAAATGATAACCGAACCTCCAAATCAAATGTTTAGCACTATACGCAGTGTGGTACGTCATTTAGAGTGCCGTTTCAACAGACATCACACCTGTCTCTACTTCCAAATGGTAATTTCCCAATTGTGCAGAAGGGCATTATGTGGACCAATCCCAGCCAATTTTCATGTGCACCAAATGCCCTCATCAGCTCTTCTCCCTACCATTTTATATTGATGACCCAGCCTGATTTATAATGCTTTCTTGCTTCCCAAATATTTCACATCACCGTATTTTTCCAGCCCCTACCTCCAAGAGCCAAAAGCAGAATATAAGAAAGCACTGAGTGGTACTGGACTCCATCAACCTTTTAGATCGCTCTGTGGCAGTCAGATCATCAGCATTCTCTAAAGGGGTCTAGCTTACTTTAATGAACAGCCCTGCTCCTTTGAGGAGAAATAACATTAGAAATGTATAATTGCTTCTTTCCTGAATAGGATTTTTTTTTTCTATCAAAAGGAAAAGGGGTCAGGATGAGTGCTTGAAAGAAGATAAATTCTCAAATGAAATCATTCTTAGATTACCTGAGTGGTCCTTTTTATGTAAGAATGAAACTCTCCTCATCATAGCGATTTTGGTCTTCTCCAGGCCATCTTTCGTTCCACTACGTGCCGCCCGCATCAGTTGATGGACCTGCAAAGGGACCAGAGGGGAACAGAAAATCATGGGCAGCCCAGCTGGCATTCATCTGTAACCAGTGACGTGGTCCACCCTTATAGAAAAAGGTCGGCCATCTCAAGCCCTCGAGCGTAAACAGCCATGTTCGGATTTGCCTGCCATTTGAGAGACACCAATTCAGTGCAGCATGGTGGCAGTTGGGTGTGTGCTCAAAGGGGTCCGTTTCAATGGCCACAAGCCACAAGATCCTAAGCATGTGAGAGAAAAATCAAGCTACAGAGATATTTTTAAAAAGGGCGGAAGGCGACCCATCTCTGCGAAAGCAGGTCATTAATAGAGAGCATGTGGAAATGTCTTGCTTGAACCACATGAGAGCCGTTTACTTATATATATATATATATATATATATATATATATATATATACACACAAGTGTGCCCATATCCCACTCTCATACAAATCAAATTAGATTAGGGAAGCTGAAACAAAGTGGAGTGTTTTGTTGTGGAATCAACCTGAATGGTTTATTTACGACAGAACAAAAGAAAGTGAGAAAGACACAGAGAGTGACTTCAACAAAGAGTAAAAGGAGAGTTTGTTGGAATTGACGATAAGTCCTTGGAAAGTGGATATGTGATAGATATGTGACTGTTAAAACGGTAAGAAGTTCAAAAGTTCACCACTGTTCAAAATTTTGGGGTCAGTAAGAAATTTTTTTTTAATGTTTTAAGTAACTTATGCACACCCAGGCTGCATTTCTTTGATCAAAAATACAGTTAAAGCTGTACAAAATATTACTACAATTTAAAATTTAATTTAAAAAGAAAAAAAAAAAATGTTGCTTTCTATTTAAATAGATTTTAAAATTGAATTTATTCCTGCGAATTCAAAGCTGAATTTCCAGCAACATTACTCCATTACAATTATTCTAATATCTTGTTTTGGTGCTCAAGAAACAATGTTGAAAATAGTTGTGCTGCTTAACATTTTAGTGGAAATTGTGCTACTTTTTATATTCTTTTATGAACAAAAACTTGAAAAGAACAGCATTATTTAAATAGAAATCTTTTGTAACTTTTGTGTCTTTACTGATAAGTGTAAAGGCCCCTCTCTTTTTCGTACTTTGCTTTGTGATAAAAAGAAGTTTGAAATACGTGAGCAGTGGTATACAGTTAGCTGCTGGGACCAGGGTTTAAATGAAGATGTTAACATGTGCTGTGCATTTTCCTCTTGATAACAAAATGAACAACAATGATGACAGGGATGAGAAAACAGTAGTTAAGAAAGCATCTGATCATAGCAATGTGGATGTTTGCCCAAGCTCCGCAATTCAGCACTCCCGTATAGTCATGCCACATTTATTTGTAAACCACTTTATACAATAAATTGTTTAAAAGCTGCTCCACAGTATTAAACATGAAAAAATATACCCAATCTCACGGCTGTTAGTACGTATTTTCCAAGGTGACTAATTTGTACGAATTCAGACAACCTCACTCGTATGAATTTGTATGTTTTTTGCTAAATCGTATGTATTTTAGGAGTTGCCAAATTCATATGAATTCGTACAAATGACCTACCCCTTACCCAGCCCGTAAATCTACCCGTCACTGGGGTTTCGACAAATCGTACGAATTTGTATGACCTCACTCATACGAATTCAAATGATTTGTCTTAGCCACCTCGTAAAATTCGCACACATAGGTTGTGAGATAGCATTGGAAAAAACACTGCCTTAATTTTCTTTCTTCTGCTGAACACAAAATAAGATATTCTGAAGAACATTTAGTAACCAAACAGTTGATGGGCCCCATTGACTTCCATAGTATTTTTTTTTTTTTCCTACTATGGAAGTTAATGGGGTCCATCAACTTTTTGGTTACTGAATGTAATTTTTGGGTGAACTGTCCCTTTAATGCACCTTTGCTATTAATTTCTTTAAAAAACAAACAATCTTACCCCAAACTTTGGACCGGTATTGTACATGTACTGTGAATTAATCTATGTTATTGTATATTGTGATAGTAAAATATAGTATTATATTAAATTATATAACAAAATAATTTTTTTTATAGAAATACGTGATGTAGACAACATCAGTTATCAGCACGACTTAAATTCATATGACAAAACTGTATCAAGTGCAGTGAACTTCTAAAGGTATTTCCTGATGTGTTTGTAGAGGACAGTGAACACTCTGTACAGACCCTGTGATTTAAAACACAGATTTAAAAAAAAAAAGACAGAAACAACTCAAATGAAGAATGAAGACTTACCCTGCTGAAAAAGACTAGCATATTGCTGTGCTTTGGATGCTGGTCCCAAGCAAGGGAGGCTGGGATGTCAGTATGCCACCAGGCTTATTTACTACATTTGGCTGGTGGACAGCATGGCTATGTTGGTCAGTGATAATAGACCGGCATAAACCAGCATGGGAATATGTACTAGTCCTTTCAGCAGGGGAAAATGAGAAAGATAAGAAGTGTAACCTTGAATGCACGTGACTGTGATCACCCCTATTGACAGCTCTGAGCTAGTACACCCCCCTGAAGCCCATGCTTCCCCATACGTGCATGAGTGTACCTGATGTCTGCCCCCCAGTCTCAAGGCTAGCTCCTGTTTGGTCCTGGTGTAACGTTCTCTCAGTCGTCGCACATCGGAGGTGAGCTACGGGTACCGTCACGGCAACAACACAGGCCATGGGTGAGAGCGCAATAACATGGTAACATGTAGGAGAGGAAGGAACGAAGGGTAAGCATAAAAGTGAGGAAAACTAAGAGGTGAGGGCAAGGCAAAATCAGGATCAATCACAAAAGCATATGCAAGAGAAATGACTGGCACCAGGTGCGTGACTTAATTCTCAAGTCAAAGCAGCATGGGGTAGACAGAGGAAGGTAAAATTATGACAGCATGCATGTACACCCTCGCTAATGCGAATCTCAGACAAGCTCCTCCTCACTTCCAGAACAAAGCCACAGGCTGCGTCCAAAACAGATGTAGGAAGTCATCTCGACCTAATTCAACGTTTGTGAAACATCCTGTCAAATAAGATTACTTCATCTGATCTGTTTTCCAACGATGCATCTTGCTGCCTTCACTGCCTCTGATATTCCAGAATCAACAATTATTGCACCTGACGGAGCATTCGAAAAATTTTAGAAGAAAATAAGTTCTACCGTTAAAAAGTTTGGGGTTGATACAATTTTGTAAGGTTTTGTGTCTTATGCAGAGCAAAAATACAGGAAAAACAGTCAAATTCAGATTTTTTTTTACAATTTAAGATAACTATCTTAGATGTTAATATTAGGAATGCCCCTAATATTAAAATTATGGCCGATATCGATAAATTTGAAAGCCGATAACCGATATAATGGCCGATAAAACTAAATCCAAAACTGATATAATTTTTGAGAGCCTGATTACAAAAACAAAAGTCTCACCATTAAAAGCCATGTCCCAAGCACACAATTATAATGTTATATTATTTCGTTATAATTTTATGTAGCAAATATGGCAGATTTGCACTGCACATTTTGCACTTAACGGTATTTTCCTTTTTGAAGCGACTCCAATCATATTTCAAGCAATTTAAAACCATCATGGAGAACAGTGCACATCTGAAGGGTCTCAGCTGAAGGAAATAATCCATTATTTATCAGCTTTAATATATATGCCAAGTTGGGCCGATAACGATAATATTAAAAAATGTACCGATATATTGTGCATCCCAATATATTTTAAAACGTAATTTTTTCTTGTGATGGCAATGCTGGATTTTCACATGTCTTCAGTGTCACATGATCATTCAGAAATCATTCTAATATGCTGATTTACTGCTCAAGAAACATACCTTATATTATCATTAATGTAACATATTTGTGCTGTTTAATATTTTTGTGGAGTCCATTAAACATTTTTTGAGGTTTCCTGGACAAATAGAAAGTTCAAAAGAACAGCATTTGTTTGAAATACAAATCCTTTGTAACGATGTAAAAGTCTATACTGTAACTTTCATTCAATTAAATGGATCCTTTCTAAATAAAAACATTCTTTTGTTTACTTTTGAATGATAGTTTATATTCATAAATACAGAGAAATAGGCACTGCATTCATTATACATTTTATTTATTATTGTTTCTTAATAAAAAGGTTTTTGACCTAATAATCGCAAAGACTCAATCCCAATTATTACATGTTGCTGTGAAATCAGCTGTTGCTTGTTTGTCCTTTTGAGTTCATTCTTAACAAGCTCAATATAGGAACTTTGGACACCTTCCGAAAGAAAGCCATTCCTTTCCAATTATACAAGCACAAAAAAGCTGAAGGAATAACTGGTTAAACTGAGATCAAATCACTGTGGTATTAAACTCAGCAATCTAATTCTTGCTTATCGTGAGTCGTCTGGCAGCAGGAATCTTATGGAGCCTAATTCAGCGGAGGTAAAGGTGAGTCTGGCCATGGGAAATTGGTTTCTGAGGGACTGCCGCCTGGGCAAAGTGTTTTCCATACCAGTGTGACCTCATGAACGTGTAAGGGCAGATAACACAGTGCACACTGAATTCAAATTTGCAGCAATATAGAGCAGTGGAAAAGTGTGTCAGTTACGCCCAGTGTTAGTAGTGATTAGGCAAGTGCTGTCTAACACTGCACTCTTGTGGTGGCAGAGCAAACCTTCACAGACCACCGCAGTACCACAAAGAACCCGCATCTCAAATAAATCATCGAAACACAGACCAATCAATCAGCCTGCAACCTTGGAGGGTTTAAATCTTTTTAAGGACCTTTCATTATGAGGAATGTGGAAATGTGTTTGAAGATAAATCAGATGTTCGGCAGGATGTAATTATTGCAGTTGTGGGGAATCTATTAACACACACGCACCTTGCTGCGGGTTGGCGCCCTCTCAGAGTCGGACTGCTCATCATAGCTTTCAAACTCACTTGAGCTCCAGCCATTCTTGGGCCCTTGCAAGCCTTCCTCTTTCTGAACGTCCTCGTATATCAAGTCAGCTGACACACAAAGCAAAGCAGGTTTCAGTAGTCCTGTAAATACTGTAGGTCTTCTGACAATGACATGCTGATACGGAGAAACATATAAACGCATACAAATCACACATGTAGGCTAGTGTTTCTTCAAACATGCGCACTTTTGGCCCGCTTTAAAAACAAATAATAGCAATATATATCATATAGCAAATGTTTTTTTCCACCACATCTCAAATGATACATTATGTTTGAAAACATTCAGAGGTGTTAACAGCGACTTAATTTCATAACTAACATCCTAAATGTACACAGTTTCAAATCTTTACGTAGTTGAAGAAACTCCCAGATACCCGCAACAATCAAACACAGTCTGGGACTGGAAGATCTATATACGCTAAAAGACAGGCACAAACACATGACTGACCTTCTCCTGAAGACAGATCTTCACAGGGTACATCATCATAGATCACCTCCGGACCAGCCGTCTGGTGTTCCGACTCAGCAGAGGCCTCACCTGGGAAGAAAAAAAAAAAAAAAATCTAGCAATAGTCTTTTCTTCCATATTGTGGCACATGTCCTAGTGAAACTGCTTCTCGAACAAGATAAAATGTGGGGCGAGGCTTGATTTTGTCCATTAAGAATCGATTTGATGGTTGTTTGTTATTGCTGCGATCTTATGCGAGTGACAGGTTGTCCCGCCCAGTAAACCTCATCAGAGGCCCTGTCCCAAATGGCACACTTCAGGTGCTTCTCAAACAGAAGGCTGCATATATCAGCTGCCACGTCATCAAACGTCACTGAAAGCCATCTTACTTCGAAGGATCCTTGAAAGGCAGCCTTCATTGAGCGTCCGTTCAGCTGAATTTAAAGGATGCATGGGATGTAAGCTCTGAAGGACTGAACTAGGAAGGAAGTAGCCTTCAGTTTGAGAAGCACCCTTCATGAGCATATGAGTAGCAATTTTGAAATGCAATATGCAAAATGGCAATGCAATATGTAAAATGGCAGTGCATTTCTGTATTTAAATTAAATTTTCCATATAATATGTGCAATGCTTGGAGCAAAATGATAATTTACTCATTTTAACATACAGTTTAAACATTCTAATGCTTTATAAGTTGCAAAATTAAAATAAGCACATATAATCATTTCTGTAATACATTTTTAACATGTTCAAGCAAAAATTGCAGCAAAATGACCATTTAAATGTTATTTTTCTTAATTGCATTTGCACTCACACACTTGCAATTGCATTTTCATTATGTCCCACAATGAATGGAGTAATATTCAATTCATGTGGATTTCAAAATGCATTCCGAGCCGATCACATCCCATCCTGCCCCACCCTGTTAATCATTGCGTCAAGGCGGGCCAGGTGTTGGATATTGAATATTCCTCCTTCAAATTGAATATTGCTAAACACATAGTCAAACAACTCTTTGCTTTTTGTTGAATCTAGCAAATATAAGGCTATGTAAAACAAGTACAAATTGGAACATTCAAGTAGCATTCTTGTTTTTCAAATCTATGTATTATCTTAAATATCTAATTGTAAAATAAATAAAATAAAATAAAATATTTAAATAAAAATTGTGGTTAAAGGTTTAATAAGGATGTAGAAAAAAAAAAATGAAGCCCACAGCCTCACTCAATTTTAAATATTCAAGTATTACTTTATAAACACTATAACTGTAATACATTTGATTTTTGTCACTTACCTTCGGCATTTTGTGCTGGGCTGTGTCTGATATTCTCTGTTTCTGTGTTAGATTTAATAGAGCATGCTTCCCTCTCGGTCTCCACCACAGTGCAATTCTGATCTTCCTCTTCATTTAAATCCTCTGGTGCAGCAGAGTCTGTGAAAGCTTGATCTCTGGAACATTCCCCAAAAATAGAGCCATATTATTGCTGACCTCTCCAGGGTATAACCGTACAGAGATCAGCTCAAGCCTAAGACTGGGTGGTGGGTGGTAGGAGAAGGGAAAGTGAGCAGAAGCTATCCCAGAGCAAGCAATCATTGAAACAATGTTGAGTCAGTGTTGATGCATCAACGCTAATTACATTGAATTAACATTTCAAAGTTTGGTTGCTTCAGTATCCCCTTTGCACCCTCAGTTAATTTTGAAGCAATGTTGAGATTTCAACCAAAAATCAATGGTTATGTTATTGATTGGTATAATCATTCCATGATGCAATTGAATCAACATTACACTATGATTGTTTCTATATCACTGATGTTAAATCAAAATTTAAATTAACAGAAATAATCAATGGTAATATTGAATTTAATAGTGAATTGAAGTTGATGTTGAAACAATATTAATATTTCAACAACACCTCATTGGTGCCTCGACAAATTCCTGACCATTTTGACAGTTTAACACATCCAAAGACAAAACAATATAAAAGATCATTCTTTTTTTCTTTTTTTTACAACCTTTTAAAATAAAATTTTGGAAGTCTGATGTCATTAAATTCAGGTGAACCAATGATTCAGGTTTTATAAATCTGTTGCAAAGCATGATGTTTCTTAAGAATAAGTCAATTCAACTGTCATACATACAATCTCATTCAAGAATGTTAATAAATTAAACACAATATAATTACCTTTAAAAAAAAGTTACTCAACAAAATAATCTAACTATCATTTATAGTATTGTTAAACTGTTTATTTAATCTATTTTTCTAAAGTCTATTGATGCTTAAAGAGTCAAGAGTTTATCCTCCAGCTCTAATTAAACACACCTGAACCAGCTAATCAAGGTCATTAGGATCAATGAAAACTTCCAGGCAGGCAGCTAAACATGAAGAGGAATAAACACCTCTGAGCTATAAACTATATCTCGGTTGATTTTCCATGAAACTATGCAGTATTCAAGTAACAAGTTTATCTTGAAGAATTAAAGAGCTTAGGCTTTATATTTCACACTGAAATGAAAATTCTGTCATCATTTACTCGCTCTCAAGTTGTTCCGATCATCAGAACTGTGCATTTCAACCTGGCATGCACTACTTCAAGTCTGACACTTATCAGTCTGCACAGTTTTACATGAAATCAAACGAGCCTTTAGATTACTGAGAAGTGCAAGTGCAAAACCAAAATGGGCGTTGACCAATCAGTGGACAATTTAAAGCTACTTTTTCAACAGTCTTGCTAAAATCATGAAGGCCCACCCCTAAACCAAGCCCCCAGTGAATAAGAGCAAATCGGGTAAAGCAATTGAAAATGCCCATCGTGGTTTGAAAACGCCCCACTGATTGGCAAACACCCACTAGTGTTCAGCAGAGATACATAGCTGCGTGATCCTGTGTTCAATATCACTGTCTCCACCCTTGTATGCTGTTGGCTTTTATCCAAATTTCAAAGTTGATGCAACACACTTTAAACATTGAAACGTCAATCTCAACCAAAATGATGGTTTGGATCAAAACTCAACATTGTATCAGTCACCATGCTATCTGGGATCAGCCCTATAGAGTAAGTATCACAAAAACCTTTTTTTTTTTTTTTCCATTATGAGTGCTACAGTGTTTTGTGTAGAGTGAATATGGAAATATGGTACTCGCAGTGTTAGTACTAGTGCAATATTAGTTATTTTATTGTCATAGAATTTGATCAAATTGAAGCTAAGCGAGTCAACTCAATGTTGCTTATGTCAACTTCATTGAATTACAATAAACACAAATATTTTATGAGCTGTGCTATATGAAAAAGGACATGTATTATTCATACAGTTTACCATAATAAGAAAGAGTTAATGGAATGATGTCATGCTTAATTTTTTTTCTTTTTTACTTGTTTTATTAGTGCTTTTAATCATCAACATGATTTTTTTATTAGTGTTTTTAATCATCTGTTGCCTCCAATGACACGTCAACACACATGTATATAAATTCACAGCACCTTTTATCATACTGAACTTTTCAAGAGCCGTGATTGACTTCACATGCAATAAGGTAAACATGCCAAGTGCAAAATATAAATGAGCTCTGTAATATTAGGGAGCATGACTACATGCCTACTCTTTCAACTGCAGTTATTCCATGTAATCTCAGAAATTACCAATAGCTATGGGAAAGAGTAGGGGCGTCATGTATAAAACTTTCCGTAGATTTCATTCTAAAAGTGTGTGTAAGCACAAAAGTATTCAAATTTATAAAACCATGCGTATACCATCTCTGTGCTAAATTCCCTTTATAAAACCCCGTCAGCGGAAGATTGTGCATAGATGCATCTCCACCCCGTCTCCTCCCCTAAAAAGCCTTATATGGCACTTACAACACCTAGTTTTACCAAGTATAACATCATCTACATATAATTTCTATATGAATAGTTCCATCCATGTGAGACCATGTTTAACGATACAAGAAGAAATTAAGAAAATGTGACTATAAATGCCATTTGTGCCATCACATTACATTGCTAAAAATCATGAAGGGACCTTATAGTTGTATTTGACTTCATGCAGCGCTGCACAAACAGATTGGCATCTGATTGAAGCAGTGCATGCTGGTTAGAAATTGTGTCTTGAAACAGCACTGGCGCTGTGTGACTGTAACGTATGGCATCAAAGTACCTTGAGAGTAGGCTTGATGCGCTTCACCTTGCCGGAAATGTATGCGGCTGCAGTGAGGGGAGGAATGAATAAAGCTGTGCAGGTAAGATGGACTCACTCACTGTCTCACACTCACTCACACATGCGCACTACATTTCCCAGAAACCCTGTACCCTATCACTGATCACCCCAGCCAGCTGTAGACTATCATCCGGACTATTTAAGCTCCGCGCACGCGCACAGGGGCGAAGTCATGAAATTTCCTTGCATTTCAGTTCTGAGCTATTATCCCTGTCTTGTTTTTCCTGGTTATTATCCTGTCTGTTTACCATTTGTGATTGTTTCTCTGCCTGCCTTTTGGATTATTGCTTGTTATATTGGACTATGATACTTGCTACCTACCTTGACATCTTTGCCTGTTTACTGACCACGATTCTGACATTCCTGTTTGCTGTTCTGTGACCATTGCCTGTATGACCATCCTCTTTGATAATAAAGCCTGCATTTGGATCTCATCAGCTGACTCGCCCTTCATTACAGCAGGATTCTAACATGCACTGTGCTGCTAATAAAAAGTCACATGGCGTCGGTGCTGTCACAAGTCAGATAACATTTCTGTCCGACATGCGCTGCTTCAAGTCAGAAGCCTGCACAGTGTCAGTCTGCACAGTGCTTCATGAAGTTGAACAAGCCTTTTGCTCATATAATACAAACTGAGTCAGATGCTGAAACAGCAGCAGCATATCTGTACAAACAATGCTAACATACACTCCACCCCAACCTGCAGCAGTATTGGGGCACTTAATGGTGGAAGATTCCATTCAGTTGAAGATAATAGGCCTGTTCAAGATGAACCACACTAGAATGCCACCGGCTGCCGAGATCTGCCAGTTGCAAGCAGGGGAGGAGCACAGAATTCGCCATCAGGTCGCACACTTTGTGCTTTCTGTAGTGTACTGAACCAGCGTTATTCATGGTAGACCTCGCAATTTTTGCGTTGATTGTAGCCGAAGTAGTGGATGTGATTGAAATTCCCATGTTTTGAGCCTCAGATATTCAATATCAAGATTGATTAAATACAGGAACTTTTCTAAGAAAATCCAAGCAACACACGTAGTCCTTGTCATCACAGAGTCTCGCCAAAGAGAATAAAGTGTTTCGCCATTAGGGTTGCAACTGCAGAGCATAACCTAGGCGACTGGTCTCATTTTAAGGCGGCTGCAACGCGGATCAAAGTTGGACAAATTTTCTAACCAGAATGCATTACTTTTGTCAGTTGGCAGCCAATATTCAAGGTGCTGCATGAATTTGAACAAGCCCAGAAACCTTGGTGGTTTAGTCCAGTAACCTACAACCAGCTACCAGTCTGTGGGGCAGGAGAGTGGACAATCTGTTTTCAAGCCAGTGAAGTCTTCAGGGGGACAACTTCATCAGATGGGGTCGAAGTTTGTGGATGTATTTTTGCCAGCAGTTTATTTCACAGCCCAGTTACCAGCTTGCAGCCCAATCAGGACAGACTAGGTATCAGTCTCCAACCAGACCTAGTTCTCCATCCCACAGGCCAGCCTACCTATGAATCTATAGCGCAACCCATCCACCAAGTCTCTCCCAGGTCAATGCAATCCACACTCCAGTCCATTTTCAGACCAACTCAGCTGCCTGAACAGCCGAGCTACCAGGCCTTAGTGTTTCAAAGCTGACAGCTCATTACTCTGAAGGGACAACCAAGCTTCTTGCCTCTTGCTAAGCCTGGACCATCCAGTTATGGTTCTATATTTCATCCCAGTGATCCACCTCTGAGGCAACTGCACCAGCCTGGCTACCAGCCTCTGGCCAAGCCAGGGCAAGAGGTGTATCAGCCCCCTAGTAAAGCCTGTACAATCCAGCTATGGACCCTCAAGTGAGCTGGAGGATTTCAGGTACCAGCCTCAAATTCTGCCTAGCCACCAGTCTCTAGGTCATTCTGGCTACAGTATCCAAGCCATGGCAATACAGTCAGCGTTCATCCCTGATGTTTTAATCTTTTAAAACTATATCAATAAAATGTCATCAGCAAATGCGTGTCAATGGTGTTTTGAAGTGAAAACTAATTTTGTGACTTACCTTTTGTTGGCTGACAAATCTGCAAAGGAATTAGGAGGTGGGGAAAAATATGAGGATTTTGCATAGTCAATTTGTTTAATTCAATTGGTATAAGTTCCACTGAACAAGTTTATGTGTTAAAACTGTAAGCTTTCTATGGCAAAAATCTTGCCTTTAAGTACTTTCTCAAAAACATAGTTCATTAATTCCCAATAACAAAATAGTTCTGCAGTAATTACTTAAGATGAATGGGAATCACTGAAAACAGAAACTTACTAGTGTCATAACTACTGGTACACTCCTGACCAGCAGGGGAAACTGTTGTAATGGCTTGGGATGGATCTGCATGTTTTTTCTGTTTGCTTGAATGTATCGTAAGCTCACTGCATTTGCCTGATGTCTCATCTCCAGAAGCAGTGTTGATTTTTTGTTTGCCAATCTCATCTTCATATTTAATTTTCTCTCTCTGCTCTTCGTTCTCCAGATCCTCCTCCAGCTGCTGATGAGATGAACCTTCGGACATAGGATCTGTAAAAACGAGTCAAATCAAGAGTTGTGTTAGTTCTGGTAGGCCATGTTAGTCAAGCTTGCATCAGCTGAACCACATCTACCTATAGGAAAATGACACCTATCACAGCATCCCTATATAAGGTCCATTCAGTATTTAGGCAGCTTTGTCATGTTGCTCAGGAGCTAATTACCTTTCCTCATCCCCAGCTCCTTTCATCCAGTGTTACTTATGAATGAGGAATGATACAAGTGACAACCAGAATTGTTGCATATGTTGAGCAAAGTGAGGCTGCACGGGGCCTCATGAATTGACAGAGGTGGTGAGTTATCACTCAAAATAAGTCAATGGTTTCCACATTCATTTTAAATGCATATCACACAAAGGCCTAGTCCACACATACACGGGTATTTTTATAAACAGAGTTTTTCCTCCGTTTTTAAAAAAAAGAAATCGCATCCACACAAGCACGGTTTTAAAAAAAATCTCCATCCTGGTCGGAGTTTTCAAAAAGGTTTGGTTTCAGTAATCGGATTCTGTGTTTGCGTGTGGACGAACTGCCAAACTGCACAGAAAAAGTTGCCGTTTTGAAAATACCCAACAATATTACTCATTAAACGTTTCATTAAAATTTCAATAAAATGTTGCCAGATTTACAAACATTTTTTTTTTTCAATTCATTTGTGTGTGTGAGTGCAAATAGTTTAATCTTTGTAACAATATGCACAGCTTACTAAGTAAGATCGGTGCCGCTCTCTACATAAATTATAGCATTGCAAAGTTACCTTGTTGAAGTAAAATTGTGGAATTTTGTCAGTTTCTATTGCTGAAAAAAATCCAGCTCAAAATTACTATATTGTCATTCATAGTGAAAATATATTGTTGAATTTACCTGCCACTAAAATTTGGCCTTAATGCTTTGCAGATACAGTTTTTACAGTAATAATGCTGTGGAAACTACAGAAATTTGTCACAGTGTATGGTATATTGGTTAACTAGCAAAAGGAATCACACCCTACCAGATCTGTATTTCATGAGTGGTGGGAATGTACAAGGAAACACCCACAGCCCAATATTCCACCTTGGATGTTTCCAAAGCCTTGTATGGACACTTAGTTACTCAAAGAAATTAAGAAAAATGAGATACTGGCAGAAGAATACATTGTTCAGCAATACATGGTAAAGAAGTATAGCAACATGACACGTCTTCACAGATGGATCGAAGAATTCAATATCACCTAAATACCATATTCAAAAAGAGAACATAAGATAATTTCATCAGTATTTACTGTGGAATTAGTTCCAATTCTTCTCTCTCTGCAGTGAATTAAGGAAATTGACATTGAGAGCGACCTATATGTACAGATTCCATAGCAGCTCGGAGAGGCCTTTGAAATCCCTTTTGATGGCAGACAAGATATATTTGAAACCTTGCAGTCATTAACATAAGTAAATCAGAAGCCAAGACCTGTATCCATAAGGCTGTAAATGAAACCTGGCAAAATATTTGGGAAAGTGAGATGAAGAGGAAACACCTGTTTAAGATTCAGGGAAAAGTAGGAAAAGGAGATTGTGTTTCAATATCTGGAAGAAAACTATAATCAATCATTTCTTGACTTTGCATAGGACATAGGTTAAATGCCAGTTTACATATAATCAATAAGCATCCTACAGGGAAGTGCAATTCACAAGTTAATTTGCAATAATGCAATTTACAAGTCCCATATAATCTTCAAGCTAATAAGGTTAAGCATATTTGGCTTGCTGTCTGCAGTGGAGGAGCTTGAGAAAGCAGCTCCAACTCTAGCTTAGAAATAGCCCCCACCGGGACTACTAGTGCTTGGATGAGGCGTATGGTAAACAAGATGCCTACATTATTTTGGGGAGATAGAGGAACACCTAAACAGCTGATGCCCAAGTAAGGTAAGTGGCTGCTTATATACTCTGGCAGTTAATTGAAAGATTAGATGGGTTCACCCCTCCCGAAATTTTGTTTGTGAACTTCACTGAGTAGTGAACCAGAAACAACTGAACACATCTATATACAGTGCATAGCATGTAAAAATGAAAGGCAATTACTAAATGATAATCTGTAGAAAAAGGAAAATAAAACATTTTCAATAGAAAATTTTCTAGTTAAAAACATGGGAGAATTACGATTCAAAAGAAACAGGAACTGAGTTAAGAATATAAGGTTTATTATCATTTATTTATTTATTTTTGAATAAAACATATTTCCCATCGATGCTTCACGATCCAGTTCAGTTAGTGGTAGTAATTCACCAAAAAGCTAGTCTGCTAACCACCAATAAGCTGAAAAGAAGAATATAAGAAGAGATTTGCGATCACGCATTACATGGATGCGCTCTCAACATACACGCAACATATCCTGTGTAAACAGTGCTGACACACACATCACTAATGGAAAAGGCAATTGATGACCCCAAACTGCAGCAGTATTGACAAATTCAAGGTGGAAACATCCATTCAGCAGAAAATAACTGTTAAATAAGCTGAAGAGGGTCTCCTCGTAATGAATAAAAACTTTCACCACAGGAAAGCTCACAGGAATGATACGGCAAGATTTATTAGCATGCATTTCCTCATAATAGATGCGAAGTAAACTGGGCTGTACATTTAAATCATAATACATTTAAATCCATTCATATGTAACTATCTCTAGTTTTTAAACTTCTTAATTCAAGAAGGACCAGCACAGCACAAATCATATCCTATTCCAAATAATCACTCCTTTTTTTTTCTTTTCCAAGAAAAAAAACCATTTGAGGTTAGCGTCACTAAAAATGCATTAGAATTACATTTAAAAATAAAATAAAAAATATAAATATAATAAAATAAATGGCACCAACCAAATATCACTTGGTGACACCTGAAACTAATAATGATCCATTAGAGGTTCCTGCAACAACTGATTGGTCTGAGGCAATAATCTATTAAACTGCAATTGTTGATCGTTAGAGGCAAGCCCTATAAAAAAAGATCAGTTTCACTAACTGCTCTACATGTAGGTGGTTGTAGTTTTGGTTGGATATGGGTGATACCACTTTACAAATTTTAAGGTGTGTCGTTTTGGTTTCATTTATTTACTTGCAATTTAATTGTATTACTAGATGCTTATAAAAAAACTATTTTGCAGTTTTTCTTTGGCAGTACTCTTAAGCCTTGTTCATGACAGTATTGTGAATGGTAAGTTTATCCAGTTGAATTATGCAAGTGAGTTGTCAAAAACAATTTAATAATGCATGTTTGTCTCTTTATTGTAGCTTATGACTATGGCTTTGTCCCCAATGGAGGCTATCGTGAATATTATAACCCTGCCGTGGATGATGTTAAGCTACGAAGTTTCTACAGCTGGTATGACCCATTTGTAGCAGGACAAATAAGGCCCCTGCATTCCAAGAACACTTATAGTGCTTCAGTTAAGGGAGGATCTAGAACTGGAAGCTACAGTTCTCAGACTAGCTCTTCAGGTGGTCCAGTGACAAGTGAGAAACCTGGTTCTGACCTTAGAAGCCAGCGTCAGGGATCTCAAGTTGCTTCAGCTGGACGTGGCCGTCTTGTTTATGGCTCTATGGGTAGTGCAGGGAGTATGGGTATGTCAGGGTATGGTTTAAGTCAGTCAGCTAGTGGTCAAGACTCTGACACCATGCACTCTTCCTTGGCTTTGTCACTGCAGCAAAGCAATCATTCTGTTGCCAAGCCAGTGCAGTTAGCACCCCAAATTCCACTGAAAAACCACAATAAGCTTATGGCAAAGCCCAGTAAACCACCAGTGCAGACTGTCTTCCAGTCCAGTGTTCAGTATCCAGCACAAGCAAACTCTGGGTTGATGGCCCAATCTAGTGTCCAACAGCCAGCACAAACTAGCTCCCAGTCTGCAGTGGAGAGTAGACCGCTGCTTAAGCCTCAGAGAGATAGACTTTGGCAAATTGGTTCCAGGCCAGTTCAGAATCCAAGCTTTGGCTTTTTCATTCCTTTACATTCAAATGAGTCCATATCACAACCCAGCTATCAAATAGCCCAACATGGAAGTCAGTTAATTGATCCGCAACTAACCAAGCCCCGTGACCAGCAAACAGTACAAGCCAATTATGAAGCCATAGTTCAACCAAGCAGCCAGCAACTCTCTCAAGCTTTTGGTCTATCTGTGGTCCAGCCCAGCATCCAACAATTAGCTCATGCCAGTTCTCAGTCTGTGTTTCAGCCCAGTGGACTGCAAGCAGCACAGGCCAACTCCCAGTCTATATCACAGCACAGTAGCCAGCAACTCCCAGAACCTATTGACCCATCTGTGTCTCAGCCCAGTAGACAACCAGTGCAAGCCAGTGTCCAGTCTGTAGCCCAGACCTCCAGTCAGCAACTAGTACAAGCCAGCCAATCTGTTACCCAGTCCTGTGGCCAGCAACAAGCAGAGGGTAGCTTTGTGTCTCTGACTCAGCCCAGTGGCCTGACTACTTTCAAACCTAAAAAAGGTAGCTTTCAATTTGGCTCAGAGTTCTTTTCTGGTATCAGGCCACTTCCGAAAAAAATCTTTGGCACTAAAGTTCAGTCCAGTGTCCAGCAACCTGCAAAAATCGACTACCAGTCTGTGGCCCCACCCAGTATCCAACAACCAGCACAAGCCAGCTACCAGCCTGTGGGCCAGCCCAGTGAGCCACAACTAGTGCAAGCCAGCTACGAATCTATAGTACAGTCCAGTGTCCAGCAACCTGCACAAGTCCGCTACCAGTCTGTGGGCCAGCCAAGTGAGGCACAAGCCAGCTCCCAGTATGTCGGTCAAGCAGTGCAAGCCAGTGGCCTGAATCTCTTTAAGCCTAAAAATGGTAGATTTCAACTTGGCTCTGAGGCCTTTTCTGGTACTTGGCCAGAACAAAGCACTAAAGTTCAGTCCAGTGTCCAGCAACCTGCACAAGTTGGCTACCAGTCTGTGGCTCCACCCAGTATCCAACAACCTGCAAAAGCCAGCTACCAGTCTGTGGGCCAGCCGAGTGAGCCACAACCAGCACAAGTCAGCTCCCAGTATGTCAGTCAGGCCAGCAGTCAAGCAGTGCAAGCCAGTGGCCTGAATTTTTTTAAGCCCAAAAACGGTAGAGTTCAACTTGGCTCTGAGGCCTTTTCTGGTACTTGGCCAGAACAAAGCACTAAAGTTCAGTCCAGTGTCCAGCAACCTGCACAAGTCCGCTACCAGTCTGTGGGCCAGCCCAGTGGGCCGCAACCAGTACAAGCCAGCTACCAATATCTGGCCGAGCCCAGTGTCCAACAGTCAGCACAAGCCAGCTACCAGCCTGTGGGTCAGCCCAGTGAGCCACAAATCCGCTACCAGCCTGTGAGTCAGGGCAGCAGTCAAACAGATGAAGCCAGTGACCAGCAACCTGCACCATCCAGCCACCAGCCTGTGGGCCAGCCCAATGAGCCACAAATCCGCTACCAGCCTGTGAGTCAGGCCAGCAGTCAAGCAGTGCAAGCCAGTGGCCAGTCTGTGGCCCAGACCTCCAGTCAGGAACTAGTACAGGCCAGCCAGTCTTTCACGCAGTCCAGTGGCCAGCAATCAGCACCGGGTAGCAATGCACCTGTGACTCCACCCAGTGGCCTGAATCTCTTTAAGCCTAAAAATGGTAGATCTCAACTTGGCTCAGAGTTCTCTTCTGATACTTGGCCACTTCAAAAACTAAGCTCTACCTCCAGTGTTCAACTAGCACAAGCCAACAACCAGCCTGTGGGCCAGCCCAGTGGGCCACAACCAGTACAAGCCAGCTACCAATATCTGGCCCAGCCCAGTGGGCTGCAACCAGTACAAGCCATCTACCAGTCTTTGGGTCAGCCCAGTGTCCTAAAACCAGTTCAAACCAGCTACCAATCTGTTGTCCAGGAGAGTGGACAAACTTCTTTGGAGCCAGTGAATTCCCAAGGGGGTCAACTCTATCAGATTGGCTCCAAGCTTTATTCATGCCAGGAGTTGGCATCACAACCTAGTTACCAGCTTGCAGCCCAACCAGAACAGACTAGGTATCTGCCTCCATCCCCAGCTCAGAGTATAGAATCTGTTGTACAGCCCAGTTACCAGGCTCCTACTTATGAGTCTATGGTGCAACCCAGCCACCAAGTCCTTCCCAGACCACTGCCATCCACACTCCAGTCTGTTTTCAGATTAGCTCAGCTACCTGAACAACCTAGCTACCAGCCCCATGAGCTTCCAAGCCAACAGCCTCTTGCGCCGATGGGACAACCAAGCTCCTTGTCTCTTGCTAAGTCTGGACCATCCAATTATGGTTTTGTATCTCAGCCTCTAGCCGAACCAGGGCAAGGGGTGTATTGGCCCCTAAAGAAGTCTGAACAATTCAGCTACGGATCCTCAAGTAAGCTAGAAAATCTAAGAGACCGATCTCGAATACTGCCTAGCCGCTGGTCTCCAGGTCAGCCTGACTATGATCTCCAAGCCACGCCAATGCAGTCCAGGTACCAGTCACCGGTACAGTCAAGTTCTGAGACCATTTTTCAGTCTGGACACAAGACCTCTTCCATGGCAGAGCAGTCTAGTTCCCAGCCTGAAATGCTTTCCAGCCAGCAGTCTGTAACTGAACATGGCGACTGTCATTCAGCCATGCCAATACAGTCCAGGCATCATCCCCCTGAAGAGTTAAGTTATCAAACAGTCTCTCAGCCTGGATTCCAGACCTCTTCAATGCCCAGCCAACTGGGTTACCAATCTATGTCCAGATCAAGTTCCCAAACCCTGGAGAAGCCTAATGGTATCTTTGTTTCAAGCTATGACCCTGTGTTGCAGTCACTGCAACCTGGACTTCTCTTTCCAGCACAGATGAAATTCCAGTCTGTCCTGGGTAAAACTGCTCCTAGACGCGTGTTGAGGCCATCCCAAAACCCCAAAAGGCCATCACAATAGCCATTTTCTGAAGTTTCCTGTTTTTGGCTAAGGTTTTGAAACCTCAATAAAAATCACTAGAAAATGTGTCTATGGTGTAACTTGCATTTCCTTGGTGGTTGACAAATGTCTCAACTAGGTGGTGGGGCAGATTGAGTTTTTTTTTTTTTTTGTTTTTGTTTTTTTTTTGTTTTTTTTTAAAAGGTAAAACCGTTCCACTGAAAAGGTTTACTGTGGCTTTCTAAAGTATGCTTTAAAGGTTTGCATCTGTGGCAATTTCATTGAAAGGATTTCTTTAAAAGTGCTCATTTGTGGCACATTTCCTATAACAAGAGAGTCCTGCAGTGACTACTTTAAGATGTATAGGAATGACTGAAAATGGAAACTTACTATTATAAGAATTGGTACACCCCTGACTGCAGGGGAAATTGAGATTTGATTTGCATGGTTTTACAGTTTGCTTGAATACAACAAAAGCCCTATGTATATACTAGTGTTTGTGCACAATTGAATTCACAGCCAACACTTATGTTCAAATTTGAATTTCTCTCAGCTCTTTGTACTCCAGCTGCTGAGAAACTTTGACCAGTGGCATCAATTCACCAAAAGCCAAAGTATGGTGAAATCTGATACCATTAAATTTTACTCCCTTGATGTGACAATCCCACTTTCTCCTCATTCCTAACCCTAGATGTTGCTACATACAACCTTAAATGAAAGTGTTTGTGTGTGGATCCAAAGAAACCTGTATCACTTTGATAACCCAGAAAATTTGGAAGTTGTAGACACCTGTTATAATGAAGGACTTTTCATGTTCTTCACACTTTTTCCAGCACTTCAAAGCTCAAAAGTAAATATCGTATTTAAATGTTTTTTAATGTGATGACCAAAAATTCTTCATCCTTCAAAGATTGTTCCATTTTGTAAAACTGTTTTTTTTTTTTTTTTTTTGACCTAAGGGTTCTAGCAGACCAATCACAGTGCTTGCGGTCCACGTAGAATTGACACATAGTTACATTTTTGAATTTAGGCCTTTGAGAATTTGTTTGAGAGAATGTGGTTTAGTATCTTAGTGATTGTGAAACTGTAATCAATGACCCTGACAACTGTGCAGTGAAACTTTTATTTGCATTATAATGAGAGAATTTGTGCATGTGTAAAGCATGATAAACTTGCGCAAAAAAAAAAAACACATTAAGCATTTTGAGGGATACTGAGCGGATTCTCACAACCGGTACTAATGGTCAGCCATCACTTGTATAGTGAATCTACTTTATTTCACTAACTGCAACGCTGCTTCAGTGTTCCTTTTATAGATTGGGACCATAGAAAACTTGGCAGTGTTCATTCAACACTGGGGATATTTCTGTAAACTGTAAACATGTGTACAAGTAAACATTTTTAAACCAACAAGTAAACCTTTTTTTTTTTTTAGTAATTGGAAAATTGTCTTGGTCTTTACTTAACTATGAGCACACACTAAGAAATGTGATATGTAACACATACATGACTTTTGTTGTGGTCTTACCAGCAAAAACAATATAGGGAGGACTCAGCCAAACAGAAGCCTTTTGCTTTTTTTTTTTCGTCTGGTTGGCCAGACTCACTCCAGAGCTCAGTCTAATGCTATTTGACACAAGACAACAAAACAAAGGTAGAATAAAGTCAGAAGTGCCGAATGTAAGCCAGATTTGGCCCAGACTCTGTTGCTATCTGGGTTACCTAACACACACCATTGAAAATTTTTAGATCTGTAAGATTTTATAAATGTTTTTAATAGAAGTGAATATATACATCTTAATCATTTATTTCTTTATTTATTTATTTTTTTTAAAAACACCTTATATATCTATATTATATATACTGAACAAATTTCACAGACATTTGACCAGAAATGGAAAAATGAGTCCTTTTAACAAAGCAGCGGTCAATATCAAAAGTACCAGTTAGTAGCAGTCAGTATGTTGTCAGAGAGTCAGTTATTCTTGTGAACTGCCCCAGATTTACCAGTTCTTGCTGTGAGATGTTCCAAGATGTTTTCCTCTTCTACCGAGACGTTCACAAACATGTGGGGAACATGGTTACGCATTTGGCACTGCAAGAATGATCAGCAGCCTGCAGCACTGTCTTATGAGTCTTACGATACAAATATTACAGTATATTGCTCTGCCCACATCTGGAGTAGTATAGCATGTTCAGACTGGTGATCAGGGACCCTGGTCATCTTTCTCCAGGTGTTTTAAGAGTCTCTCTTTAATGTTATTGTAAGTGTGACATTGCCAACCACCTGCAAACCATTACTGTCTTTTGGACTGTTCCACAGATGCATGTGCAATAATTGTTTATGGTTCATTGAACAAGCATGAAGAACATGCTTTAAACCATTTACAATTAGTATATGTAAAGCCTTTTTGGATTTTACATATTTACTTTTAAAATACAGTATACCAAAAAAGAGATGTTTATATTTCTTCTGACATTTGTCACCTGGATTTTTTTGAATTATTATTACAAAAAACCCACTGTCAAAAAATGTCACGGTAAAAAAATAAATTGTTTAGTTTAATGAGTTGTACCATTTATTAAAAACAAAATACTCTCTCACCCCACATCTGCTTTGGATTTTTGATGATTTCACAATTGTTTCTTTTGCTGGCACTTCCATGCAATGACATGTCTGCTGATTTTACCTCTTGGTAACTGTCCATGAAGGGCTGACTGTAAGGAATTACTTGGATTATTTGCAAAACTACGTCAGGGATATGGGAATAGTTAGTAACCCTAACTAAAATGGTTTCATTTGCAGTACACAAATTATGCCACAACCAACAATGTTGACATACAATGCTTATTAATTTTCCTCTTCATGCAAAAATCTTTTTTTTTTTCACATAGTTTAAAAGTCTATGCCACTAATTTAATCCATTAGGCAGGTTCACTGGAAAATTCAATATTCAATAATACATTTTAATGTAATTAACATCATGTACGACTGACATCGTCAATATGAGTCATGATTTGGGTAGAAGAACTAACCACAAATAGTACATTTGCCTATTTTTATTCTAATCAGTTAGAAAAATGGTAATGTAAGGAAGGGAGCCTGAAAGACACCAGACATGTTTTTCAGAAACCCTATTCATGTCCATTCTGATAAGGCCATTGTCCAAGGCCTTCTGTCCCCTACAGTGGACCACAAACACAGTTTCTCCAGAAAACCCACTACATGTAGCACCACACACAAAGGCACTCTTGTGATCAGACCTTGGAACAATCTCACAAAGCGTTGTTTCTGCATTCATCGCTGAGGAATGCCTGGCTGTTTGTTAGATCACAAGTCAAAAGGTCAGTGGTATATGATGTGAGAAATGGTGGGACCAAGCACTGATGGAGATAAAGGATTGACTATCTCCAATATTTTATCCATTCCTGTATGATATCTCCATCAATGAGAGCCACAGAAAATAATGCTTCAGTAGTGACTATGAATTCCCTGACAAAAAAGAAATGTACTTCAAGTTTATTTTATGAAGTATACGTATGATGTAATAATGTTTAGGGCTGCATTCCAATTTGTTTTTTTAAGCCCTTTCCTCGCTAGCTTCACTCAGTCTTGCTGACTCAGATGTACGTCATTGAGATATGGAGCTATCTGAAGTGCACATATGAAATAGACTCACTCCCGAGGTCAAAATCAAGGAAATTTGCACTGCATCTGTACTACCAGTGAGCTTATAAGTATACTTGTAGTTTACTATTTTAATACTAGTAGTACATTTTTTAGTGTATGAACATGAACTTTGAAGTGTACTCAGTAAACTACTAATTTAGTAGTTTTATACTGCAAATATACTTGTAAGTTTCATAAAGAAAGAAAAATTTTAATCAAAAACATGTCAAAAAGTGTCAAAGACTACACCTGTATCCGATTCAGAATCATCAAAACAGATGGAGTGAGGATCAACACCCCTAAAGCTTCACAGTCATTGCCTCTTCATAAGTTCATTATTGTATTCCTTAACGTAAGGCAGTTGTGATTTATTTGCCGTTTAATGTTTGAAGATGGTGTTATTTTACATTTGCGTGAGCTATCTTCTATTACTTGTTTCAGCTAATTCTTCTCCTGTGTTTTGATCCAGAAATTCTGTACTAGAAGATGAATATAGCGTCCCCTACCGGATAACAGTGAAAACATGGACAGCTAGAAAAATTCAGTCAATTCACTGTTGGTATAAGTCAAGTATACTTAAGTGCAAATTTAAGTATGCTTCTTAAGTACATAAAAAGTAAACTGAAAGTATACTTTCTTATGTATAGTTTAAATGAAGTATACTAACAGAGCACTTAAATAAACTTCTTTTTCAGAAGGGCTGTGATGTCCAAGACAGCAGATATGGGGGAAATATAATTAGGCAATGGTAAAACATTTACAGTAATATAATAAATTCTACTGACATATACATGCTTTCAGAAATTCTTATTTAGAATAAACAGCTAATTTTGAATACTCAAAATTTTGTAACATTAAAATAGCAATAAAAAATATCTAAAACTAGAATCCTCCTGAACATAAATTTCAGAATATAATCAAATGTATCATACTGAACACATGACACAAAGACCACATCAACTTGATCAATAAACTTTCTGGAAAACCTACAATCTATACATATTGTCTGCCCCCTAGTGTCATTCCCAATATGCTCACATCTGTGTCAAGATGCACATATTCTGACAGCAACATAACAGAAAACATATGTTGTTATTTATATTTCAAGAAGAATATTTACTGAATTGAATCTTATTTATTCACATTTAGTATTTCATTGCTGTCTGCAACCCATTTTCGAGTCGCAACCCACCAGCTGACAACTATTGGTTCGTGCAATAAAACTAAGGAGGTGGCTGTGCACCAACACAAGGAGGTGACTTCCTTTTCCGCTTCTTATCAGTGTCCCAAGCATTCATATCATGAAATAGCAGGAGTTATCGCAAGATTGATGATGTCTTTGCCCACAGGGTATTAAACATGTGCTCAGGATGAATAAATGCACTGCAATTTCCAAAAATGTGTCAGATTTTAAGAGTGTGTTGCTACAGTGTGTGTATTTTTCCCCAAGTGTATATTTAACTTGCACAATATTTTCAATTTTAGCTGACAGGCAAAAGAAGCAGAATGTATTTACAATAACAACAGTGCATTCTGACTTAACGGCAGGTTCCATGCAAACAGCACCTTAACCTTCTCTATAAACTGTGTACACACCTCTACATGTCCTCTATTGTCACAAACGCACATACTCGAAATGTGCCACCTCAGCAATGGCTGATTCTGCAGACCACAGGCATCCAAGGATGTATTATTCATCCTTGGGTTTGACTGTAATGCAATTTTCCAAGTCAACATGTTAGAGTTGAAATGGAATGAAAATTTGTTTTCTAAAAGCATGCTATAGATCTTGCTTTGAACAATTTATCCATGCATTTACTTCTTTTTTATTGTTTGACCTCTAACATTATCTATCTAGTGCTTTATACCACAGGGGTTGTTTCAAAGCTGTTAATATTATCAATTTAATTCAATTTCAGCTTTAAAGCAGCTCTACAGAAGTTAACAGTCATCCTTTAGCTCAATTTAGTTCAAAAACAAGTCAATGTTGCAAAGCTAGAGTCATTATCCAGCTAAATTGTGTTCTTATACGATATAGTGTCAGAGCAGTTAAATCGAAAATATTATTGTCTTGACTTTAAAATAAAAAGCAGCGTCAACATGTGAATGACTGAAGAAAGGGATTGGCCGCCAGGTAAAAGTAATGCCAAAACACAGTATAGCCACAAAACTCACAACAAAAGAGAGTCATGTATCAGGTCATTGTTCATTCAGATTGTTCATTCACATCCTCAAACCTTCAAAGCATGATGGGGTTTGGCATGCACAGATTCAAAAGATCGGATCAATTCTGCCTGTACGTCTATTGAAACAATCACATAAAAAGCACAAGCTCCTCTTACACCTTCTGAACATATAGTGTTTCGTTTCTTTCATGCAGTTGTGTAATGTCTTCCCAAAAAGAGCAGAGGTCTTCATACAACACTTTTCACTTTCTGAAGACTTTCTGAGTTACTCACACGCCTCAGGGGGTCAGGCAGAAACCTTCAAATTTTCACTAACATGTAGATGGAGCTCCCTCCACCCAATATCCAGTATCACATCCGGTAGGAGGCCCCTGTAAACGTACATGCGCCTTTGTCATCACAGAGGGCCCAAAAGCCCCAGCTGTGTCCCTTCGGATTGGAGAGACCACTGACAGGGTGTGTTTGTATTGCAGCTCTCTCTCTGACATGCATGGACTGCTAATGACGCTGAACTAGAAAAGGAGGGAAATGGAACACTGCCACATTTGGAACACATTTTTAAATAATCTGATTCTGGAAACGCAAAAGGAAGTCATTGAATGTTGACTGTGGCAGCTAGACACAGATTAGGAGTTCCAGGATTGTGAGGCCCCTCAGTTCTCCACAAAGTGTGTGATTATGGATGCAATAATAAAAAAATAGTAGTTCAAATAATATTGGAATAATAGTCCATGGCATATTCTGCTCTAATTTCTCTCTAAATGAGATATGCGGTTATACAACAATTCCTTGTTGTGTTTATCATCTGTGTTAAAGGTTCTGCTGGTTAACACTGGGTTAATGGGATAGTTCACCCTAAATAAAGAAAATTCCATTGTGTTGTTTCAAACCTGTAAGACTTTTATTCCTCTGTTAAACTCTGTTGAAAAATGTCTCAACACTCGACCCAACTGACATCTACTGTTTAGATAAAAGCATTTTTCAAAATATCATCTTTTGTGTTCCACAAAAAGCCATTCTGTAAGAAATGTCAAAGTTAGTAGATTTTACTATTTCAGTTATCCACTTCAAAATTTCATGTTTAATTCAATGTGAGACTTCTAATTATTTACGAAATTTGTAGAAAATTGTTCCCACACCAAATAATTTTCAGGGCAGGTTTTGGAACGGCATGAAAGTGAGTAAATAATAATAGATTTTTTTTTTTTTTGGTAACTACTGCTTGAACTGTCTGTGAGGGTCTCTTTGGGTTTAGTGAGCTCTGTAAGATGCCTCTGTTCCCCAGTGATCCACTGAAATTAGGAAGAGTGCACACCCTCCTCTTCAGTCTTCTCTTCTCCTACCCCCACTCTACAGAAAATACCCCTTTTCATGGGACCCATGCCTTTGTTGCATGAAAGGGGAGCAAACTTAAGAGTGTTAGAGGAAATATGAGATTGATAGACCAATAAACAGAACAACTCACCTTTTTGTCCTCAGTAGTACTGCCACAGGAAAGATTCAGCACCTCCCAAGAGGGACTTTAATCCCAACAACCGCCAATGCACTTCCTGCTATGAAATGAGCTGCCTACTTGAACACATCCTCTTCCTCCGTTTATCCTCTGCTGTCGAACTGAGGCCTCTGAGAGGGCGGCAAATACTGCTGTTTACTTTCCCACAGGCAGCAAGTTCCCGACTCTGCGCACTAATCGCTATTACACTCCTCTTTCCTCCCTTAGGCTGAATGACCCCCCCTCTTCCCTGGCCTCTGTCACTCCCTTCTTTTCTTTCGCTCCTTCCCTCCCCTGCCGTTGGACAGTTAGGCTCTTCTGAACAAGCATAATAGCTGTTAAGCTCCACCAATGGCTGAGCGGCTGGCAGACTTGTCATCCAATTAAAGTCAGGTTAGATGATCAAGGGGCAGGGTCTAGAAGGGAAAAACAGAGTAAGACATGCATGGGGAGGGAGGGAGGGAGAGAGAGAAAGAGTAGACAGAAAGAGAGACAGGGATTACAGTATCTCCAAGCTGGCCAAAAGTGGAATAAATAGTATTAGCTAAGTTGGTGATCATTCAGTATTATGCAATGATGGCTTTAGATGCATGTCACTTTAATTGATGTTTGGCTGTTTCGAGGACACATTACATACAGTGGGCGGGAAAAAAATGCCATAAATTTCTATGTAAATTATATAAAAATACATATTTTCACTACAGTCCCATATTATCAATGACCAAGAAATCAACTTTCTTGACAACGGGAATCAATACTTCAGACTTTAATGTGAGGGGATGCATTTATAATGCAAAACCCCTCTTCAAACAAACTTTGTGAAACATTGCTATAGATATTTTGAAATATCTTAAACTGCCATTTTTACCATAATTCTGTAAACATTTGAGAATTAATGGTAAAAAAAAAAAAGAAGAAGAAAAAAAAAAGTAAACCTTATTGGAGAGGATTTATTAAAACAAAAATGGGTACACACCATGTTTTTGTGTAGAAGGTATGTAAAATTTCAGTAGCTACATTCTTAGGTAATTTGTTGCATTCAGTTCAATGGAACAAATACGAATTGCAAATTATGTACGAATGGATTTATGAAATATTTACACAGAAATGTAAATACACTACAAAGTGAAACAAACATCACTCATACAATGGAACGACACAATTATCTTTCTCCCTTGACCCCTTGACACTTGATTCAAGTGTGCTCTTAGTATTCTTCTTTTAAACTTAAAATAAGAAAGTATACTTTCAGTCTACTTTTTATGTAGGCTACTTCTCAGAAATATACCTAAATTACACTTACTTGACTTATACTGACAGAAAACTTACAAGTATACTTGCAGTAAAACTACTAAACTATAAACTAAAAAAATTGCTATTTAACTAGTAAACTATCAGCATACATATAAGTTCACTTGTAGTAGGCATAACTGCAGTACAAACAAAATATATAGTTGTAAACTAGTTGTGTACTCAAAGTTTACTACTGTTACACTTAATGTATACTTAGAAGTATAATTTTATACACTAAAAAGTGAGCCAATTTAGTCCCAAGTAGGATTGACATTGTACACTTACAAGTATACTACAAGTACAGAGAACGGTGCATTGTGGTGCCATTCCAAGGACTTTCTTAGTCTTTTTACCTTGACTGTTGACCAAGCTGGTGTATTGACTTGTATTGACTTGCCTAACTCAATCTGAGATGCTGAGTCTTTAGCCACTTTTAAGAAACGGCTGAATACGCATATTTTTCATCAACACTTGACCCATTAATACCAACTCTTACTATATCTATAAAAAAAAAAAACACCTTGCTATGTGTTGCCTTTTTCAATCTGAACTATGACCAATCTGAAGCAGGGGAATCTCAGTACTCATAGGCAAAAAGTACCAGGATGACCTACTTGTGCATACGATGGAGACTTTGCTATTGAATGAGGCCATGGGAGAGATTTGTGATTGGCGTTGAAGCGACGCAACTGATGCTGGTAAGTCACATGATAAGGGCAACATGGCGAATGAATTAAATCCAGATTGCATTCATACTACACACATTCATATAGAACATACTTTTTTAGCAGTTGCAAAGAAATTTCTTATTCAAAATAAGTACCAACTTCAGAGAGTAGGTGATTTCGGAAGCAGCCACAGTAAACAGACTTGTTCGACTTTAAGCTGCGCTGCACAGACAGGTCAGCATAAATTAGTAGTATTTACAATAATTTGTACATTTTTCAGTACAAACATCAACAAACCTTGTTTTTGAAATCGAGCTGAATGTTGTTTGATTGTCTGAACTACTCGCTTGATGAAAAGGAGCTTTTACTGTGTTGCCACTGTGAGACCCACAAGATCTAACAGGGATTTTGTTCATTTGTAGCCACATTATTTTTAACATCCCCTGGTGTTTTAAAACACAAAACTGGTTTTAAAGGAATAGAACTAGAACTGAAGAAATAGTTCAGACAAACATGAACATCCTGTCATTATTTTCTCTCATGTGGTTCAAAACATGTTTGACTTTTTTTCATGAAACACAAAAAGAGATGTTTTGACGTTCCGATAAAGAATGTCCATAGAGCTCCAAAAACACAAAGAGCATAAAAAGTTTTTTTTTTTTTACATTTATACTATAAGATGAAAAACAAACTTTAAAAAAAAACTAAAAGTTAGACTGAAATAAGTTCAAATACTAAAGCTACCACCGAAATTAAAATGAATTAATGCTATATAGAAACATTAAAAAAAACTAATAAAAAACAGAAAAAAAAAATTGTCGAAGGACATCCTGGGATTTTTAACGACCACAGAGAGTCAAAACCTCAGTTTAACCTCTCATCAGAAGGACGGTGCTTTTTGACAGTAACAATATACGGTCACCCCATCACTATACTGGTGCTTTAGGACCCACGCAAATCACAGGGTGAGCGCCCCCTGCTGGCCTCACTAACTCCTCTTCCAGCAGCAACCTAATTTTACTAGCAGGTCTCCCATCCACGTACTAACCAGGCTAAGCCCTGCTTAGCTTCAGTGGGAAACCAGTCTTGGGCTACAGGGTGATATGGCTGCTGTGAGATATATATATATATATATATGCCTAAACAAAATCTTTTGTAACATTATACAGTGTTCAAACGTTTAGAAAGAAATTAAAGAAATGAATACTTTTATTCAGCAAGGATGCATTAAAAGTGTCAGTAAAGACATTTATAATGTTACAGAATATATATTTATATTATAATATTATATATTATAATATTATATATTTATATTTAAAATAAATTCTGTTCTTTTGAATTTTCTATTCAGCAAAGACTTCTGAAAAAAATTATACATAAATGTTTTCAACATTGATAATAATAAGAAATGTTTCTTGAGCAGCAAATCATCATATTAGAATGATTTCTGAAGGATCATGTGACATTGAAGACTGGAGTAATGATGCTGAAAACTCAGCTTTGTAATCACTGGAATAAATTACATTTTAAAATGTATTAAATAAACACATATATTACATTAACACATATATACACAGCCAGCTCACCTAGTTTTCAGCATCCCACTGCCACCCTGACTCCTCACTCTTGGCTGGTTCCAATTCCCAGCCGAGGATAAAGGGAAGTGCTCTGGGTTTGGGCTAAATTCCAAGCTCAGAGGCCTCCCCTCAGACAACATACCAAATAGGCTTATTTGACGCTATTCTTTTACGGAATCGCAGATTACAATCTATAAATCAAAATATTTCTTGCATTTATGAAGAAAAGGCTCAACATCTAAAGCTCAGTTGGGGAAGAAAAAAAGTAGCAAGCTCCACTGAACACTTTTTTTTTTACAATTACATTACATAATTGTACACAAACATATTATAATACAAATACGATAAGTACGGTGGCCGAGAGAGCTCAACGCGCTGCAAATAAGAAAACACATGCAAATAGAAAAAAAAAAAACAACAACAAAGAAAACATGATCATCAGTTTGACAACACATGTACCGCAAATCCTCACAACACCATACATTCCAACCTGCAAAAAGTCATTTCAGGGAGGTATCCCGAACCTTACAGTTTGCTAGAAACTCACGCTCACAGATGACGTGGTCGTCGAGCGCCCTCAGCCGGCGATATGATTATGTTACGTTAGTATGCTACAGATGATTAACGAATATTATTAAATCATCCACTAAATTATCATCTTTTAAAGCTTAATGAGTTAATAACAATGCCACATACTAAAACACTTTGCTGTTAGTGAAACACATTGCATTGAGTTAATGCCTACATAATCTATTTTAATATTAATTTTTAGCTTGCGCTGTTGTCAAGTAGGGTACGTCACTTATTGGGGTCCCCTTGAAACATTTCCGTTGTGGTTTGTGCTATTTGCAGCGCGTTTCTGTGTTTGCTTGTGTTGTGAGCACATTGCAGCACATGTGTGGTCAAATTGATGATCATGTTTTTTTAATTTGTTGGTGTTTTTTTCTATTTGCATGTGGGGGGTTTTTTCGTAGTTAAGTTAGTAGCGTCGCTACTTGTAGTTAACTACTCCCCAACACTGATTGCTGAGAGGCGAACAGCTATTTTAGGATCGTGAACTGGTCTTAGTGACTTAGGAGTCCTCTTGACTAGCCTACCCCTAAATTATACAGGTTTAGTAGCTGGCTTTGGTTCTAAAACGCTTTGTGAAATTCTTTTAGTGCAAAAATTTATGAGCCCTAAAATTAGGACTGACACGTCCATTAGTTTTGAGTTTCTCCTAAATCAGCAAGTTTGTATCTTGCCTATTCCAATCACAGGAGATGCGTTTGAGACAGATGTAAACAGAGCACCTGAAACAGGTCTTGATGGTAAAGCAGGACCTATAATGGAACTTATATTAAGAAACCCAAGTTTTTTTTTGTTTTGTTTTTTTTTTTTAAATTAAAAGTTCTCTCCATAGCAATGTTGATGTGAAGACAGGATGGATGCAGGCTATTCCTCGATACATGTCTGATGTCAAAACAGGAGTGGCCAAACCTATCAGAGCATAATTGGACTTCTCCAGGTGACTGGATGGGGCCAGTCACCATGTTCTTTATCCCAAAAATGGAGACAGTCATTTACACAGTATTTATTCATTATAATTTCATAAACATGCCAGACATGTACTGACATGCACCCCAGTGATACTAGCTTGTGTCGAGAATGTCAGGTAGCTTCTTCCCGCCAGAGCTCCATATCAAGGCTTGTATATTTAGTGAAATGACGTCACCAGTGACATTTGAAGCTTTGTTTGAATCCAGTGTTTTGAGAAGGGGTTCACTTTTGGCAGAACAATGTGTTTTTTCCCTCACATGCTACAAGCACTTCCACTTCTCTCTATCCAGTCCACCTTCACTTTCACCTTCTTTTATCCAGTCTAAAGAACTCTTTTCCATACGTTCAAAAAAAACCTGCCCAGTTACAAAATTATGAAACATTATAAATAATTCAAAGAACTATTTGTTTGTTTATACATGTGTTTGTGTCTATATGTTAATGTATCATGAACCATGTAACACATTTTGGTGCTGCCTGTCACACTCCTGACAATTTTGTTTTTGCACCATATTTACATACACTTTTCAACACATCTGGAAAGGTTCAAAGCTTCATCTCGACACCACTAACGCATTCCATCTGTCCATAAAGACAAGTGATACCTCCAAGCACAGTATTGACATCTCTGTAGTAAAAATGTCCATTCAGCTGAATACAAAAGTATAAACTGATGAGGGTCTCATCTGGACACAGCTCTCACCACAGGAAAGCTCACAGGAATAGTCCTGCCAAATTTTTCTGTTGGCATTTATTTCCTCATAACAAATCTGAACTAAACTTACCAGTGTACTTTGCTCTTGTTTTAAAACAATTTAAATAAAGACAAAAAACATCTATATTTTATTGCACATTAGAGAAGCTTAATTGATTGATTAACTCAGCATAAAGCCATGAGTACAAATATGCAAGAAAAAAACATTTATAAAATCTGTTATCATTGAATGCATTATTTTAATATATATATATATATATATATATATATATATATATATATATATATATATGACTGCTTACGACATAAATCAATGCTATAAGACTTTTAAACAATAAGTATACTACTGCTGCTTAAATGATAAATTTCTCACTTCAGAAATAAAAAATATTTTAGTTAATCCAAAAAAGTATGTAAAAGTATTGTACTGTCTTTCTACTCAGTTATCATACTATAATAAAGTAAATGTAAATGAAATGGTAGTTGTCATGAGCAGAGTTGTGACACCTGAAGCTAATAATTGATTATTACATGTTCCCATGACAACTGATAGTCAGGCAGCAATTGGTAAAAGGCAGCTGCTGGCACTATAAAAAGTCCAGTTTGGCATCACTAACAATGTGTTGGATCAGACAAGTATGTTTTTTATGTAACTTATAGTAGATACATTGTTGCAGTGGTTAGCTGCTGTATTCTTGGCAGGACATGGAGGGTGTCACTACCCAACTCTTAAGGTATGATGTTTAACTGTAGTATTTGTTTAACTGATGGAACTGTACACCCCCCCCCCCCCCCCCATGACACAAAATGCATATAACAAGTTTTTCCTTTTTCTTTTACAGACTTTCTTTGGCACTTCTCAGTCTTTGTGTACATCTTGGAAATGGTAAGGTTTATCCAGGCAACTTCTATTATTAGGGTTTAACCTGTCTGTTTGACTTCTTCCTCTTCCCCTCTCTCCGCTGTAGTTGGTGGCTTTGTCGGGAGTGTAGGTTATCCTGCGAACTATAAGGCTGGTTTCCCAATGCAGGATGTGAAACCACAAAGTTTCTACAGCTGGTATGGTGACAATGTATCAAATCCCATCAGATCCACAAATACCACTTCCAGTGCTGCACAAGTCAAGGGTGTGCATAGCAGTGTAAGCTATAGTCCTGAAAATGGCTCTTCTGGTTTTGGACCAGTGACTAAAGTGTATACACCTGGTTCTGACTCTGATGCTAGACGTCAACTTCAATCTTCAGCTGGTAGTGGCAGTCTTGTATACATCGCAGAAACTAGTATGAGCACTGAGTTTCGACCCAAGCCAGCACCGCTCCATTATCAAACTGTAGTACAATCTAAGTCTGAGGCATCTAGTAGCCAGAAACCAGTGCAGCCCAGTGCCCAGCCCATTGTCAAACCCCTGAGTAGACATCATGTTGGTTACAAGTTATTTTCTGAAACAAGGCCTAGTCTCCTGAAGTCAGCCCAATCAAGCTCACAGTCTGTGTACCACTCTGGTAGCCAACCCTCTGCACAAGCCCGCTACCAGTCTGTGTCCCAGCATGACATCCAAAAACAAACACAATCTTTGGACAGGCCCAGTGGTCTGCAACTAGTACAGGCTACATACCCATCTGTGATCCGTCCTAGTGACCCACAACCAGGAGAGACCAACTACCAGTCTGTGTACCAGCCTGGCGGTTTACAGTCTGCTCTAACCAGCTCTCAATCCGTGGACCAGTCTGGCATACATCCAGCCCAAGCAACCTCACAATCCGTGGACCAGTCTGGCATACAACCAGCCCAAGCAACCTCACAATCTGTGGACCAGTCTGGCAGCCTTCTGTCAGCACACGCCAACTACCCATCAGTGTTCCGGCCTAGTGGTCTGCAGTCAGCCCAAGCCACCTCCCAGTCTGTTAACCAATCCAGATTGCAACCAGCTCAAGCCACCTCACAGTCTGTGGACCCATCTGGCATCCAACAACTAGCTCAAGCCACCTCACAGTCCGTGTCCTGGCCCAGTGGCCTACAATCTGCACAAGCCAGCTACCAGTCTCTGTCCTGGCCCAGTCACCTTCGACTAGTACAGGCTAGGTACCCCTCTGTGGTCAGACCGAGTGGCCAACAACCAGGACAGACCCGCTACCAGTCTGTGTTCCAGCCTAGTGTTTTGCAGTCCACACAAGCTCACTTACAGTCCAGTGATCTGCAGTCAGCCAAAGCCACCTCACAGTCTGTGGACCCGCCTGGCATCAAACCAGTGCAATCTGGCTCTCAGTCTATTGACCCGTCTGGGATCCAACAACTAGCTCAAGCCACCTCTCAGTCTGTTGACCCGCCTGGCATCAAACCAGTGCAATCTGGCTCTCAGTCTGTTGACCCGTCTGGCATCCAACCAGTGCAATCTGGCTCTCAGTCTGTGGAACAGTCTGGCATCCAACAACCAGCTGAAGCCACCTCACAGTCTGTTGACCCGCCTGGCATCCAACCAGTGCAATCTGGCTCTCAGTCTGTGGAACAGTCTGGCATCCAACAACCAGCTCAAGCCACCTCACAGTCTGTTGACCCGTCTGGCATCAAACCAGTGCAACCTGGCTCTCAGTCTGTGGACCAGACTGGCATCCAACGACCAGCTCAAGCCACCTCACAGTCTGTGTCCTGGCCCAGTGGCCTACCATCTGCACAAGCCAGCTACCAGTCTGTGTCCTGGCCCAGTGACTTTCAACTAGTACAGGCTAGATACCCATCTGAGGTTCAACCTAGTGGCCAAAAACCAGGACAGACCCACTACCAGTATGTATACCAGCCCAGTGGTCTACAGTCAGCCCAAACCACCTCACAGTCTGTGGACCAATCTGGCATCCAACCAGTGCAATCTGGCTCTCAGTCTGCGGAACAGTCTGGCATCCAACAACCAGCTCAAGCCACCTCTCAGTCTGTTGACCCATCTGGCATCAAACCAGTGCAATCTGGCTCTCAGTCTGTGGACCAGTCTGGCATCCAACGACTAGCTCAACCCACCCCACAGTCTGTGGACCGGCCCAGTGGCCTACCATCTGCACAAGTGAGCTACCAGTCTGTGTCCTGGCCCAGTCACCTTCGACTAGTACAGGCTAGGTACCCCTCTGTGGTCCGACCTAGTGGCCAACAACCAGGACAGACCCACTACCAGTCTGTGTTCCAGCCTAGTGTTCTGCAGTCAGCCCAAACCACCTCACAGTCTGTGGTCCCGTCTGGCTCTCAGTTTGTGGACCAGTCTGGTATCCAAAAACCAGCCCAAGCCACCTCACAGTCTGTGGACCCATCTGGCATCCAACCAGTGCAATCTGGCTCTCAGTCTGTGGACCAGTCTGGCATCCAACCAGTGCAATCTGGCTCACAGTCTGGCATCCAACAACCAGCTCAAGCCACCTCACAGTCTGTTGACCCGTCTGGCATCAAACCAGTGCAATCTGGCTCTCAGTCTGTGGACCAGACTGGCATCCAACGACCAGCTCAAGCCACCTCACAGTCTGTGTCCTGGCCCAGTGGCCTACCATCTGCACAAGCCAGCTACCAGTCTGTGTCCTGGCCCAGTGACCTTCAACTAGTACAGGCTAGATACCCATCTGAGGTTCAACCTAGTGGCCAACAACCAGGACTGACCCACTACCAGTATGTATACCAGCCCAGTGGTCTGCAGTCAGCCCAAGCCACCTCACAATCTGTGGACGAGTCTGGCATCCAACAACCAGCTGAAGCCACCTCACAGTCTGTTGACCCGCCTGGCATCCAACCAGTGCAATCTGGCTCTCAGTCTGTGGAACAGTCTGGCATCCAACAACCAGCTCAAGCCACCTCACAGTCTGTTGACCCGTCTGGCATCAAACCAGTGCAACCTGGCTCTCAGTCTGTGGACCAGACTGGCATCCAACGACCAGCTCAAGCCACCTCACAGTCTATGTCCTGGCCCAGTGGCCTACCATCTGCACAAGCCAGCTACCAGTCTGTGTCCTGGCCCAGTGACTTTCAACTAGTACAGGCTAGATACCCATCTGAGGTTCAACCTAGTGGCCAACAACCAGGACTGACCCAGTACCAGTATGTATACCAGCCCAGTGGTCTGCAGTCAGCCCAAGCCACCTCACAATCTGTGGACGAGTCTGGCATCCAACAACTGCCTCAACCCACCTCACAGTCTGTGGACTGGCCCAGTGGCCTACCATCCGCACAAGCCAGCTACCAGTCTGTGTCCTGGCCCAGTCACCATCGACTAATACATGCTAGGTACCCCTCTGTGGTCCGACCTAGTGGCCAACAACCAGGACAGACCCACTACCAGTCTGTATTCCAGCCTAGTGTTCCGCAATCAGCCCAACCCACCTCACATTCTATGGGCCCATCTGGCATCAAACCAGTGCCATCTGGCTCTCAGTCTGTGGACCAGTCTGGCATCCAACGACTAGCTCAAGCCACCTCACAGTCTGTGGACCCATCTGGCTCTCAGTTTGTGGACCAGTCTGGCATCCAAAAACCAGCCCAAGCCACCTCACCGTCTGTGTCCTGGCCCAGTGGCCTACCATCTGCACAAGCCAGCTACCAGTCTGTGTCCTGGCCCAGTGACCTTCAGCTAGTACAGGCTAGATACCCATCTGAGGTTCAACCTAGTGGCCAACAACCAGGAACAACCCACTACCAGTATGTATACCAGTCCAGTGGTCTGCAGTCAGCCCAAACCACCTCACAGTTTGAGGAGCCATCTGGCATCCAACCAGTGCAATCTGGCTCTCAGTCTGTGGACCAGTCTAGCATCCATCAACTAGCTCAAGACACCCCACAGTCTATGAACCAATCCAGCTTTCAACCAGCCCAAGCCACCTTACAGTCTGTGGACCCATCTGGCATCAAACCAGTGCAATCTGGCTCTCAGTCTGTGGACCAGTCTGTCATCCAACGACTAGCTCAAGCCACTTCACAATCTGTGGACCAGTCTGGCATCCAACAATTAGCTCAAGCCACATCACAGTCTATGAACCAATCCAGCTTTCAACCAGCCCAAGCCACCTCACAGTCTGTGTCCTGGCCCAGTCACCATCGACTAGTACAGGATAGGTACCCCGCTGTGGTCCGACCTAGTGGCGAGCAACCAGGACAGACCCACTACCAGTCTGTATTCCAGCCTAGTGTTCTGCAGTCAGCCCAACCCACCTCACATTCTGTGGACCCATCTGGCATCAAACCAGTGCAATCCAGCTCAGTTTCTGTTGACCAGTCTAGCATCCAACAACTAGCTCAAGCCACCTCACAGTCTTTGGACCCATCTGGCATCAAACCAGTGCAATCTGGCTCTCAGTCTGTGGACCAGTCTGGCATCCAACAACTAGCTCAAGCCACCTCACAGTCTGTGGACCCGTCTGGCATCAAACCAGTGCAATCTGGCTCTCAGTCTGTGGACCAGTCTGGCATCCAACGACTAGCTCAAGCCACCTCACAGTCCGTGTCCTGGCCCAGTCACCATCGACTAATACAGTATAGGTACCCCTCTGCAGTCCAACCTAGTGGCGGCCAACCAGGACAGACCCACTACCAGTCTGTATTCCAGCCTAGTGTTCTGCAGTCAGCGCAACCCACCTCACATTCTGTGGAGCCATCTGGTATCCAACCAGTGCAATCCAGCTCTGTTTCTGTTGACCAGTCTAGCATCCAACGACTAGCTCAAGCCACCTCACAGTCTACGAACCAATCCAGCTTTCAACCAGCCCAAGCCACCTCACAGTCTGTGGGCCAGTCTTGCATCCGGCTACCAGCCCAAGCCACCTCACAGTCTGTGGACCTGTCTGGCATCCAACCAGCACAATCCAACTCCATTTCTGTTGACCAGTCAGGCATCCAACAACTACCTCAAGCCACCTCACAGTCTGTGGACCGGCCCAGTGGCCTACCATCTGCACAAGCCAGCTACCAGTCTTTGTCCTGGCCCAGTCACCATCGACTAATACATGCTAGGTACCCCTCTGTGGTCCGACCTAGTGGCCAACAACCAGGACAGACCCACTACCAGTCTATATTCCAGCCTAGTGTTCTGCAGTCCCCACAAGCTCGCCACCAGACCAGTGATCTGCAGTCAGCCCAAGCCACCTCACAGTCTGTGGACCCATCTGGCATCAAACCAGTCCAATCTAGCTCTCAGTCTGTGGACCAGTCTGGCATCCAACGACTAGCTCAAGCCACCCCACAGTCTGTGGACCAGCCTGGCATCCAACAACCAGCCCGAGCCTCACAGTCTGTGGACCCATCTGGCATCCAACCAGTGCAATCTGGCTCTCAATCTGTGGACCAGTCTGGCATCCAACGACTAGCTCAAGCCACCCCACAGTCTGTGGACCAGCCTGGCATCCAACAACCAGCCCGAGCCTCACAGTCTGTGGACCCATCTGGCATCCAACCAGTGCAATCTGGCTCTCAATCTGTGGACCAGTCTGGCATCCAACAACTAGCTCAAGCTACCTCACAGTCTATGTCCTGGCCGAGTCACCTTCGACTAGTAGAGGCTAGGTACCCCTCTGTGGTCCGACCTAGTGTCCAACAACCAGGACAGACCCACTACCAGTCTGTATTCCAGCCTAGTGTTCTGCAGTCAGCCCAAGCCACCTCACAGTCTGTGGACCCGTCTGTCATCCAACCAGTGCAATCCAGCTCTGTTTCTGTGGACCAGCCTGGCATCCAACAACCAGCCCAAGCCACCTCACAGTCTGTGGACCGGCCCAGTGGCCTACCATCTGCACAAGCGAGCTACCAGTCTGTGTCCTGGCCCAGTCATCTTCGACTAGTACAGGCTAGGTACCCCTCTGTGGTCCGACCTAGTGTCCAACAACCAGGACAGACCCACGACCAGTCTATATTCCAGCCTAGTGTTCTGCAGTCAGCCCAAGCCACCTCACAGTCTGTGGACCCGTCTGTCATCCAACCAGTGCAATTTGGCTCTCAGTCTGTTGACCTGTCTGGCATCCAACGACTAGCTCAAGCCACCCCACAGTCTGTGGACCAGCCTGGCATCCAACAACCAGCCCAAGCCGCCTCACAGTCTGTGGACCCATCTGTCATCCAACCACTGCAATCTGGCTCTCAGTCTGTTGACCTGTCTGGCATCCAACGACTAGCCCAAGCCACCCCACAGTCTGTGGACCAGCCTGGCATCCAACAACCAGCCCAAGCCGCCTCACAGTCTGTGGACCCATCTGGCATCCAACCAGTGCAATCTGGCTCTCAGTCTGTTGACCAGTCTGGCATCCAACAACTAGCTCAAGCCAACACACAGTCTGTGGACCCATCTGGCATCAGACCAGCCCAAGCCACCACACAGTCTGTGGACCCATCTGGCATCCAACCAGTGCAATCTGGCTCTCAGTCTGTTGACCAGTCTGGCATCCAACAACTAGCTCAAGCCACCCCACAGTCTGTGAACCCATCTGGCATCCAATCAGTGCAGTGTAGCTCCGTTTCTGTTGACCAGCCTGGCATCCGACAACCAGCCAAAGCCTCCTCACAGTCTGTGGACCCATCTGTCATCCAACCAGTGCAATCTGGCTCTCAGTCTGTTGACCAGTCTGGCATCCAACAACTAGCTCAAGCCAACACACAGTCTGTGGACCCATCTGGCATCAGACCAGCCCAAGCCACCACACAGTCTGTGGACTCATCTGGTATCCAACCAGTGCAATCTGTCTCTCAGTCTGTGGACCAATCTGGCATCAGACCATCCCAAGCCACATCACAGTCTGGGTCCTGGCCCAGTCACTATCGACTAGTACAGGCTAGGTACCCCTCTGTGGTCCGACCTAGTGGTCAACAACCAGGACAGACCCACTACCAATCTGTATTCCAGCCTAGTGTTCTGCAGTCCCCACAAGCTCTCTACCAGACCAGTGGTCTGCAGTCAGCCCAAGCCACCTCACAGTCTGTGTCCTGGCCCAGTGGCCTACCATCTGCACAAGCCAGCTACCAGTTTGTGTCCAGACCCAGTGCCCAACAACCAGGACAGACCCACTACCAGTCTGTGTTCCAGCCTAGTGTTCTGCAGTCAGCCCAAGCCACCTCACAGTATGTGGACCAATCTGGTAGCCTTCCCTCTGCACAAGCCCGCTACCAGTCGGTTTTCCAGCACAACCAAACACAATCTGTGGACCGGCTCAGTGGCCTGCGACTATTACAGGCTAGATACCCTTCAATGGTCCGACCTACTGGCCAACAACTAGGACAGACCAGCTTCCAGTCTCTGTCCCAAACCAATGGCCAGCGGTCAGTACAAATCCGCTACCAGTCTCTACCAGTGTCCCAGCGTGACATCCAAACTGTGGTCCGACCTAGTGCTCAAAAACCAGGACAGACCCGCTACCAGTCTGTGCCCCAACCTGGCATTCAAAAACCAGCACACGCTGGCTCACAATCTGTGGATTGGCCCAGTGGCCAACAACCAAAACATACCCGTTATCAGTTTGTAGACCGCTGGGCAGGGATACCATCCACTCAAGCTTCTTACCAGTCTGTGTCTCAGCCTAGTGGCCTGCAGTTAGCACGAGCTCGTTTCCAGTCTGTACACCAACAACCAGGACAGACCAGCTTCCAGTCTCTGTCCCAAACCAACGGCCAGCGGTCAGCACACATCCGCTTCCAATCTTTGTCCCAGCAGCCTCAATTCCAGGTTTTTCCTATGCCAGACCAGTCAAGTTATGGGTCTCATTCCAGTCTTGGTTCCCAACCTCTGAAGCAAACAACTTTCAAGATCTGAGTCTGATGCAGTTTGTCCTGCATGGCTTTTAAGATCCCATGCCCCTGCACTGATTACTTATGAGCATTTCTCCAGGCACATTGAAGTTGTATCAAGTGCAGTTATAGCTGCATGCTTTGTTTCCTCCTTGTATTGTGTGTATGAAATAAATTTATAAAACCAGTTTGTGGTTTTGGTGTTTACTTTTTTTTTGGGGGGGGATGCAACCTCTTTTGGTCTTAGAGTGCAACCAAAACTATCTTTATTACCAGGTGATCAGATCAAAAAGGAGTTGATGCTAAATGCATGTGTAAATTGGGTCTAAAATGTTTTAAGCTAGTTGAAGTTCAACTCTGAGTCAAATGCATTTAACTAGATTGCTTTAGTAGTGTAAATACTCGTGGTTGACTGTTCAAATGACCACCCAACCTACTGACCTAATCCATAAACACTATGGGACTCATACTAGCCTGATGGGATTTCAACTTTTTGGCTGATCCAAGATGTTTTTTGCCCTTCCTGATTTCTAACACTGGTCAATTATGTCTTGCAGCTATCAGGGCAGAAATGCTGCTTCATGAATTTTTTTTATATTTTTTTTTATATATAGCCTGTTCATGTTTAAATTTGTATGAGCTTATTTCATTAGACTGAAAGATCCAAAAAATCCATACATTTAACTGGCCATAGAACCACTCAAAATTGGGACAGAAGTGGTTGAAAGTGGACAAGAGACATACAATCTGGTGTAAATGTCTCCCTTGGTTACCGATACATCAAGCCTAACGTCTGTTGTCATATTTTATTTACTTGTTGATGACTGTTGTCACTGTGTTCTATGGTATATCTAATGCTTTAGAATTTTTTTGTAGCCCCTCACCTTAGAAATACCTTTCATAAAATAAGATCCTATTGATGCTTTGAGGCCCTTGGCTCTTGTAATAGCACGCAACCAAGATGTCAGTTAAAATCTTACAAGAACAGCTGAGATTTATTTAGTTAATCAGGCTCACTTCAAGTGAAAACAGGCAAGTACTATTACACATGAGCTTGATGACATTGCATTGGCTGTAATTTCACATTAAATGTGCAAAAGTTAAAATTTTATTTATCTTTCTTTTTTTACATCACAAAACTAAACTGTTTTAATAGGGGTGTGTAGACTTTTTATAATCACTGAACATGATTGTAAGTTGTACGGTAAGTTGTACCTATTTTTCAACATGCCCTCTGATGTACATTCAGGCTTTGCTTAAGCAGATAACATGATCTATCACATACACACACACCTTGGTATGTAATGATGGTTGTAACGGGTTTTATTACTTAATTTAGTTTTCTCATTTATGAACAAATTAGGAAATCAGAAGATCAATACATTCGACTACGGAGGTAGAGGGTAATTGCTGAAGGATGACAGGAGACCACAATTAAGGTAAGTAAGGTTTTTTTTTTATAAATGTTCCCTTAACTACAGGCCTTTCCCCTTATTAAAGTAACAGAATAAAATAAAAGAATTAAATGACTCAAAGTTACATCAATACAAAGAAAAGAAATAAAAGAACAGATAACAACAAATCACTGTCAATTTCACACTAAAAATACATTTACCATGTACTTACAGTATAATGAAAAAAAAATTTGTGATATCACGCACACTTTGAAGATAAACTCAATTTCCAACTGTTCACTAACTGATAGCAGTCCCTTTTCTTTCGATCTCAGACAGTTCTCAGTCCCGTATGGAAAAACAGTCTCTATGCAGGTATAGTTTTACCTTGAGCAGGAAAAAATAATAAAATCACGATTCTCTCCTGGTTCTGTAGGATTAATTTTCTTCTTTCTTTCCCACTGTCCGAATAGGTTGGCTTGCCATCAAAGAAAATCACTCTCCACTCGAAAAAACAGGTCTTGCGCAATCTACTCTGCCAACAAATCGGGCGGTACCCATGAACAGAATTCTGATTGGCTAACCAATAACTTGTTTAAATATTACAAAATTATTTTTGTCACAATTTATTTTATGAAAGGTATTTGCCAATATCACAAATCTTCATTATCTTTCTTTTGTAAACCTCCTAAATGCATGTTAATATATTATAACCCTTAATTAGTCTGGGTTACATGGTCATTTAACAGTATGTATACCATATGTATATAAGTAGCAGTAGTAGTAACAGTACTATTTTCAGTAATCTGGTGGATTTTGTAAGCAGGTTAAGAAAATCTACTGTAAAGGAATACCAATGCCTTATGTTTGATAAACATTTACTATTAATAATAATAATAATTGCTTGAATAATTAAATCTGTTGCATTTCACAAGTAGTTTAAAACTGGATACAGATTTTTAGGGTTGTCATGATTACTCGCTGGAGTGCCCTTAACAGCCACCAGAGGGCACTCCATCTCGGACTATTGCTACACCATCAGACTACATTTCCCATAAATCACTGCCTGGACTCATTATCCCTCAACTCATTCACCTGTGTCTTGTTAGCCTGTTTCACGCACCCTATATAAACCTGGTTCATTCTGTCATTACCTGTGAAGTCTTGTATGTGTAACCCTGCAATTCTGAGCATTTCTATGATTCTTTGTAATTTGTTTTCCTGCCCTGGATTTCCCTTTGCCTGTGCACCCTGCCTTGTTTTATGCCATGATTACCCACTGGAGTGCCCTTAACAGTCACCAGAGGGTAATCATGATGTACAATCTTAATCCAATGTACAGGCAAAGGTCAAAGCAGGCAATCCAAACAAACAAGCACAAAACAAGGCAGTGTACACAGGGCAGAATAAACCAAGGCACAGGAAAACAAGATACAAAGAACCATAGAAATGCTCAGAATTGCAAGGTTGCAAGTACAAGACTTCGCAAGACTCTGGTGGCTGTTAAGGGCACTGCAGCGGGTAATCATGACAAGGGTACGGAATTATAACCTCAAGTGTCTACTGGGTAATCCCTTTGACCAGTTGAAGTCTTTTGTATTGTTTGCGCCACATAAACATGACCTCATCGTTGACGTAATCTGCTTTGTTCTCTCTTATGCCCTGTTAATGATCGGATTTAAGATGCATATTGGTTGATCAGACCAAAAAAGTGAATGATGATAAATACGAATGTAAATGGGATCTAAAATGGTTTGGGCTTGTCCGCTTTTAACCACTTCCAGAGGTAGGTGAATGCATTTTGACCCGATTGCTATCATTGATTTGAATCCCCCCAACAATTCAAACATTTGAATTAGAAGCAACCATTGAGAAGAAAAAGAAACAGGCCATGAATCTTATTGGAGAGAATTTATTAAAACACATTAAACAAATACACTGAGTACAAAGTGAAATGATGGTAGTTCACTTATGTTTTCCATATTTTATCTCTGCAGAATAGCAATACTGTTTTGCTCAGAGCGGTTTAGAAACCAGGACAAAGATCTCTCTGGTCCAAAGTAAGACATCTCACATGCTGTGCGTTCATTGCAACAAAGGTGTCTTGACCATGGACTTTTGGTAGCTTTTGAAGCCTAGTGTGTACTTGAATGAAGAGACTTCTAATATTAGACTGAAGCTTGTTTTAAATACTTCATACATTCATTTTGGCTTCAGTTTGATTGCATTTAAATGGAGCTTAATGTCAATATCATTACTGTGATTAAAAAAAGAACAAATAAAATGGTGTAAACTCATCACACAGGATTAAAACAAAACTTAATTTCACAACACAATTTATGCTGCTGGCTCTCTCTTTATCACCTTGGGTTTAAGGTCCCTTGACTCTTGAGGCTGCCTTTGTGTTTCATTGAAATCATTTGAGGTTTCTCTAGCATGTGCGTGTGAATATTTAACCGCCCCCTCCCCCTCCCGCCCCCGCACATCCATAGTTTACACAAAAATGACCACCATCTCGAACCCCTTAAGTTAAAACTACTGCAAAAGAAGCTATGATCACATTTACGGTCAGCCATGACACTTCAGTGCCATTTACATTGATGCTGAGATGCAGAAAACAAATGAAATACTTCATCTACATTATTTAACATGACTACCACAGACTGAAACTGAGTATACAAGTTATTGAAAGAGGTTTCTACTGCATTTGAAATGGCCCATAGGAGATGTCATCTCTATGGTCACATCCAATCTCCATATAAAGTGCGCTGCTTAAAAACACAGTTACACAAGGCATATCATTTCAAATTTAAACAAAAACAATCCATATCCACACCACTTATGGCACCAGAACAATCATGTCAATACTACCCATTAGCTCGGCTTAGAAACCGACGCACTCGGGGTCCAAGTTTTCACAAAATGTCAAGCAAAATGAATCTGACTATAGAAAGAATATGATAATAATAATACAGAATGCGGGTAATTAATTTTACAAATTCAGTGTATCTGGATGTGAGCTCATTCAGGAACACGGTGGAAACGCTGCACAAATATTCCTGTGGGGCCTAATTCACTTTGAATATTAAATGCTTGTAGAAATATTACAGAATATAATTTTGGCTTGTCCCTCAATTTGTAAAATCAAACAAAAGGTCTTTAAAAATTCATTATATCGTTTGAGTGTTTAAAAGCAAACGTGAATCTTGTATTTTTATTTAAGCACCTACATGAATTATTTAGCAACATTTTAAATTTTAAAAATGTACATTTAAATTAAAATCAAATTGAATCTATAAATTGTCCATTTGAGGTGAGACTACTTTTAAATGTTACCAAAACATTTCCAGACCTACTGGAATTATGGGTGGGGTTTTGTTCCATGTAAAAGTCACTATAATGTACATTTTAAACATTTATTCTGGTACTGTACATTTTTCCCATGGTCATACATTGCAAATGAATTACTATAAAAGTTTTTGTTTTGTTTTTTACAAGCTGAGGGACAAAATCATTTCTGTGGTGTTCTACAGCTTGCCACAGTTGATGTCAATAGAGTTCACACTGCATTTAAAATGAAACATTTGAAACAAGTTGTGGGTAAGTTCTAAACACCACAATTGGGATGTTTTTTTTTTTTTTAGATTTTTCAAAGTGTCAGTTCTTAATTCGTGAAAACATTCCATTTGCCATTGATTTATTACTACTATAGGGTGAAATCCATCATTTTTGTTTAGTGCGTATTATTCAGCAGGTCAAGTGATCTTGCATAAAGCAGCCCAAGCTTTTATCAGGCTGCTAATTTATTTAAGTGTATAATGTTTTATATTGGTTTTCAAAAGTTCTATTATTAATTTCCTTAGGGCTAAAACTTCTTTAATTCTTAAAAAAAAAAATCTCTAAAAACACCTTTTAACCTTTCATGGGTCAACACTCTTTTTCTTCTAAATTGTAAACTGCAAAACAATCTACAAAAAGCATTCATAAGAGATGACATACTGTAAAATCATCTGAAGTATTCCAGAGAAAAATGACAAGTCATTGCACTATTCTGGGTTTAGAATGCACTACACCGCAATAACCTGCAGGGGCAGCAACAACACACCATTCATGAGCAGAGCCAGGAGCAAAGCAGAGGCTGCAAATGAACCCAGAGGTGGGACATCCAGTCCTTGAGCTGGCCAGGAACTAGCACCACCTCCAGATGGCTCAACGTTAGCAGAGATGAAAATGTCCTTCATGGCCATCACATAAAACACGCCATGATGTAAAAATAATAATAAAAAACAAAGCTCAAAGGACTGTCAGAACAATGGTACCCTCTTCATAAGCGTCCTCAGTCTCTCCTTAATCTATCAAGAATTTTGTATCGCAGAAGTTAAAAAAGAATGTAAGAGAAATGGAACTCTACCGAATAGAACGCATAGGCGTGTTTCTGAAAGACGAAAGTGCAACTGATAAGGTTTGCTTTTTAATATTTGTTGTTTGGAGGAGTTCTCCACGGTTCTGTCTGTGTCGTACAAATAGAAGACGGAATGCCTACGGGCTAGTCCTCGATGCATATTACATCGCTGGGTTTGCCTGATTTCAAATCGGGGGTGGCCACATCTCGTAGAGCATCACTGGACTTCTTCTCCAGGTGGCTGGTTGGTGCCGGAGGTCCATTTGAAGACACTAAGAAGAAGAAAATAGCAGCATTATACTTCCATATATTAAACCTACTTACTGCGTTTAATTCTTACAGTGGTCACCAGGAAAGTCTAATGCTGTGTCCCAATTCGCCTACTTGTAATATGCCCTTAAACTATGTACTATTTTTGTGAAGAAAAAGTACATACTTTTGAGTGTGTTGCAGAAGAGTATGCAAGCTTTGGGACATACTACTTTGTCATAATTGCGTCTTTAACGGATGTTCTGTTGCTTAGTCACCAAACCTGTAACCGCTTAAACCACCCTGTCAATCATCTTGTCACAGTTAAAGGGTTAGTTCTCCCAAATATTAAAATTCTGTCATTTATTACTCACCTTCATGTCGTTCATAAGACCTTCGTTCTTCTTTGCAACACAAATTAAGATATTTTTGATGAAATCCAATGGCTCAGTGAGGACTCTATTGCCAGCAAGACAATTAACACTTTCAGATGCCAGAAGGGTACTAAAAACATTTAAAACAGCTCATGTGAGTACAGTGGTTCAACCTTAATATCATAAAGCGACAGGAATTTGTGCGCCAAAAACAACAAAATAACGACTTTTCAACAATATCTAGAGATGGCTGATTTCAAATCACTGCTTCGAAGCTTTACGAATCTTTTGTTTCGAATCAGTGGTTTCAGAGATTTCAGATTCGAAACAAAAGATTTGCAAAGCTTTGAAGCAGTGTTTTGAAATGAGCAAAGTGAGTTGAAAAGTGGTTAATTTGTTTTTTTGGAGCACAAAAAGTATTTCCGTCGCTTTCTAATATTAAGGTTGAACCACTGTACTCACATGAACTGTTTTAAATATGTTTTAGTACCTCTCTAGGCATCTGAAAGTTTTAATTACCTTGATACCAATAGCAGCCTCACTGAGCCATCAGATTTTATCAAAAATATCTTAATTTGTGTTCAGAAGATGAACGAAGGTCTTATGGGCATGAAACAACATGAGGGTGAGTAATAAATGAGTAATAAATACATTTTTGGGTGAACTAACCCTTTAAATGCTCCACATACAATTAAATTTAATTTCCTACAATTTCGGAGAGAAATGTAGTAGCATGTTCTGCCAGTCATGGGTCTTTCATGAGGAGAACTCTTCTCATCTTTGCATAATGATGCATTTAAAAGTTGATGACCAAATGCATCGTTATAAAATAACAATAATGTTAATAATGTTGCAGATGAAATATAATGTGGATAACATTTAATAAATATTTTTTCGTCAGGTTAGATACTAATTATTAATCATTCAAATTCCTTTTATCTTAACCGCTCTGCTTAACCGTCGATTGTTGCTGGAAGAACGTTTGTTCATAACTTTGAGAGAACCTTGCCAGTCCACTAGCTTAAGTTCTGAGAATGTTCCCTGTTAGCTGGGAACTCTGATTTAAAGGAATAGTTCTCCCAGAATTCTGTCATCATTTACCCATCCTCATGATAATCCGAACCTATATGCCTTTCTTCTGCAAAACAAGCAAAAAACACTGGGGTCAAATTTAAATTGGATCCAACTGACTTTCATTATATTGACATTCATCAAAATGTATTCTACAGAAGAAACTATATATATTTGGTATGACATGAGGATGAGCAAAATGATGACGATGTCAATTTTTGGGTGAACTGTCCCTTCAACTAGTCCACTGGGTTTTTGACTATTGTGTGCTCTTCTTTTCAAGGCTAATGTAGGCCACTAACCGCTGACGTACGGCCCCAGGGGCATCTGGCTGTAGTTCACCATTGCGGTGCCTCCAGGTCCACGGAACCCTCCGGCGAAACTGCTATTATACATCTGAGAACATCCAAAAGAGCCCTGAGGGAAAGGCTGAGGGGAGATGAAACAGAACATTCTAACATGAAGGTTCACTCACATGAGGCCCATCTATTATTCATCTTGTAAGGACTACACATATGGCAAGAGACGTGTCACCTGCTGAGGTGGCGGCTCGTTGCCCCGGCTGGTGAGCCTGCTGAGGATGCCCCGCTCTGACATCTGTAGCCGAGCTGACACGGGTGGGACCCGCGAAAGCATGGAGGGCAGCCGCGTCACGTCAGCCTTCATGTCACTTAACAGCTCCTCCAGCTGATTCAACACTGAAACAATACCAGTGAACATCAAAATAATAATAATAAAATAAAACTATCAAAGAAATTTAGAGTTGGAGTTATAAGTCAAGTATAGAGATACACTCCCATTTAAAAGTTTAAATTGCTGGTTAAATTGTTTGTTTTAGATCAAAAATGATTTCAAATACATTACATTTTGAACTTTCAATTCACCAAAGAATACTGGGGGGAAAAAAAATACGGGTTCCACAAAAATATTAGGTTTTCAACATAGTAAAGAAATTTTTCTCGAGTACCATATCAGTGTCACAGTCATGTTCTGTTTCACTGTCTTGTTTAGTTTCTAGTCTTTAGTTTTCATTGTCATTACCTGACTTCTTAATTAGTTGTCATGGTTTCTTATAATTACACGCTTGTTCCCTGTTCCTTTGATTACCTTCCTCTGTGTATTTATGCCTTCTGTCTTCCTCCGTTCAGAGTCTTTTTGTTAACATTATGCAAGTTGTATACCGCCTGAATGCTCATCATGTTCATTAAAAGTATTATATTATAACTCATCCTGCGTCACGCATCTTACTTTGGATTAATTACATGGCAACGTGGGATGGTTCCAAGCATCAAGGTGTTTATTATATTTTTAGAATATCACCTTTGTGCAGCACAGCATTGGCTGGCTTGTTACCAGCCAAGGACTCTTTGGAGAGATGCTGATGGGACTCAGCCAGGCACTCCACCTCTGCGAAACGTGTGTTGAGGGCCATGGCAGGGTGACTGGGGTCTTGAGTCATATTCAGGTACGCTGCACGCCGTAGCTGTTCCTCGATTACCAAAGCCTGTTCCAGGAGCTAAAACGTGAATGAAGAATGTGTGAATACGAAAGATTATTTTTATTGGAATTAAAGTAAAACACATAATAACTTGTACCTTAAAACGTCTGGCGAGAAATTTATTCTTCATTTCTAAGTAGTTTCCTTTGTGCATTTCAGTCTTGAAAGGTTCATTGAGAATGGTGTACCGTGGGTCATTCTGAATGTCCTGCCAGCGGGCATAGCCATGTCTGAGAGAACCTGGTTAAGGATCACCTCACATACTGAAAAGGTTTTACATACAATTACAATAAATCACACAACCCAAAGTGCTAAAGAATTTTTTTTTTTGTATTCAAAAACAGCACTTTAAAGAACAAGTTGGGCAAACTATTTTATATAAAATATCATTTTCTTTTATATAAAATAATTATGGCAAAAAAAAAAAAAACCCTACAAAAAACCCCACAAACAAACAAACAAACAAAAAAAAACATCAGTTAAAAATCAAAAGTTTTGGGGTAAGGAAAAGTTTTTTTTTAATAGATTAATATTTTTTTTATTCAGTTATAATGAATTAAATTATTCAGAATAATACTAATAATATTCATATAATAATTCAGTTTTGTCATGACAGGAATAAATTGCATTTTAAAATAAATTAACATAGAAAGCAGTTATTTTAAACTGTGATAATAAAATTCCCAATATTACTGCTTTTACTAAATTTTTGATCTAATAAATGCAGCCTTGGAGCATAAGAGAATTCTTTCAAAAACATTAAAACATCTTTCCAACCCCAATTACGAATGGTGGTGTAACTTGTATTCTATTTTTCAAAATTCTTTTTAAAAACTGAAATTTTTGATCTTCACCATTCCATATATTCAAACTGGCACATCACACTCAGTTAAGTTTGTAACTACATGAAGAAAAGAAAGGAAAGAAAAGTAAAACACAATTACCGTAAGATAGGAGCCCTTATTATAGCAATATCAAGACAGCTCAAAAGCTCTATGGAAAGAACAGGTGAGGATACGTCACGATGCCAGCCAGCAGCCAGTAGTCATGGCGACGGTGCCAGATGTCGTACATTTTCCCAGATGACACAGCTGCGCGTTCCTCGTTCTGCCACAGCGTGTGTAATTCTGAACACACATAAACACTCATGCACATCCATGCATTCTTTATCTGTTATAATTCACACAGAATTCTGAATCTGCTGTGAGCGAGACAGCAAATCAGAAATACATCAATAAGACTGCAACTCACCTGTGAATCCTCCATCTGCGATGTTGAACATGAACCGAGTCTTGACGTTGTTCTTGTCATCTCTGTGGCTCTCGTCTGTGTCGTCCCTTAGATCTTTCTCTCCATTCAACTGGTTCACAATTTGTTCTTCAGATTTTAAATCATCAGGAATGGCTGCATAAATGACATTGACAGAAACCACAGAATAAGGGTTGGTACTGTACTTTCCATTAAGTGGGTACAAATTGGTGTCCCAATAATTTTTTAAGCCTTAAAAGGATAGTTTACCCAAAAATGTAAATGGTTTGGTTACCGACATTCTTTAAAATATTTTCTTTTGTGTTCAGCAGAAGAAAGAAATTCATACAGGTTTAGAACAACTTGAGGATGAGCAAACGATGACAGATTTTTCATTTTTGGGTGAACTATCCCTTTAAAAATTAAATATTTTTGCTGTAAGAATTATTAAACTAATTGACGATTTTAGTGTTGACTGTATATTTCAAGCTCAACCATTCCACCCAAAGAAATGTTGGTTTGGTCCCAATCTAACCCTACAGTTATTGAGTTTAATGTAAACTAAATGTGCTACCCTTTTACTGATTCTGATACTGATATATATTTTATTTTTTAAATATTATTATAGTTTTAAAGTATATTTAGACAATTTTAGACAGTTTCACAACAAATAGCAAAGAAAATGAATAGAACAAAAAAAACAAGTACCGGTAAACAAAACTGAGGTGGACAAACAATCTTAAGGCACTGCCAATTTTTTTTTTATAGACCATTTGTTGAAAAAAAAAAAAAAAAAAAAAAAAAAAAAAAAGAAGAAAAGTTTCAGGCCCTATTGTGTAGAAAGATGCTAATTTGAAGATAAAATGAATCTGCAATCTCAGTGACCCCTTTTATTATTTTTCTGGCGCTATCATAAACAAATACCACAAATACTGACCTGGTTTTTGCTCCTTTTCGTCTATTTTTGGTGGGCTGGGTTTATTTTCCCCTCTCTCCGGAGACGTTTCTTTCCCTTTACCACAGTCTTAAATGCACAAAATATTTAAATATTTAGTTTATTGAAAAGCAATGTTTTACAGAATCATTATACCATTATATCATTTGGTGAAGAATCCTTACCCAAAGGTGTCTGATTGGCTGCCTGCTCACTTGGCTTAGTGGGTGGCTGTGCTTGATTGGACGATGGCTCTGAAGGGACAGGAGGGGCGTCATTCTTCTCATTCTCTTCTATTCGTTTCTCCTCTGGACTGCCGCTCTTTGACTCTTCTCCCTCACTGGTCTTCTCTGGTGCAGGGGAGGGTTCTGGCATAACTGGCTGCTGTGCGAAGAGAGACTTTTTAATAAAGACCAGTGAAATGAGAGACAGAAGAGATATTTCTTGATGACTTCAGTCTGACCTCGGGGTCTAGCAATTTGGTGTTTTCTGTTTCTGTAATCTCCTTGTCTTCTTGAGAACCGGACACTGACTCTGTCTTATCTAAAAAAATAAATAAATAACGTTACTGTCTAATTAACCACAAACCACCGGAATTTCATTATATAGTACACACACACTCTCACACACCTGAAGGAACAGGTGTGCTGGGTTGAGTCGGAACCGGACTGGCAGGAACAGGGGTGTTGGGGTCCGACGAGACACTTTCAGTTAGTTTTTTCAGCTCTAATCCCACAGGAATCAAATCTGGTGTACTAAACTTCCCATTAACATGCTCAAACTCTTGAACCTACAAACACAACAGAAACAAGAGCAAGAGAAAATTTAAGTAGAGTTTTCATTTGTCAAATAAAAAATTGTATTTTATTTTAAAAGCTGAATTTTGATGCATATATAGTATTTATTGCTAGAAAAATCAAAATAAGAAAAATCAGGGTTTTAAATTGGATTTAAACATAATTGGCTAACAATAAACATAAAAATGGCAAAATATTTAGTGGTCTTTTAACGATCTTAACAATTTTAATCACAAATAAATTAGCAAGAATTGCACAAATACTGTAGAAAAAGGAACTTAGCACAGAATAGCCATCTCCAACTTGCAGAGAGCTTTTCATAGGGAGAAGAGTCAGTGTTTTTCCACTCTATATTAATGGCTTCAAACAGTTCATGAGTGGCTGAAAAATGTCTACGAGTTAGTTTGAGTTTAATGTGAGACCAAAATATTAACTTAAAGGGTTCAAATCTGGACTCTAACCAAGGACAAAACATGAGCCTGATGGTCTTGTTCACAAGTCACTTCTTGGTTTTCTTTGCGATTTGGGCAGGAGCATTGTCTTGTTGAAAAATAACAGCTTATCATTCCTCTTTGCATAACTCTTCAATTGTGGGAAGCAAGCCATTCTGCAGTATTCTCCGGTGCTCCATAGCATTAAATGACTTTTCACAGTGAAGCTCACCACTACCAGCAGCTAAAAAGACTCCCCACACAATGACACCTCTTCCTCCATGCTTCACTGTGCTAGAGATGCATTTATTATTATATTTCTCACCAGATTTTCAAAGACACCACTCTGGAGCATCACCATGTAAATCGTGTTTCAATGTGATTCATCACTCCACACATAACTTCCCATATTCCGCTAAAAACTTCATTCTGTCTTTGATGTTTTTCCGAGAAAACAATTGCTTTTTAAGTTCTGCATATGCTTAAATTTTTGCTAATTTCCTGACCAATAATTTGTGGCTAAGACAATTAAAACCTTAGTGTTTGGCCATTTATATATGTTTATATATATATATATATATATATATATATAAATTAACTTTAAATAAGCATTCAAATTTTATAATGTAATGTATATATATAAAACACATATGTGTGTATGTATATATAAATATATACATTCTAAAATTTGAATGCTTATTTAATGTTTAATGTACATTGCTAAAATATCAAAATAACAAAAATCAGTTATTTTAAATAATGTTTTTAAACATATTTTACAAAAGTACATAATGCTATAGAATAGAATCATTTAAATTAAATTCAAGTTATATATTTATGTCCATCAAACTAGAAACTAGTACACATAAGATGCAGTAAGTAATTCATCACCTTCTTGCGCACCAGAGACATGACACCGATCCGAGTGAGAACGTGTTGGCGGGACAGGCCTTCCCTAGGGACCCCATCTGCAAATGTCTCTGCTCCATCTGCCCCCGGCTCACACAGATGCCTCATGAACAGAGAGACATAAGCCCTGAAAAACACATAAGAATAAAGACCAACGAATGAAAAAATAAGTAGAAAAAATATAAACAGACTATTACAGGGACACACACACACACACACACATACCTGAACTCCTTTTCACTTTTCCCTCTCAGGTCACGGACCAACCAGTGAGAGTTGAAAGCATCTTGTGGGGGCATTCCCCAGCGCATAATCGCATTCAGGAAGGCTTTCCGCTGGCGGGCGTTAAATCCCAATACCTAAAATCGCAAAGGTAAATAGCCAAAGCTTCACCCAAAGAAAGGAATTACATAATAACTCACTCTTTTCATAATATTGTAAGAAGATTCACCTCTATATTTCCACCAACTCTAGCCAGCAATGGCGGCAATGGTTTGTCCCGATCACTCTTCAACTGTCTGCGAGATTGTCTGCGTCCTCCTGGAGGAAGAGTAACTCATTAGGGTGACTGAAAGTTTCCACGTACAGTACTTTGCTGTCTGCCATCAATCATGCACTACTGTCCAAAAATGTGGGGTCAGAAAATTTTTTAAAAGAAGTCTTATGCTCAACAAGGCTGCATTTATTTAATCGATTGTGAAATTATTTACAAATAAAATAACAAATTATTACAATTTATTACTATTTCTATTTTAATATATTTTAAAATGTCATGTAGACGTCACAGGAGCTTTGTCATCCTCCTGTGATGGCAAAGCTGATTTCTCAGCACCATTACTCTAGTCTTCAGTGTCACATAAATGAATAGAAAGTTCAAAAGAACAGTACTTATTTGAAATAGAAATCTTTTTTAATGTTAGAAATGTCTTTACTGTCACTTTTAATCGATTTAATGCATTATTGCTGAATAAAAGCACTACTTTCTTAAAAAAATCAAATAAAATCTTACTGATCCCACATTTTTGAACAGTAGTGTATATATAAGGACACCTACCTTCAGGTCGTTCCTCAAAATCTTCATCCTCATCCTCGGACCCGACAGAGTACTCAGACTGATTATCTGAAAGATCGTCCTGCCATTCTGAGAACAGGATTGAAAGGGAATGCTTGTACACTCATATATGCAGTTTAATGCTGAGTTATAGCACTGTCAGCATCTGTGTTTGGGTACCTTGATCCTCCTGAGAGGCGTCATTATAGTTGACCTGTTTGCGGATGCGTTTCCCTTTGCCCAGGTTCCTGGCCAGATCTTCCTGCTGCTGCTCATAATGGTGCCTCAAGAGCTTCTCCCAGTAGTCTGGATCAACATTCTCTTCCTGCTTAATAATCTCCCTCTGGACCTCCTCCTGCAGGAACACACACACACACAGACAAATACAGATCATGCTAATTATAATTATTACAAAGACTAACAATAATCCTAAATATTTGGGCTTTGTAAATGAGATAATTTTTTTTTTTTGGGGGGGGGGAATATACCGAGGTACTGAATGATTACCATATTTATGTACCATGATACTTCAAGGTAGCAAATCCACACAAATCCAAAAATCTTTATCTTTAGAACTTAGTGTCTGCACTGTCATTTTTCTATTGCTGGAAAGTAATTCCTTTGTTCAGACAGCTGTGTATCTATATGGGCTGTTATAGTAATGATGTCAGCATCAGCATGATCCCAAGAGACTTTCTCATACTGATAGTAGCTGTCAGTGAGGAAAAAGGATGGGAAACTGGAAATTTTTGCTTCTGCCCATGTCTATCATGACACCTCCCCTCAGGCGCATGAGAGAATAAGCGACATTTTACACATTCATGTCCAAAACCGCTGACTTCCTCACTCACTCACTCACTCACTCTTCACTACATGCAAAAAGAGAAAGAGTTTCTTTTTTCATTTATTGCTGTGATGGCAAAGCTGGATTTTCATTATTTCTGGATCCTTTGATTAATAGAAAGTTCAGAAAAACAGCATTTATTTGAAGCAGAAATATTCTGTAACATTATAAATGTTTTACTGCCACTTAAGATCAATTTAATGCCTCCTTGCTGAATAGAGGTATTGAAAGCTTTTTAAAAAAAACACACACACAAACTCAAACTGTTGAACTGTAGTGAATGTGTCAGGTTGCAAAATAAAGAAAATTATTAACAATCTGACGCGACCGTTTAATTGAAAAGAAAATCTATTTTAATTAAAAATAATAATGAAATGTGTGTAAACATGATTGCAAAAAAAAAAAAAAAAAAAAAAAAATTTCCTTTTTTCTGCCTACCGGAACAAAGCCACAGTAGCCCCTCCACACAATATCAAATCCGTTATCTTGAGCATAGAAGAGTCAAATAAATAAAGCATTTCTAAGGTAGTCATTTCGAAAGGATGAGCTATCATTCATCTTTGATCGCTTGTTTAATAGAAAAGAGACATGAGGAACAGACAGTAAAGTATCTGTATCTCACCTCTCCATCCTCCTCTCTCACCACATACTGAGCCACCTTAAATGAGCTCAGGTACTCGTTCATGTTCTGAATTTCTGTGTCTTCCGTGGCATCCTGACTACGGTCCAGCAGTTTGGAGATGGCGTTATCGTCATAGTGGATCACACTACCCTCCTCTCCTTCTTTACTGTCTCCTGCAAAAGAGATTTAGGACATGAATTACTGGAATCCACAAACAAAGTGCCAAAATATTTATCACTTCAGCATACCCATTGTTCTGGCGGCTTCCACATCATCTTTGAAAAGCTCCTCAGTGCCAAACTTGAGGATGTCGTCTAGTTCCTGTTTGGACATGGAGCCTGTCTTAGAGCCCAAGCCAGGACGCACCACCAGGTGGGTCAGCATCATCTTTCGCTTGGCCACCTGGGTAATACGCTCTTCTACAGATGCACGAGTTACAAAGCGATAGATCATCACCTTTTTATTTTGCCCAATACGATGGGCCCTGCTGAATGCCTGCAAGGACAAAGAGAAAAGATAGATGAAGACAAAGTGAAAGAAGAACACAAGAAAGAAAAACAAAAGTGATAATTAAATAATGGATTTTATAAAGTGACAGTTTAATTTGAAAGTTTAACGTTTACTGCAAGAAAAATAAGAAATTAAAATGTATATATATGTTTGTTATTTAAAACATCCTGTTATTCTACATGGCTTCAGTTATTGTAGTGCAGTTAAATACTTTCAATAGAATTTTAACTCCACAGTTTACTTCCCCAGCACTGGTGTATGCATTACCTGAATATCATTGTGTGGGTTCCAGTCAGAGTCATATATGATCACTGTGTCTGCGGTTGCAAGATTGATACCCAATCCTCCAGCACGTGTAGAGAGCAGAAAACAGAACTGCTGAGCCCCGGGCGCTGCACACAGGATGACAGACAGTCAGTATGAGTGCCTTAGTATCCACTAACCCACACACACACGTAGACATCACTGCAGTTTCACTGCCTGCATCCTCACCGTTAAAGCGATCGATGGCCTCCTGTCGCAGCCCCCCTGTGATGCCCCCGTCAATACGCTCATATTTATACCCCTCAAACTCCAGGAAGTCCTCTAGCAGATCTAGCATCTTTGTCATCTGAGAGAGGAATCAACAGTGCAGGATAAGACAAAAGAAAAAAGACAACAGCAGTATCCAACAAAGGGACAAATGGCAGCATTAAGCAAAATGTTAAGCAACCCCCAGCTTGCCAGCTCGCACTTATTTTATCCATTCAAAATACAACAACAAGAGGAGACAAAAACACGACACTCCCCTTTAATCGAGATTAAAAGCCTGAAGAAACACAACAAACTATATTATTAATATGTATGTTTATTCTCAAGCACCTAGGAAAGAAAAGGGTGGCAAAATGAAGTCTCATCGAGACGACCCCCCCCCCCCCTTTACCTGTGCTATTCATCAAATTAATGTACGCAGTGATTCCACAAGCAATTTAAAATGGGAGGGAAAAGAGTCCGAGGACTAAACAATAAAGCAGAGATAAATATAGGCTCCGCCTTTTAATTTGTCAACTCCATTTAAAAGATGAATGAGCTCCACTCTTATTTTCTATTCACAGTTTACCATCTAATTAATCTTCCACTGAAATAGAGGCAAGACTGCCATGTATTTATGTTTTCTGTTTTTTTTTTCTTTTCTTTTTTTGTTATTCACAGGGTATTTTGAGCTTCCCAGAGGAAATAAATACCACACATGACACTATACCTGAGAGAAAATGAGAACCCTGTGCCCCTCGTCTTTGAGTTTTTTGAGCATCTTCTGAAGCAGGGTGAGTTTCCCTGAAGATTTCACCAGGAGGTTACCGTCATATGAACCATTGGGCAAGACGGGAGCTTCCTGCATACATAAAAATGAAAACATGTTTGGATTCAAGTTATTTTATAGACTCAAGAAACATTTCTTATAATTATCAATGTGAAAACCGTGATTTTAGTCAGGATTCTTTGATGAATAGAAAGTTTAAAAGCATTTACATCAAATAAAAATCTTTCACTTTTGATTGTAAAAAAAAATCTTATAGATCCCAAAGTCTTGAACAGTAGTGTACTTCCATTTTTGTTTTGTTACCATCTGTAGGACACAGCTCAGAAAAAATAAGATATGCTCGCCACCAAAATGCTAGGGTTTTGTGCATTCTTATCAGGGCGTTGCTATGCAGTTGCTAAGATGGTCTAAGCAGCTTTAAACTCATAATATGGTTGTGGGTGTTTGCTTACTCATTATGGTCAAAATACCCTCAGTCTCTATAATATTCTGGCTCCTATGGTTCAAGTCCTTCCCATGAAAGTACGGGCTTGTTTTGACTGCACTAACACTTTCGGATGATAACAAAATTTGAATTGAACTGATCTGGAAGATGACAGACTATTGTTTTCTGTATAGCTGCTTTATAGCTGAATCAGTTTTGATGAATTTTGCAACATCAACACTGTAATTGAACTAAATTAAATGTCATCGAACTGACTTGAGCTGAATAACGACACTATTGTCTTCTGTAGAGTTGCATATAGCGGATTTTAATAACTTGTTTCATAATTGATGAACTACACTGTAATTGAACTGAACTGAATCAACATGGAACTGACTTGAGCTAAATAATATGTTTGCATCATTAACTCTGTTTATTACCGTGAAGCTGCTTTGAAACGGTTTGTATTGTATAAAGCGCTATATAAATGAAGGTTTTTGTCCTTGAACATGAGAATGTAAGAGAATGCAGGTATTATGCAACAATTTCGCTGCAGATGCTAAGAAACAATAGATTCCTGAACAAAAGCTTCTGAGTCTTTAAATAGCTCATATAAAACAGAAAACGTATTGCCATTACATGTGCTAAAAATAAACCACAGCAGTGGTATAAATTGGGGGCCTCCATATGTTCTCATCCCCTCCCCTCCTCACCACTGCAGCCACTGGAAACAGGTAGGGATGGTTGCAGCATTTCTTCAAGTCCATCATGATGTTAAGAAGGGACACTTGGTTTCCTCCTCCCTTGGAATTCAACGCCTCAAAGTTCCGTGTTAAAATGAACTTGTAGTATTTCCTGTGAGAGAAAAAAACATGAAATGATCTTGCATATGAAACAAGGGTATTACAGTTAATGGAAAAGTAAATACATTAAAAAACATTTTCATTACTTGAAATAAAATAAACATGATCTGAAAAAAAAAAAAAAAAAAAACAACAACTAAGACTGACTTCTGCATGGGGCTGAGTTCTACTCGCACTATGAGCTCGGTTTTTGCCGGCATGTTCTTAAATACATCTGCCTTCAGTCTTCTGAGCATGTGTGGCCCCAGCAGGTCATGTAGTTTTTTAATCTGGTCCTCTTTCGAGATGTCCGCAAACTCCTCCAGAAAGCCCTCCAGGTTACTGTGCACAACAACATTTTCATTTGGATATAAGGGAAGACAGAATTCTCTTCCATCAAATCATATGAAAAACATGTTCCAATATAAGCCCTGAGATTGCTCTGCGGGGGATCATTATTCTACGTGCTGATCTACAGAATGAATCACCAGGTGAATCATGCAGTCTGCAATCTTACTTGAAGCGCTCCGGGGTGAGAAAGTTGAGCAGGTGAAAAAGCTCTTCGAGATTGTTCTGCAAAGGGGTTCCAGTCAGGAGCAGCTTATAGTAGATTTTGTAGCCATTCAGAATTCTGAAAAACTGAGTGTTGATTCATTGATTATAATTTATTAAGTAACCTTACATCTAAAGCTGAAATTAATAATAATAATATGATATAAAGTGGGGCAGAAATGTGAGAAACAAAAAAAAAAAACATAAGATTTTTTATTATAGTATTTATTTTAGGATTTTGAACATGTACAGCTAAAGAAAATTATTTTAAAATGTATATATTTAATCATATATTTATTATTAGTATTAAATAATATTTATTACATCTGAATCTTTTTATTTTATTTTACATTTTATAATTGTTATGACTATGATGATGTCATCAAAGCAGATATAAATCTTTTCTTGAATTCTGTACCTTTGACTGGTTATTCTTCAGTCGGTGGGCTTCATCCACAACCAGACAGGCCCAGGTAATTGAGCCAAGTATGGCCTGATCAATAGTGATCAGTTCATATGAAGTCAGCAGGACGTGAAACTTTATCGGCGTGTCCTTCTGTGATGAAAAAGATTAATATAAAAACTGACTCTGATCAGAAACAATGCATCTCTAAATTAAATCTTTTAGATGCTAGGGTATATATATACACACACACACATACACACACACATATATATATATATATATATATATATATATATATATATATATTCATATATCAGTAAGAGAAAGACTAAAAAAATTATCTTTAAAATTTGGGAAGAAAACAATATTGGGACATAAGGCATTAGAATACTTCACTCTGAATTAAATACAACATCCGGTTGATGTTGTATCAACAATGTTTTCTCACCTTCATGCGGAAAACCTTGCGACCCGATTTGACGGCACTGTCCTCGAAGGTAAATTCATTCTCGCGTATGACGGCCCTGCTGTCTTTATCCCCTGTGTAAGTCACCACATAGAATTCCGGAGCCCACATCTCGAACTCTCTCTCCCAGTTGATGATGGTGGAGAGTGGTGCACTGACCAGAAACGGCCCTTTGGAGTGACCCTGAAGCAAGCAACTCAGTTACACATTCTGTTCCCTTCCACTCTCAAATGCATTTGAAAGAAAGTTCAAGTGGTGCCCAGACCTCTTTGTAGAGTGAGTACAGGAATACTATAGTCTGCACAGTCTTGCCAAGGCCCATTTCATCAGCCAAGATTGTGTCGGTTCCTTGGGCCCAAGAGAAGCGCAACCAATTCAGGCCTTCCAGCTGGTATGGGTGCAAAGTTCCTCCGGTGTCATCAATGTACCATGGCTGCTGATCAAACTTGATGGTGGGCTGTGACCAATGACATATAAATAGGAAAGAGTGATCATGGGATTCAATCTACACAAATAAATTTTTTTATATCAACTCACATCCACGACTGGAGTGTCTGGTGGAGGTTCTCTCCTCTTCCCTTCCTCTTTGAGTCTTTTTCCCTTTCTGAACAGCAGGGGGTGATGGCTTTCACCGAGCACCTGATTCCTGGTAAAAGTGTAAGGGTACAGTAAGTACTTTTCACAAATAGAGTTCCATTACTTTTTTTAAAGCATTAGAGCCACAAATCTTTTTTTTTTTTTTTTTTTTTTTTTTTGTGAGAGGGTTATCATATTTGATAAAGTGAACATAGCATGAACAGATTAGTTTTAAACACATCAAATGTCAGTATTCCTGCCTTACCTTGATTGTGGTTTTGGTAGTAAAATCAGAATTTTACAGTGTAAAAAAAAAGCATTTGTAATTTGTAAGTATGAAATTATGAATACATTAATATGTAAAATATTTAAAAAAAAAAACACTATGAAATATTACTTGGACACTTTTTAGAGCATGACTGGTAAATATTTCCATTCATTGCAGAGTTTACTACATTTCTAAAAGTTCAACCATTCAATCAAAGTTATTATAAAAAATATTTTAGTATTAATATTGCAATATTTGTATTTAATATTTTTAATTCATGTTAAATCATTTATCAATACCTATTAACCAACATTTAGTCCCAAACTAGCTATTAAATAGTGTAATTTAGGTTAAATATGACACCCTGTTGCCCGTTCTGGTATAGTTTCATATACTTATTGCTGAATTGTATTGCAAGGATGGAGAAAATGCAAGTATTACATTAAATTAATAAAATTTAATAAAAATGTTAAATGTAAAATATGTAACGTGAATTTCTAAGGCTGATGATTAAGAGCTTCAGGCCATACAGTAATTAGTACCCTATTTATGGAAAGTTCTGCATACGTGTTGACATGCCATCTAAATCCACATAAACTGGAAACAGCTTACCTGTGGTCCCAGTAAGCTTGTTTAAAGCTGTCATAATCTGGGATGTCGAAGTCATCAGTCTCCCAGGTGCACTGATCGTACGGCAAATCTCTCCACTTAATCAGGTAGTGTACATCTCCATCCTTATCAAAACTTCAACATACACAACACAGTCTTAAAGGATTAGTTCACTTCAGGATTAAAATTTCCTGATAATTTACTCACCCCCATGTCATCCAAGATGTTCATGTCTTTCTTTCCTCAGTCGAAAAGAAATTAAGGTTTTTGAGGAAAACATTCCAGCATTTTTCTTCATATACTGGACTTCAGTGGGGATCACCAGGTCGAAGGTTCAAATTGCAGTTTCAGTGATGCTTCAAAACGCTCTACGTGATCCCAGACAATAAATAAGGGTCTTATCTAGCGAAATAATTGGTTATGTTCTAAAAAACAAAAAAAAACAAAAAAATGTATATACTTTTTAACCACAAGTGCTTACACTGCTCTGCAATCCGTCTCGTGTGACCTTCGTAATGCAATTACGTCATGCATGCGTCAAGCATTTGCGGTTAAAAAGTATATAAATTATTTTTTATATGAAATGACCGATCATTTCACTGGATAAGACCCTTATTCATCATCTGGGTTCGTGTAGAGTGCTATGAAGCTGCACTGAAACTGCAATTTGGACCTTTCACGCGGTGAACCCCACTGATGTCCAGTATATGAACAAAAATACTGAAATTTTTTCCTCAAAAACCTTAATTTCTTTTCAACTGAAGAATGAAAGACATGAACATCTTGGATGACATGGGGGTGAGTAAATTATTAGGAAATTTTCATTCAGAAGTGAACTGATCCTTTAAAGCATATAAATAAATTAGAATTTTCAGCAAGGAAAGTAGGGTGTCAACAGAATAGTTTTAGAACAGTGAAAAGCACTGTGGCCCATCGTACCTGTGGTTGAGAACCCGGTGAATGATCATCCACTCCGGCTTGATGCCGTAACGGTAGAATCGTTCCTCCATAGCTGCGTACTGAGGGTCTTTGCTCCTCCTCTTCTCACTGTTAAGCTCCTCCTCCCCAGAGCCATAGTCATACGGTGGTGGTTCGTCCATGTCGTTCTTCCGCTGGTAGTTACGGTACATTACTGTGTGATATAGCTCCAACTGCATCAAGGAAAAAAACCTAACCTTAATCGGAGATACAGGAACAAGCCAAAAGAGCATTCGTATTTTAAATAATGTTGGGTCTGCTGAAGGTAATGTGAGAATCCCACCTGTAGTTCGCTGACCCAGGAGCAGTGCCAGTAGGACAGGCCAGCCCATTTCACAAACAGCTGCCTCTCTGGACGGCCCTTCAGTGGTATTTTGGCCAAACTGTCCAACTTCTCTCCAACCTGCCCAGGGGGGACCTCAGGTGGCAGAGGAGGATCACCCCACGCCCAGTGCAGAATCTTCTGGACTTTCCCTTTTAGCGGTGGGCACTAGAGGAAAATGTGGATGATGGATGAGGAATACTGTTCAACTGCAATCAATGTTCAAAACAATTTGTATATTTCCTTGCGCTTTGAGTTTGATTTCAGCAGAGATTAACATAATTAAATTGATATACAGTACATATTAATTTTTGTAAGGCCACACTAATGCTATTTTTTTAACATTCTATGCATAAAAGAATCCTGAAAAAATATATCATGGTTTCCACAAAAATATTAATCAGCACAGCTGTTATAAACATTGAAACCAAATCATGTGACAATAACGTGACACTGAAGACTGGAGCAATGGCTGCTAAAAATTACATTTTAGGTGAGTATGAGAGTTTTTTTTTTTTTAAATTCTTAATTATAACTCCCTGTGTAAACATGCTTAAAGTCAGCATTAAGCTGAAGTTGTGAGTCTATTCTTTTCATATTGTGCCATATATCCGAGTAATTGCTTCTCAACCAAGAAAAAATGTAGAGCAGGACTTGATTTTGTCCATGGGGAACTGATTAGATTATTGGATTGTTTTTTATTTGTCACAGAGAAAATGACTATTTTGCAACTGCTATTGTTGAACTGAAGTGATCCTTGCAGACGTTTCTCACCATGCATCGTGGACACAACCACTCTCCATTGGGAATCTCAGGGAGAGGTGGGTTGAGACAGTGGATGTGGTAGGAGGAAGGGCAGGTATCACAGCATAGAAGCTCTCCTCCGTCCTTACACACTCTGCAGAACTCCATGTGGTCATCTTCCTCTTCGCCCGCAACCTCGTCGTCCTCCTCCTCGTCATCTTTGGCCTCCCACTGAATGCCTTCTTTTTCCTGAGAGATGAGGCAGTAAACTGTCAATTCCAATAGCACAGGTTCTGTGGCCTTGAAAATACTAGACTGCATGCATATGCTTGATTTCAAGCAGGAGGGGATTTCCTCACGCAGTGGGGGCAGCTCCATTTGCCTTCGGGGGCTTTCTCCAGTTCTGGATCCAGACACACCAGGTGATATGCTCTGGGACAGGTGTCACATAGAATGATCTCTCCTCCCTGCTGACAAACCTCACAGTAGTCTTGATGGTCTGTCTCGTAGCCATCTCCATCCTCTCCTACAGGAATACAGTTTAAAGAGAAACCTATTATTGTTTTATGGAACAAAAGTATTGTTCAGTTTCAACACATAATACTTTATTAATATGACAACAATATTTCAGTACAACAACACTGATTCTGCCATTAAGACAGTTAGTAAGACTTTAAAAAAAAAAAAAATTAGAAATTATTACTTTTATTCAGCAAGAACACATTAAATTGATCAAAAGAAAGTAAAGTAAAGACATGTGAAGTATCATGTCTACAAAAGATTTCTAATTAAAATAAATGCTGTTCTTTTGAAGTTTCTATTAATCAAAGAACAAAACTGATAATAATAATGTTTCTAGAGCACCAAATCAGCATATTGGATTGATTTCTGAAGGATCATGTGACACTGAAGACTGGAGTAATGATGCTGAAAATTCAGCTTTGTATCACATGAATAAATTACATTTTAAAATTCATCGAATGCATATTAAATTATAATAATATTATAGAATAATACCATTTTTACTGTATTGTAGATAAAAAAAGCGAGAGCTTACTGACTTCAAACCTTTGAGCCATTGTTTGTTTTATATATATATATATATATATATATATATATATATATTTTATTTTTTTTTTTTACTTTTTTTTTTTTAAATCTGTGTAATATAAATGTGTGTATGAGAGTGTATTTCTCTGTTCTCAACTTTAAAACTTGCCGTCTCATCTTTGGACACTGCAACAAAAACACTTCTTACCTATAAAACTTAAATAACATAACTTGTGAAATATATCACGAAAAAAAAAACAAAACAACTTGAATTGCTCTGTTCGCCTTTTTTAGTGTGACATCTGCAGTTTTGAGCATTCTGATATTGTGTTACTGTGTTTTTTGGTTTTGATCTTTGCCTGTTTCCTGGATTATCCTGTCTGTGTATTGCTGCCTTGTTGCTTGTTTGGACTGCCTCCCTGTTTATTAATGACCCTTTGCCTGTTTTGGACCTCAGTTGTAGATTATCCTTTAATAAACTGCATTTGGATCCTCAACCATTTGTGTCTCAGAGCAGTACGTTACGCTAAAACTGAAACCAAAGTAAAACTATTCAAAAATATTTAAAACGATTGAAAAAAAATTTGTCAAAAGCACATACAATTACTAAAATGAAAACTGACACATAATTATGATTAAATAATTATAATTACTATTAATTAAAGCACTTTACTTTTTCTTTTTTTTCGTCCTCGGCGGGCCGACGACTTCTTTTTTGGTGCCGCTGAAGTGTCTGAGCGTACAGAGGCACTGTGAATGCTGATGTCATCAAAGTCTGAAAAGTCATCCAAGAAATCTTCCTCGCTCTAAGAAATAAAACATTGAAAAGTCTCAGATCAGAAGCTATTAAAGATGAGAAGGTCATAACATGAAAACCAACTTCAGAAAGTACCTAATAAAACTGGGTGGAGTACAGTACATACAGTACAGTATATCTATACCAACGATTCATTAACTGTTCTGGGAAGTGATTTTTTCTCAATTGAAAAGCTATAGGGAATTTTTCCATCTGATACAGGTTAAGCCCTAGCAAGCTTTCAGTGAAAAGGCACTCACCGAAGAGCCTTTTTTTCCTTTTTCCACTCTGGCCTGCTTTTGATTTGGACTTCTTCGATTTCCCTTTCTTTTTTGTTTCTTTCACTGGCTTACTTTTTTTTTTAGCACCAGGGCCTGCAATGCAGTCCAGATGAGATAAACAAAACAGAAAAGTTTTTGTGAGATCTGAAAGCAATACTCCATTCTTCAGAAATACATACAACAGATTTTTACATTTGCAAACATGCATTTTTGTAAAGAAGCTGAAATTATATATTTATACAACATGGTGTCTAAAGTGTGTAATATTTTGCTGTTAAAATACTTCCTCTTAACACATCTTAATATTCAGAGTCAAATACGAATAAGCCATTCATAGTTTGAAATTACACACTTTACTTTAAAATTGCATAAAAAAAAAAAAAAACACATTCAGATAAAAAAGAATTACCAACCACCAATTATAAATCATGTCACATATAGAAACAATGTAAAACCCTCCTCTAACTGCTTTAGAAATTCGAATATTATGTTACCCTTTCCCTCTTTGGTTTTGGCTTTTTTGATTGGCCCAGATGGTGATATCTGTTGGATACTTCTAATACAAATGGGCGGAGCCACATTGACAGTTTCCACAGCAGCTGCCACAGCAGCCGCCACAGCAGTTGCAGAGGTGCCTTTAAAAGGGTTGTTTGCGCTGAACTCTCTCCATTTTGCTCCAAGCACCGTCATCATTTTTGACATGGGGATCTTGGGGTTCTTCTTGGCAATGAGCGGCCTAACCACAAAGAAAAATGGCAAAGAAAAAGATATTCTTAGACACTGAAGTTGAGATTTGTGTGGGAAATAAGTGCATTGTGGCGATTTTACTCTAGGTAAAGGATGTTCTTAGGATCTATGACTCAGAAATCGGAAGTATATACTAAAAAAGTGCCTATCAAATCAAATATTATGCTGGTTACAATAGACGTGCATTGTGTGGGTCTGACAGCACATCTTGTTTCAATCCCTGTTATTAGAAAACCTGTCATCATAATGTAATTACTTCATGCAGGCATTAGCACCAGAAGGAACACTTTAAAATAGAACAGGACATCTTGACAGCAGAGCATTAGAACGTCCAAACAGAAGGAAACTTTGAAATCCTACCTAAGAAACTGGCTAAAGGCTTTGTAGTTTGTGATGGTTTTATAGTCGTCCTCTGAGAAGGCATACTGCACATCTTCGAGACCCCACTCTTGCATCAGCTGACTAGATGACTTTGGTTCCTGGTGTCACATGAGAAACCGTTATTTATTTATTCCCATGGCTAACAGAGCATAACAGAGCACTTCTCTGAAATGTGAGAACCTTCATGTTGCCATCATCGTCATCATCGTCGTCCTCATCATCATCTTTCTTTCGCTGTTTTGTTTTCCTCTCCTTCTTCTCTTTGGGTTTCTTCTTTTTCTTCTTCAGGGTGCTGTAGGTGCTGCTCTCACTCCCCGACCTGTGACCACGATCCTCTCGATCTGACATGTCATCCAGCCCACTAGGAAGCCCCTGTGGGTACAAGCACAGACATTAATGGGAGAAATTGTAACACTCAATATGGCATCTATTAGAATGAAGGTCCAGCCTTACAGTTAAAGGAGCCAATCGGCTTTTTGGTGGCGCCTACACATACACATTTGCAGGACCCAATGAAAAGATACTTTTCAGTTTTAAGCATGATAGTAGCACTTATGATACATTGTTGTTTTATTGCTGATTCAAACATGACTTAATTATGAAACAAATGATTCACAATTAACCAAAAATATACTTCTCATGATAACTTAAAAGACCTTTAACGTTATGTTTTGTGCCATTGCTTTAGCAAAGCATCTGTCAAACTAAAACTGAAATCGTAATATGGCTCTTAATATAGTGCTCTTATAAAATCGCTGCATGTTTCAGAGTGAAGCGCAGCACTGTATTCATTTACATACGAACAGCTCATGAATGTGCATTTGGGAATGCAACTTGTGCCAATCATGCTTTCTTTTCATATTCCCACAATCTTCAACATTTTTGTAGTTAGATGATTACAGCATTTCACTGAATTTGCAATGAGAAGCCTTTTGTCACACAAACTTAAATGGTTAGCTCACCCTAAAATGAAAAAAAAAAAACAAATGGTCATGAATTACTCATCCTCATGTTGCTCCAAACTGTAAGACTTTCATTAATCTTTGAAACACAAATGAAGATATTTTAAATAAAATCGGAGAGATTTCTATCCATCCATTGACAGTCAAAGCAACAACGACTTTGTCACTTCAAAAAGTTCATAAAGAGATTGTAAAACGAATCCATATGAATTATGTTTATTCATAATTTGCTGAAAAAGGATGATGATGATGATGAACTGACTAAATTTAAGCTTTTACTCGCATAAGAACAAATCTCATTGGTTCTCGCATGTCAAGCAAACATGCTTGAGATTCTGTTTACCACAACTGATGTGTGTGCTGATCAATGTTTATATTCGAATAAAAGGCTAAATTTAATCTGTTCATCATATAAAGTGATGGTGGCTCTTCAGAAAATTTGGGCTAAACCACTCAATACATATGGATTAGTTTTACAATCTCTTTATGAACTTTTTGAAGGGTCAAAGTGAGTGGTCTGTGAGTGGAGGGACAGAAATCTGTCAAATTTCATTCAAACGTCTTCATTTGTGTTTCGAAGCTGAACAAAAGTCTTACAGATTTGGAACGGCATTAGGGTGAGTAAATAATGACTGAATTTTCATTTTTGGTAACACTTTAAAGGTCTCCTAGCAGTTTTAACCCAAAATAAATGATCATGGATTTAACTCTTGCAAGTGAAGAAAGTATGACATAAGAATTATAATAATTTCACTATAGTAAAATAATTATTACACTATGAAATATTTATTTATTTTACGGTACAGTTGTATTACAATAGTAATATATATTTTTCCTCATTCATTGTAGCTTTACATGCTTTTGTAGACTCTACTGTACATGGAAAAGAGCTGCCTGGAGGTGTTATCAAGTCAAATGACTTGTCCTAAAGGGACTTGGGTGCAGGCTTATTAAAAATAGTGCTATAAACTTTATAGTGCACAATTTAAGCATTTGAGGGCACAGAAATCTTGCCTGTAGAAAAATTAAGTACTTTAAAACAGAGATCTTTCAAATTGGTAGTCCGTAAATTCATAGATTTTTAATTAAAAACAGACTTTACTATGGCATAACTATTGATAAATGTAAAATCAACTCCACATTTTCAATAAAGGAAAAACCAGATCATTACAACACTATTATTAGTAACATCTGGAAGCAGGAAAACCAATCAAAATGATCATACTGCTAGGAAACGCACATGTTTCTGTGGTTGAATTACTGTTTGTGAGTGTATGTGTGATTGGAGAAAGCCTGTTGCTGTGCTGCAGCTGTGCACTGGCTGGCAGACGTCTCCTCGGCGCAGGGTAGGCCGGCATTGCCGCAGAGCGCACAAGCTCCACCGGCAGCAGTTCTGAGTTGCCATGGAAACCAAACTGTGCAGTGTTGGGGGGGGTGGGGGTGGGGGGGAGCTCTCTCTACTGCAGCAGCCAATGGAACGGCGCCATCCAATCAGATGCGTTTGCATAACGAGCTTGTTATGAAGAGTGCCCATGGTTGCAGTGCCTGTGTTCTAGGGCCCGTCTAGACAAATCTCAATCACGTACATGGGGGAGGGAGAACGAGAAAGTGAGAGACGAAGGAGAGAGAGAGAAAAAGAGGAGGGGTGCTTGTGCAAGAGGCAAAGACTAGAACCACTAAAAAGCTCCACAGCTGGAGCTGAAAGGTCTCCCAAAATCTAAACCACAATTATCTGACAATGTACCTCAAAGGGAAAAAAGATCCAATGTAAATAATGTGCCACAAAGAGCTTTTCAGGCTGACACCATCCTGCAGTTCATTCCTATAGAAAATGCAGTTCAGATGAAAATGAAAATAGTGTCAAAATTTACTTACCTTCATGTTGTAACAAACCTGTGAGAGTTTCATTCTTCTTGTGGAACCCAAAAAAAAATTCATGTGAGGGAGATTTGCTATTTTCCAGGGCATCAGATTTGTTCTTGTGGCTATTCAGAATATTGAATGTTATATCTAGTTTCGTAACCTATGGTAGATGGGAAGATATTCAACAAATAAATAAAATTTCAGGCTTTTCCACACACAAAGTTATTGTATGGCTTCACAAGTTAGAACATAGCATTTGAGATGTATGAACAAAACATAAAGTGTTCACCTTCATTTTAATTTTCATGTTATTTTCCAGTAAAAATATTACTTGTACTTGAACAATTATTAAAATTAAAACAAAACACATTTATTCCAGAAACAATGTTGCATAGGATATTGAATAAAGTTTATTTTTCTTACCCCAATTTGTATTTTTGTTTAGTCACATTATACAATAAGGTCCTATTAGTTAACGCATTCATTGAGTATTTGTTACAGTATTTATACAACTGTTCATTGTTAGTTCATATGAGCGCAGGTCTATTAAATAAAGTTAACAACTACAATATTTGATTTTAATAATGTATGTAAGCAAATTCTGAAATTAACATTAACCATGATTAATAAATGCTTTAGAAGTGCTTTTTAATTGTTCATTAAATTACTAATGTAGTCAACTAATATTAACAAATGGAACTATTTTTTGTTTTAAACATAAATCTAACCAAATTTATTGACTATCAATGTTTTAACATTTTAATTTTATTTTTCCAGAAAACAAAACAATAATACTAATATCTTATAAAACATTTTTTTTTTTTTTTTAGAAATGTTATGATTTTTACTGTTCCTTCTGTGCTACTTCTTTGTCCTTTTTGGAGCTTGACAGCCACAGTAACTATTCACTTTAACAGAAAGTATGGAGAAAAAAGCAGCATGAACACTGCTGCAGAAGGAAGAAAGTCACACGGGTTTAAAAAAACATGGGAGGGAGAAAATGATGAAAGCATCTTCATTTTTGGGTGAACTATGCCTTTAAATACTGCATTTTCTGTGGGAATGAACTGCATAATAGTGTCAGACTTCTTTGGGATCTTTTTTCCAAAAACATCCTCATCTTCAACACAACCAGACTAGACCAGAAAAAAAACCTCATCTGTACTACTGAAATGTCACTTATCATTGTTTACATCTGACAAAGCATCAATTCTCACTCTCCTGTTACAATCCCGAGATTCTCCACAGTCTATCAGGCTCCGGCGCAGGTGGCCGGCTTTGGCGAGCTGAGCTGTTAGACTTGCGGACAGCAGAAGGGCAGGCGGCGGTTTTGACCCGCATTGATTTGAGCCCGTGTCTGACACGGCACTGCAGGGAGAGCATGACTGACGCCAAGCAGGGCTCTTAGCTGCTGAGGGGAGACCTCTCTGCCCTCTCCACGGCACATTTACCACTGCTGAGAAGTAGGAAGGGTTGAGAGAAAGACTGTATCTGTGCAAGGAGGCAGAGAGAGCGAGGGAGGGTGAGGGATGAGAAAGAGAGGAATCCCTCTCATTATCTCAATGGTAAGTACAGTCAGCTGGGGGGACTGTGACCGACTGACCTGTCAAGCGTTTTATCTCTCGCCAAGGCACGGAGGGAGGACTGTCTGAAGGAAGAAAAGCTGATCGGTAAACAATCCTACAAAATACCCCGAGGTCAGGAGAGCCGTTTCATACTGATCACTCACCTCATGAGAACAGCGCTTATGCCACAGCCTTGTAGACAATAGCGCACCTGGCCTTTCTTATGAGTACTATTATGTAATGTATGCTGATATCAGACCAGGGCACTACTTGTTATATAGATGGTCTAATTTCAGCCTAACTTTTAAGAAGAAACCCTGTTTTTCATTAGATAGTCTCCACTTTTTTTGTGCCCTGACTCCTGTGGAACAGCAAAGAAGATATATTTATTATATATGACAGTGTTTTTTTGTTTGTTTTAAGACCATGAAAGTATGTGAGGTTCAGTGACTTTCATTGTATGGACAAACACATTTTTCAATATATCTTTTACGTACCACAGAAGAAAAAAAGCTTTACATGTTTGGAACAACGTGAGGGTGAGTAAATGATTTTGGGGAGAATTATCTTCTTGAGTTTGTGTTGAAATGGAATCATTCCCAATTTTTATTCCATAAACTGGATGTGTCAATAGTAACTTGACCAAACTGGTAGTATCTGACTGAACTTTAGTCTATACTGAACTATTTGTACTTGAACTGTCCCAGGTTTTCACATTAGACTGGTGACACATTTATAGTTAAATGATTATAACATTTAAAGCCATTCAAAAAAAATGAAGCTAAAAATACCAGAAATGAAGGTAAAGCCAAACAAATACGCCACATGAGCATAAACTGCATTCTGATTGTCATAATGACGTTTATTTCACCCACACTTCGAACGTTTAGAAAACAATTATAAGGTTTTTTACCTCCTTCTTCTTCTTTTTCTTAACTTTGGGCTCTTTTCCCTCCATTATCTTGCTGGGTTTCTTCTTCTTATGCTGTTTAACAGAATCATCTTCAGAGAAGAATCTCTCTAGCGGTGACAGGGGGACACTCCTCTGACGTTCACCTTCCTCGTCCTCATCTGAGAAAAAAAAAACAGAAGTCGTTCACAGTTATGAGATTCACACATACATCACGTCTCCACCGTCCACTCATCCTGATCTCATGAGAAAATGTAACTATTTTACGATTTTGTTTGAATTTCTATCCATCATCTATCTATCTGTCAGGGGCTTGCCTGTAAATCGGAGACACCTTCACTCTGTTAGAGGAAAAGCAAAGATTTTTGTTGACACACTGAAGGTGGAGCAAAAATAGAGAGGTGAGGTCTCTGCCACCTGCTGAACTGTGAATCTCTCACCGTAAACATAAAACTACTGTCTGGCAGCACATATTCACTGTAACACTTCAATAATGTCATGCTGTCAAAAAGGCTAAGCTCAAAAAAAAGAGAGAGAGAGAGAGAGAGAGAGAGAGAGAGAGACATCAGGGAGGCATCCTTTGCAACCAGAGCTCTACGGTACAACTCCTGCCGACTGCCTATCGTCAGCTCAGACGGCGGCCCATAAAATATGCAGTGCGTGTGGTGGAGTCAATCAGCTAAAGCCCTGTCCCGCAGCCCACCACGCCCCGTGGGAGCTGCCGGAGATGGGGCTTTCCCAGCCTCTTGGATGCTATCCTCAAAATCCACTTAACCTTCATTTAGCTGCCACTGTTTGAGGACTTCAGCTCCGGTGAGAGCAGCCCCTACACGGTTCAAGCCCGGCTTGCAGCCCTACAGGGCATTTGGGGTATTTACTCACATAAAATACAGAGCTCCCCATCTTTCTGTCAGCCGCTGGGAGGCTTTTTCTTATTTCAATCTTCTGCTGCACATAAACAGAGCAGTTGCCTGTGAGATGACGGATATTTAGGGCAGTGCGTCTGCACTACATCTCACAGGGAGGCTCTTTCATGTCGGCAGAATATGTCTGCTGCCTGCCAGGCGCATCAAGCTCACATCTCGTCTTCATTCATGTCTCACTTACAGTCGTGGTGATGCAACACAGCACTCTTGGTTTTACGGTTTTACATTGTCAACTGACTTTTAAGCGATCTGATTTATGCTGCAGAATTCATATTTATTCTATCAATTCAAATAAGCTGAAATGTATTTTTTTCAAAGTTAAGACTATATCCAATTCCAATTTAATATGCAAAGAAAATGCCATTTTTGCATCCCAGAGTCGCTGCAATAGACAGACACGTTCGCTGCTATGTTCACGAGTAAACAGAGCCTCGGCCAGGTACCGGCAGGTGTTTAAAAGCTGTGTTGCTGCCATTTGCTACTGGTGCCAGGCCTGAAAATGTCACGACTGCAGCCATACATTTCTGTGTCAGCTAAGCGTGGACATTGGGGTAACTTTGACCTTGCAACAAGGGCTGGGTCATTGCCGCACTCCATTAGAGATGGGATTCACGGCCGGGCTCGCTCTTAAGAAGGGGAGCGTTTACAGGAAAACGCATTAGCTGTCTGACAGACTGTGTATGTTAATAGTGCCCCCACAGATAATGTGATGAGCCAGCATGGTTTGAACACCTCCTCATTGAGACCTTCGAGTTTTATAGGCCCTGTCTCTACTCTCTGAAAACTATATCCTTTCTCCAAGTCCAAGGCTGATTCACAAACCTTTGTTCTGCTTTGCAAAGAAACACAGTGGCAAAAAATGCAGTACACAAGCAAAGCAGTCTAAAATTAATGTCCTAATAACCCAAAAAAACTAGAACAAAGCCACTGTGATTGAGTTTGGATGCTATAATTATTTTATTCCAGCATGGATACACTCCAGTAATTTGTTGGTAAAATTCATAAGATGTTTTAATTTGACACACACTGTGGAGTCTGATGCAGAGACTGATGACACACAGACATAAGTGTGTGATGCAACAATGATTTACACGCACACACAAACTCCAGCAAAGAGGAAGGGGTGTCAGCTTTCACAGCGCAGCTTCCAAAAATAACCCCCACCAATCAGAACGATGAGCAGAGGGAAGCTCATGATAATCTTTCAATTTCAAAGATAAGACTATGTAAAAGAAAACCAGAGAGGAGGAAATAGAGGAAGGAAAAAAAAAAAAACACTCAAATGACTTTGGATCAGTTTCACTCTAATGCATTCTAATGAGGATGGAAATAAACAGAAACTCTTAGCAGCTTTGTTGAGGCACAACGTACAAATGAAACAGTGCTAACAAGAAGGGGGCAGGAAACATAGAATGTTTTTCATCATGAAATGATTTTTTTTTTTTTTTTTTGGAGAAAAACTTAAAGGGACAGTTCACCCAAAAATGAACATTACATCATCATTTACTCACCCTCATGTCATTCCAAACCTGTGTGACTTTCTTTCCTCTGAACAATACACAAAAGAGGACATTTTGAATGTTTTTGTCCATATAATGAATGTCAATGGGGTCCAAAGCAAGATTGGACCCCACTGATTTTCATTGAGAGAATAAAATTCAAAACGTCTTCTTTAAAAGTCAGGTTTTGAATGACATGACATTGATTAAATTACAGATTTTAATTAGTGGGTAAAATATCCACTGAATTTTGGGATTGCAAAAAATCTGGGGAAAATCATTCTCTCTCTGCCGCTCCATCCTTTGTTCCTGATTTGGCAAACGAGGAATGTGGACTCAAGTTGCAACAATTTAAAACTAACTAATTAACGTGCATATCTCAGCAGAGACGATGCACATCTATTAAACAAATCTAATGGAGATGAAATAACACTAAACCATGCGAATTTTGGGCAGGCTTTTGAATTCTTTATCATGTTTCTTTCTCTTAACGTTTTTACAAATCATCAGTTTGTTTCTTTGTATCTGCGGTTAGGGCATGCTCCAGTGATCACTTCATTGCTCCTTACTGAGGGGACCAGTCATGTGCTCTGCAGTGTTTGGATCGTACACAGCGAACAGTACCATTTGCAATGTTCACTTTGATGGCCAATTATTCAAACTACATTTTCAATACCAGTCCTATCACATTACTGCATCTTAGATTTACTGTAATGAACTGAAAATAAAGATAAATATGCTTTACGGTTCTTTTCAGAGAAGCTAGAGATTGTTTGAATGTAATCTGACTGTACAGGAATTATTACACAGTGGTTTGCAACTAATTAACTGAATAGCTCATTTCACATCTTAAATATTAGCTAAATTTACAAGCTATATTTATTAAAAAATTCATCAGCCACCTCATTTTCATTTCAGCAATGGAACCTGTGAAGGTGTTCTGGCCTGCACAACACTCAATAAAAGCAATCACAGTGAATGGGACTAAACGGCATAACCCAAAATCCAAGCCAGTCCTGCACTGCATAGATTTCTCATTTTTAGCACATGCGGGGGCTTACTGTCTACACGGAAAGAGCATGCTGGCTCATAAATTATTTCTCAATTATTAATTCTTCTGCATATTGCACATTATTTCAAACCATTTTCAGCCCTCAGCAGCTTCATCTACAGCATTTTGCCGCCTCGTAAAAAAAAAAAAAAAAAAAAAGGAGGTAAATACGCGATTGGGGTGCAAATGAGATAGTCATGCTCAGGTCGGTCACGTGATTAATTCACCACTAATTCAGAGGCACCCTGTGAGCGAAAAACTATAAATGCATTGATTTTATTGAACTGAGGGCTATGAAAAAGGCAGGCAGGCAGAACTGGGTCTTAAATACAATCTATGGCTTTTGAAACCAATCTATCGTAAAAAAAAACATGATTTATGAGTCTCTTTTCAAATAAGATGCACGCCCTTCACCGACACAAGAAGCATAAACAGAGTGACATCATAAGGATACGGTTAAACAGCAGAGATGAAGTCATGAAGAAGGTTGGCTTTGGAGTTAACCTTGAATATAACGGAGAACCAAATATCCAGCATCAACCTGGAGAACAACTTTTCAACTATTATTTTCTATAATGCAACTGTTGCACACACACACACACACAAAATCAGTTACATAACATTCATTTAAATTAAGCAAATGCCTCTTTCAGGCAACACACCACAGGTCTACACTGTAAAAAATTAGCTTGTAAATGACATTAAATTTTATTATTAATAACTCAAAATTGAGGAAAGTTGAAATTATGAACTACCACATAATTTACAGACAAATATATAATGCTAACACAATACATATTGTTGAATTGACATGACGTAAAAAAATTATGAAATCACCTTATAATTGATGTACTGAAGAGGCCTATTTTAATAAACTGTATCATAACATTCCCTTGTAAGTCGCTTTGGATAAAAGCGTCTGTAAATGATTAAATGCAAATTATCAGTACATTTTACAGCTTAATAATAAATCAGATTGAATTATATAATGATACAAACCTATTACAAACACAGTTGAGAAGTGTACAATTTAAAATCCCCAAACCGCCACAGTATTTTTACTGTAAATTTAGCACACGTTTTTACAGTACAGAAACTCTCAAGATACTGTGGACACCCTTGGCTAAAGTCTGTGCCCCTCAAACAGACCAGAGAGGCAGAGGATCATTGTAGCTGATGTTTTCCTGTCACACGTGGCTCTGTCAAGCACATGCACTACTTTTACAAGACACTGTGACCATAGAGTAGCATTGTCACCATCAGACCTTAAAAATTCCTATTTTTTGGGAAACTGGTGATTCTCCTTTTTTTGTTTAGATCGTCTTTAAACAATGCATAAATCACAACAGATAGTTCTTGCATACTAGTTGTTGTTTTTTACAATATGACTGCAGAATGCCATGCACTAGACTTCATATTAAAACAGTCCATCAGGTTTAGATATCATTGTGCACAGTAGGTGCAATATCAGAGCAGCCTGACTGGAAAGAAAAAAAGACAGTGGGTGCATGCATAACTCATTTATATGCAAAGACAAATGCGCCTGAAAAACAAACCGCCTGATGATGGAACACGAGCACAGCTGACAAACGATTTTGTCTGAAAGAGAATCGCAGACATCAGATGGTCTGCTGGCGGACAGTCGCGTTTTAGTGACTCAAATACAGTCGGACGGTGCGCCGATATTTTTGGACGAACAGTGTCCGGTGTGAGAACAGAAGCTACTGAGACTATAATAAATCGCACGCGCGTCAAGCCCCTTTTCCTCCGCATTCAACTAGGCGTAGCAGCGCAGTTGTGAAGGGCAGAACTCTCCCTCCCTTGTGACTCTTTACCCCCTCACCTGGCACGTCGTCCTCAAAATCCATATCGTCTTGCCCCTCATCTTCATTGCTTAGCGATCCGGGCATCTTTACCGCATAACAAGAAAATCACATCCGAGATACAGGAATAAAGTCCTGAAACTTAACCCTCTCAATGCCCGGATTTTCAGATTCAGAGGAGACGTCTACTAGAGGTGAGGTAAAATTTTCTTTTAATATGCTCTCAATAAAATAAAAGATGGCTGCCCTGTTTTAAAACATCTTTCTCCCTCTTCTCTATCCAAATCCTCCAGTCTGAAAATAAGAAAGAGACAAAAATGGAACACACATGCCCAGATTGTGACGTCTGGTCGGTTGCCATGGCAATCCATCCCATAGTTTCCCGACACAACTAGTTAGTGCTGTTCTACTGGTCACCGGCTTAACTAGTACCGAGAGTGGCGGCGGCGCGTGCACCCGTCTCGCGGTGGCATTGCCCTTTTCCCGCTCAAGTTCGAGGAATGTGAGGTTATACAGGGAGAAAGTTCCCTCACAATCCCTTTTCAGTCAGGCGAGGGAAAAGCATAATAAGAGCTGGAGGAAAAAAAAACCGTTGTCCTGCTTTATCATTTTAAAAAATTTAGGTCGAACAAATTATACATTGAAGGTCATGGCTTAACGCACATCTCTGACGCCTGAGTTTATTGATGTTTTAAAGGGACAGTTCACATTTAAAAAAAAAAAAAAAAAAAAAAAAGAGGGGGAAAACTGTTATTTACTCACCCTCGCGTAGTTCCAAACCTGTTTGACGTGTGTAGCACGGAAGAAAAAAGCTGAATGTGAGGGACTTACAATCTCGTGAACTGTTCACTTTCAACGCATCTTCCTTCCATTCAATGAAAGTGAATGGTGACTGAGGCTGTCATTCTGCCTTCGCATTTTGGGTGAACTAAAGCGTTAAAAATCATTTAAACGAAATGTTATTCCATTTAAAAGAAAAAAAAAAAATTAATCTCTCCAAAAAAAAAAAAAAATCCAATTTATTCTTGTGAACCTCCTTCAGGACAACCCGCGAATCACGAGCCGTTGCCAAGGATACGGTAGCGAGACGCTCTGTGATCAAGCTAGACAAAGACATTTAAAATAATCTTGAGAACACACTGCAACAATTATGAACCATTAAAAACCACATTATACAATTCCATAAAATCATTGGGGGGGGGGGGGGGGGGGGTTCAGCATAAACCAACCCCAGCTGGTTTGCTGGTCTAGTATGGTTTTAGACACTTTTCAGCTGGTCCAGAGTTAAGCACAAGCTTGGGAGATCAGCTAAAACCATCAACCATTTCAGGCTGGTTTAAGCAATTTAAGTTTTGCGTGATCAATGAACTCTGTGAACCCTGTGAGTGCACAAACTTTAGTTGCCATGGAAATCATTGGTCCTGTCTGAATGGTGGTAAAAGAGTCCTATATGCTTTAATGGAGTAAGATAGGAACAGACTTCTGTTGCTCTAAAAATAGAAAAAAATGCGTAATAATAAATCAAATGGATTTTTCCAGTAATTTTGTATCCTCATAGCAAACGGCACAATGTTTTGAACGCACTGAAATGAGCACACCAGAAACAAAGAAACTGATTTCTTTTGAAAATTTATTCAATTTACAAAAGAGTGGCATGGATTTAATCTTCGTCGTCTTCCTCCTCCTCATCCTGATTAATCTGGAAGTAGCGGAGTTCATAGCTCTCCTTGGTGTTCGCTACTACACGCAGCCAGTCACGCAGGTTGTTCTTCTTCAGGTACTTCTTGGTAAGATACTTCAAGTATCTGAAGACAACATATAAACAAGTATGATCAGTCATAAATGACACAGTTTCAAATGACGGTAATAAGGACAAACACTGTAAAGAGGTCTGAGATCACAACCTCTTCCAATGTGCAGCCAAAAAAAATTGGAACCCATTTTTTAGTTATATATATATATATATATATATATATATATATATATATATATATATATAGTTTGAAATTTTGTAACACTAAAAGTCACTATTAATAAATAAATAGATAGAGGTTTTACAAGTAACTGCTTTGTATTCACACCATTTGGTTTACAGGGCAAAACAAAAGAAAATCAAAATGGAAAAAGATCCTAATTCATCAGATTTTGCTTCTCTTCAGCTTTTCCTGCATTCGCAGCCTTTTGTGCAATGGCAAGTTGCAATATCGGTTTATTTTGTGTATATGTTTTGGTTAAGTTAATTAGCGAGGTGGTAAAGCACTTCGGTTTACCAGTAATCATCTTTAGCTTCAGAGCACACAGCTCAAACGGCAATAAACAACCTTAATAACTATGACTGGGACTGTCAAATACATGACATCATAAGACTATTGGTCTCAAAAAAAGGTTGTGAACTCTTTAGGTTTAGTTACTGGGTTGTGTGTTGTTACGGGAAGAGCGCATTCACAACTGAAGTTAGATATAAGTTGTAATATGTTCAACGTTGCATAAATATCTTATTAATCTCATATAGGATGCGTTTCGTTAATTAAGTCGCTAACAAAACGCTTCAGTTTATTCAGGTGCTCATTCAGCTCAAACAGCAATGCTGTTATTTGAAACGGTAATATTAATTTCTTTTTAAAAAGCAATAATAACTAGCAGTTTTATTTGTATCGTCTTATTTTCATCAACAACATGGTTTAATTATTCCGTTGTCCGTGCGGAGGCAATTAAATTTTATTCATTCATGGCACATCCATTTTGATTTGCTGTATGTTGTCCAATTACTTGTTTGCAATATTGAGGCTTATTTTATTTATATATATATATATATATATATATATATATATATAGAAAAAGAAAGAAAGTTGGCCACAGGAGTGTAAAATTAATCTTTAAAAATTAAGGAATCTTACACTGGTTTAAACTATAGGCTACTGTACTGTATATGATTTATGTTGCTACAAAAGTATAAAGTCATACAAAAGTATAAAAAGTAAAACAAGAGGCAATTGGAAGTTTTTTGTTTTTAAGTGTTTAGTCAACTTTCCACTTACTTAAGTAGTAAAATAAACACAACAACATTACTTAAATACAAAAGTTGAAACTAAAAATAGTTCAGTTTAATAAATAATACTTAAATTACTTCTTACTTGTTAAAACTTCTTATTGAGTTACTTATTTATATTTTTTTTAATTTTATATTTACTTATTTATATTTTAATTTTTTTTAAACATTAATTATATTTTAAAGTAAAATTAAAATCATTTAAATGATTAAAAGAAACATTAACTATCTAAAACCTAAATCTAAATAAAATGTCTAAAAACTTAAACACTATATCATTAACAAAAATAAATTGAAGAAGATAAAAGAGAACTTACAAGAGAAGAAAAAGACAACAAGATATCAAAAACAGAAAAGACACAAAACCATTATTCAATGTCAACCAGTGTGACTTTTAATATTTGAAACAAAAGCCACAATACAACAACAACATACACATGAACAATAAAATATAACAAAACACTGTATAAGTTACTGAATTCTGAACAGTTGAACAGTGAAGAGAAAAATTCTTAAAGTAAAATCTCTGAACTCAGTAAATTTTTATAACACAGATTACAACAATCACACTGGAATATCAATTTACAAAGCATGTCTACAATTATCTACAGCAATTTCCATTTTTTTTTTTCTATTATTTCAAAGAACTCCATGTACATCCCCACAAATCCAAAATTAGGACACATGGGACTACACCCATTCTTTTTGATGGATACTCGGAGGAAGGGCATAGGTAAGTCCAAATGTCCATAATGTAAATTTTCAGGGGCAACTGCCTCCATAATGTAAATTTTCAGTTTCATCACAACTCTATTGGTAACAACAGAGATCAAGAGTTTGGGAGACACAAACAGTAAATAACAGAAGGTAGAAGAAGAAATAAGACTAAAAAAGAAGACAGAATTGACACTATAAGAAAATAAAGGATACTATACTAGAAGTTGTTGCTGAAGAGAATGAAGACTAGACAGAAACTGTGACTAGAGAGAAGTCTATACTGACTAATGGTATACTGTGTGGTGTACTTTCTACTTTTTTTCTGTTTGTTTTGGGTTGTGTTGTGAGATGTTTTTTTTGTTTGTTGGGAGATCTAATCTGAAAATGGATCTGATAAAAACTCTTCTTGTGTACATAAAAAACGTATCGTCTTCAGAAAACTGACTTTTGGAATGTTTTGATGTTTTACTGGAATTGGAATAGCTGTAATTTATTGAATTACTGAGTTTTTCTTTTCTGGAGGTGAGGCTTGAAGACCCCAGGGTGAGAAAAGAACCTAAAATCTAAAAAGGAAAAAAATACAAAAAAGAATTAAAAAAAAAATATTTTAAAAAGTGTATTAAATTTAAGTAAAAGTGTAGAAATAGTTTTTAAAGTTTTTTAAAAAGTTTTTTTTTTTTTTTTCATTCGTTGTTTTTTGATTAAACAAAAAACATGGATCAAAAAAAACAAATCAAACATTTAACGTTTTTAGACAGTCTAACGTTTTTAACAACAAACAGTGGCGATGATTAGGTTTGCAGCAGGCGAGCCAGTATCTGCTGCTGCAGTGCGCAGTGCCACACCCCACCTAAGACCGTGTTAGTTTTTTGAAAATAAATTGTGTTGTCATTAAAGCGAATGTGTTGTTTTAAGGCATATTGGGCTTTAATTTTTTAATTATGGTCACTTTTTTATTTTTAATTTTTTTACGTTTTTAACTACGTGGACATTAAAACGGCAAAAGTCCTAGTAAAAAAACGGCAATTTAGTTAAGTAAAGTTATGTTAGTACTTTTAAATTAAGTATAAACGCTATTTAAAAATTTAAATTATTGGTCTTGTAAAAATATAGTATAGGTAGGGCATTTATTTACAGCACTTTTTTAATTTCATATTCCCAACAACCGCGATCGTTGCCTACAAGACCACATTACACTACTGCAAGACATTACTTCAGCCAGCTTGCTTTGTTTGCTTAGTATTAGTTACAATACAACTATACAAGACTTCCTAAACCTTTTGGAACATTTCGCGTGTAGATTTTCGCGTGACTTTACATCAACCATCTTCAAGCATAATGTGCTTCACTTTACATCTGAAATTGAAATTCTGCATCCGCTGCAGCGAACAAAACAGAAAAAACAAGTTGAAGCGCGAGGAAGATGTTGCGTCTGCCGCTGGAAAAAGGGATTGAAAAAGGGATAATTTTTTTTTTTTTTTTTTTTTTTTTTTTATTTTACCACATGAACACACACCTGCCACATCGACAGCTACTCTTGTGTATGTCAAATGTCAACTGTCAACTATACAACACACACTTGTACAAAACAACCACAGATAGATATAGATAACAAATAAAAATGTGTGTTCACTCACTTTTACTATATTTTTGTGTACACAACAACACAATACAGATATACTCAAAAAAAAAATGCAATTTTTTTTTAAAAATTATATTGTATATAAAAAAAACTGATATATTTTAAAGTATAAAGGAAGTATTTTTTTTTTTTTTTTAGTAAAAAAAAAAAAAAAAATAAACTAGATTACAAAAAGTAAAGTAAAAAAAAACTACTGGGTGGGTGTAGCACTTTTTACAGTGTATACATGTTGTGATAGTCATTGGTAGATGGCTTTTAATGGTGGGCCTTTTTGTAATCAGGCTGTCAAAATTACATCAACATTTGTATTTAGAATTATTGGACAATATATCATTTATTAGCTTTCTAATGTGAAGAAAAGTTCAATATCGGCCAAATTTTTCAAATCGGCACACTTCTAATGTAATGCCTCTAAAGCCTTCCTAGAAACTTCACACCATAAGTGGAATAACAGTTCTTACACAAAGATCAGAGTTATGCATTTAAATGTGCCCTATTCAACAATAAACATCTCAGCTACTGCAAAATACAAATACAAGTAGATAAATATGAGAAACCTTTATAGGCTAGACATCACAGTAACTCTGAATATGATTGATATAGGCCTATCTAACACTAACAATAATAAACCTGACAGTATGAGCAGATTTTTGTGCATTTAATAATGACAGCTCTTTTGAGAAGTCTTTTCTAGTAAGCAGGCTCAAACTCAGCATGCAGTCACATCAAAAGAAAAACATGACTGTAGTCTATATATAATACAAAAAAGTAATACACATTTGATAGCAAGATGCAAACACAATACTTCAGTTTATCATTAAAGAAATCAAGGATGAAGCTAAAACATCTCAAATCAGAGATTGAACTGGCAATACAGTGCAAAGTGTGCAAAAGTTCAGTGACAAATGTGAGTGACAAACTAAACTTGTGTTTTAGCCGTTTTTTCTGAAAAAAAAAAAATCAAAGTGCAAGTTTTTGAGAACGATACCATTATCACCTCTGTGTAAACTGCAAAAACGTGAATTTGTGAAAAAAGATGTCAAGCATATGAGTATTACATGTTCAGTCTACACAGGTGTAGTGTGTCTTTACAAAGTGATGTGGCCAACTACTGGCCTCGAAGCATAAGTGTTTTTAGTCATTTTCACGGATCCATGTGAATGGGATCGTTTTGACAACAGTCATCTGTACAGGAAAAACGCAAAAACCTTTCCATTTCTACAACCGTATTGTCTTGTAAACGCATCCCTAAATTTACTAAAACCATGATGTCAACATGGCAGACAATTTCTTTGGGTATAAATATTTATAAAAATATATCTATTTTGCACCTTTCAATTCACCTTGCTCACCATAAATGATCAAACAGCTTACAAAATTATTATACAGCAGTCTATGAACAGCTTACCTGACCAATCAGAATGGAAAAAATGGGCATGACCATATTCACAGTGCAGGAAAAATAAGATATGAATAACGATATTCAATAAGGTCACACTTGTTAAAATTAGTAAATGCAATATATTTTTACAGCATTTATTAACTTTGGTTAATGTTAATTAAACATGTTTATGTTAGATCACAGTGCACTAATGCTAAAAGATATAACATTTGTATTTAAAAATGTCTTACCAAAATGTTGAGATAAAAATGAAACAAGATTAATAAATTCTGTATAAGTATTGTTCATTGTTAGTTCACATTAAAATTAACAAATGAAACCTTACTGTAAAGTGTTACTAAAATCTCAAACAAAATAGCATTGGAAATAACTGAATAAAATTGCCAAAAGAGCATATGAAGTGTACAAATGTTCTCTTTTTCCATTTGGTAATGCATGTACAGAATTGCTCTGTTCCATCTTAATGACTTTTGATCTCATTTTAATTTGATACTCAAATTTCAAGATAATGATCACAGAGTATTAACAGCAATAAGCTAATAGTTAGCAGCCCTTCATTAGCATTCAACTTCAAGAAAGTGGATCTCAAATCTCACACTTACCTTTTAGAGAAGGGGACCTCTGATGTCACTGTGATTTTGCTCTTGCTCCTTTCGATGGAGACCACGCCACCACCCAAGTTACCAGCTTTACCATTTACTTTGATGCGCTCCTGAAGGAACTGTTCCTAAAGAGAGATATGCAAGCATGCCTGTTAGATGATACAGAAATACAACTGCAAGCCACGTCCCCACATCACAGCAGCACAAATATTTTATAATTAAACATTTTGGAAAAAATCAAATCAATTTTACATTAATAATTAAAAATCAGACTAGACAATTATAGAGAATGAATCAGTAGAACGTTTGCAACTTAAGCCATCAACAGACAGGAAGCAACTGATAAAACAACGATAGTTTCGTTTTAGGTAACACATAAAACAGGTCGAACTGAATTATCAATAACAGAAAGGAAAAAAAAAAAAAAAAAAAAAAAAACTCAAAACAAGGCATTGCAGTTTCCAAGGAAGAACGTGAAGACTTTGTAACCAGAATTGTTTATTCAGCCTTAAAATGTTAACCTGAAATAGATTTCACAAGCAAGAAATGCAGTTTTACTTGTATACACAAAAGATCCAGCAGTGAAATTTCGATTACATGAAAATTAAGTGAAACAATCACAATAAGATCTATAACATGCATTTAAAAGCATGTGGAATAAATGTTAATTTCATGCAGACTTTAAAACATGCACAACACCCAAATAGGCTTTTCAGTCAGGTGATTTGACTGGAGATTCAGTTCTGTGTGCACTAGAAAACAAGTGTACACTTACAAAGTTAGCAGCATCCATGATGCCATCCTCCACAGGATGGGTGCAGTCCAGGGTGAACTTTAGGACCTGCTTTTTCTTCTTCCCACCCTTGGTCACCTGCTTTTTCTATAAGACCCAATCAGATACATAGGATGAGATCAATAAAGAGCAGTGCTTCTATTAAAACAACTGGAGGGATGAATTAATGTTCAAGACATGTTCCCCCGATCCATTCATTAAAAGGAGCTCTGGCGAAACGGGAATCTGACAGCATATATGACAACGATCTACGTTGGCACATATTTGAAAAACATAACGAAATGTGTTTAAAAGGCTCGGGTAAATGTGAAATTAAATCTTCAGCGTAGCCATATCATGTTTGGTTACGTTAGCTTCGTGGTTTCTTCGGTGACGAAATCGCTTTAAAAACGAAACTTTAATTAAACCGTCAACATTTTCAATACATATCAGTACTGTCGAAAACACTCCGTATTATAGTAATTATGCTGTATCGGTTCGAAGAGAAACGCTCATCCGCTAACTGTTCGTTGATACAACGTGGTTGCTCGCGAGCAGGCCTCACTCCAGACCTCCGGTAAACAAACGCTTTTAAAACCAACACTGATACACACATTCTTTCGTTAATCAAATTACTCAAACGCTCTAGTGTTCGGCTTTAATATGCACTTGATTCTGCAAACCTGCAGGGACATGACATAATGTATTTCGTCGTTTTCAGAAACTTGCTCGTACTCACAATCGGAGCCATGGCCGACAGTATGGCAGAAAGAGAGAGGAGAGGGTGCGCATGCGCATTGAAAACTTCCCGTTATAATCTATTCCAGACATAATCGATCGAATCTATTATTCGGAGATCGATTATTAAAGGCACTAGCTTGTGGAAAATAGCCATTTTATAGAATTGTACCCAATGCCTTGTCTAAATTGTGTTTGTTTGTTTTTTTGGGAGGGAAAGCTCTGGAAATAGCATGACTTTTATCATGTTTAAATACTTTTTCACATATTGGAAAGCCTTGAAATTCTCTTTTTATTCTCCCCCTCTCTCAATATGACTATAACTTAAGAGACCATAGATATAACATTTGCACAAATAAAAGTATTTTAGTTTCTCACACTGTCAGACTGCAGTTCAGCTTTACCTTTGGCAACCCCCTCATTCAGTTCCCCTCCCCTCCATCACAGTCAGCTGTTTGGCATCAGGCTCCTGTTGAAGATTCCCAGCATTACTGTCATTCTGGCCGTAGATAGTGGTCAAGACCATGATGTTAACCCACTGGCCCCTCCTGACACAAGCGAAATTTACTGCGTTTTGCTTGAGAGGAGGGAGTGAGAACTGTCTTCACATGCACTCAAGCCACTCAGGGAGACATTATACAGAGTCTTGGATTCCATAATGCCAATATCAAAATTGCAATATGTTTGGAATAACAAATATGCTAACTAATATCGAACAGCCTTGTTTTTTGTTTTTAAAATAAGGTAAGGCTTTTTTTTAATTGCATACGGTGTTAGTGAACCAATTTTGAAGTAAAATAATGAGGGGGAAAATGGATTTATATGGAGATTAATAGCACTATTTATCGATTGATTGACTTATCTACAAATATATCACTCACTGTATTTAAAAGTGAATATAGTTGTCAGAGTACTAGTCTGTTTCATTTGACTTGAGTTTAGTTTTTTGTTAATTTTATTTATGAATATTTGCCTTTTGTCTAATTGTCTTTATTTCCAATTTGTCATAAGAACAAGATTCTAATGTTACATTATGATTATTATTATTAATGTTATGATAATTAGTTTAAATAAGAAATATTTTAAAAAAATGAAGATTATTATTTTATTTTAATTGTTGTTATTCGTAAAACGCTGAGAAACATTACCTTACAACAATCAAACTATTCATAGCACATAATGGCACACAAAACTAGGATCTGTACTGTCAAATTTTGTTTAGTTCTGGATAAAAACAGCAGAGACATTGGATATAATTATAATAATATCCATTTCAAACTATCTCAAATACTTAAAACTTGGTATTTGCTGTTTTTTTTATAGAGGGCAGGAGGAATCATCTTCTCATACAATGACCTGTGGGATCCAGACTATTACAGGTTCTCTCAATACTGCCAACCATGTCTTCTGGACTGCTACCACATCTTCTGTGCCAGTTGCGTGCGTGGCAGGGCCAATGACAATCGCCTCAATTGCCCCCTCTGTGGGTAAGTGCAAATATTGCATAAGGGGAGGTAAAAAAAAAACACACATATTGACAAAGAAAATACGAAAAGTATTTGCTCCATGTGAGCATTTGTTCTGATATCAAACATTTGATAAATGCTACTAAAAGTTAAATAAGTAACCCATAAGTAGACAATGTATATACTGCAACTCCAATTCCAATCGCTTTATTGCGATCCAAGTACACTAAAGAAACCTTTATCTCAAGGAATTTAGGGGGTGAGGAAATGGAAATCATGACAGAAATGTTCAATCAGAACCAGCCATAGCAAACTGAAGCCAAGTTGCATCTGGGTCTCCACTCTAGTTTTCTTCAAGCTGGAGCTTGTGTTAATTCCAAAACGAATCTTTGCCAAACCTGGATTCCTGTAATCTTTCTTGTATTACCCACCCACTCATTACACTCTTGTATATATAACAGTCAAGTCTTCTGTTTTGAAGAGGTGTCCAAGGTTTTGATGACTAACAAATGTTCTTCTCATTCTATGATGCTGCATTTCATCATTTTCATTTTTTTCCCCCTCAAATCGTGTTTCTCTTTGTTCATCTATAACAACTTAATTTTATGAAGTCTCATCATGTTCTGTTGTGGTCATTGCTTGGTCTTGAATTAAATTTCAAGCTCAAATTCATGCAACATGCAACAGTGAAACATCATTCTTCCAGGCCAGTGAGGTCCAGTTTGGAGGACAGCTGCAGGACGACCCCAGCATTCTGATTTTAGCATCACAACAAGTACTCCACATGGTGGGCGCTCCGATCACAGCACTGTCATTTGACAAAAGATCCTCACTCAAGCATCTTGGCAAAGGATCTTGACAATACATTGATCCCACAGCTTATAGCAATTACACACAATCTGGTGCTGACCTATTTCGTCTTGTTTAGAGGTGACTCAGATATCTGCTATTTTTATGCTGTTCTTTATAATGTGCAGGGCAAATCTAAAGAGACTAATAGTTAGACTAATTAGTGATATATACAAAGTTCTGTCATGAAACTCTAGATGGCACAGGCTGATAGGTTCTTAACTCAGGCTGCTTGCAATCACATCATTCTCTATAGGGCACAGCTGATTGGTTCTTGCTGTATCAGCTGCCAATGAGCTCACTCCTCAACATTCAAAATACTCGTTCACCATTTGCTGTAACAGTTGCAGCTCACTTTCAGAAACCCTTCACCTTCCCCAGCTCCACCTGTATAGGGTAATTCATGTTTTCTATTTTGTATAGCAGCAGCATGTCTTACTTGCTCATAGCAGCGTGTTTCTGTATGTATTGGCAGTAACAAGTCTTGTACTTGCTCCGCAGCAGCAGTAGCGTAGCAGATCTATTCTGCCAAGACCAAACATATCAACATTGTCATTTCCATTACCATGTCAAACACTCAGAGAGTCGTCATGACAGAAATGATACATCAGCCAGGGCAATTAATGGCACGCTATTTGACAATTTTGGAATGTCAGATGAGTCAACTGCAAATTTGACCAACAGTCGGTTGGATACTACACATTTAAAATGAATTTTGAGTTAATATTGCATGTAAAATAGGTGTTTATGTAATTTTTTGTTTTTCTCACAACATTAAATTTGTTTAACAACAAATAAAGTTGTCTCCTAAAAGAAAGATTAGTATACCTTAGAAACAATGTATCAAATTTGCACAGTGCCAGCCTATGGTCTTTTATGGGTGCCCACGAACAACATCTACTTTGACCCGCCCTCAAACACTGTTGTAGCTGAGGCCTGGAAGAGTTTCATTCGTGTTATCGAAATGTCGAGAAGACGCTGTTTTCCGCGCTGTGAATGAACTTTGCATGCACTTCCAAAGGATGAGGACTCGATCTCTTGATATGGAAAAAAACAACTGCATTGTTACTGTTCGTATCACTCTGTATAGAAGTGCTAAGGAAGCCTCCAGAGCTGAAATTCTGGTGTTTCGTTTCCAACACACGCTGCAAGCGCTAGACCAATCACAACAGACTGGGCTGAGCAGGCTCACAGAAAGGAGGGGTTTAGAGAGAATGAAAATCTTCAAAGGAACCATTTTCAGACCCTAGAAATTAGATGATGTTTTCAGGATTAAAAAAATTGCATTTATTTGAAATAGAAAGTTAAACTTTTGAACGTTTCAATATTATATTGGCCATCTGGCATCCTGATCTCTAGAGACCAACATCAAAGCCATATTTATTTAGCACTAAAAGTGTAATATGAACTTATTTTGAATACTATTTCCTACTATAGCAGGTCTCAATGATATGTGCTGATCCAACTATTGTATTAGAAAAAAAACAATATGTTGTTGTAAGCTTGTTGCTTTTCTAGCTTGTTGTAACTCTAGCCATGTTTTGAGCACAAAGTATCTAATGATACAGCAGCAAAGCTTTCCCTGCTATATTTATCCATTGTTTCCCTCTGCAAACTTGAATTTGTGGCGCCTAAGTAGCTTGGCTTTACAAGTCCTGTGTACTGGTGCCAGCAGTCTGTGGTTCAGTGGGTAAAAGCACTGCTTCATTCAGCAATGCAGTCTATTACCACAGCCTAACATAATAGAAATTCTGCAGTGTGCTTTTCCAAATTGTAGAACTTTTTTATTGCTTAGATTCTATTACATGGTAGGCTATTTGTTTGTGTGAGTGTAATCTTTCTCAGTTTAGTGTGAGTGTGGGATCTTGCTTTGCCACTTAAGAGTTGCAGATAATGAAGCTTTTGTACTTTGCAGTACCACACACTCCCTCATGCAGTGTAATCTAGGAATTCACCCCTTTGATGCTATTACTGGCACAGAAAAGCTGGTTAAAATGAAACAAGATAAATGTGGAGACTGACAGAGGGGCAGGATGTACATATTTGTGTCATTGTGTCAGTAGGGTCCGAAAGACTGAGAACACATTGATCACATTTTTCTTTAGCCTAATTTTCTTTCTTTTTCTTTTTCTCTTTTTGACAAATTTAAAGGTTATGAACAAGAAGATGAAATATTTAAGCACCATTTCTGGACTATTTCTATGTCACTATAATGTTAGCAAATTTGTGACTTCTTTTACATTTTCTTTCTTTGATGAAAGGATCATTGTCAAAGCATGATCATCCAGTTTTACACAAGCTTATCGGAGTTCATATAGATAAAACATATTGGTAACACTTAATTTTACAGTGTCATTGTTACACATGTAGTTACTATATATTATGCAAAATGACATGCAATTAACCCTAAACCAAACCCCCACCTTAACCCCTACTGTTTAATAAGTACATGAAGTTAATATTTATTATGCAGTACTTAAATGTATAATTACATTGTAATAGACACCTTAAAAAACATAGTGAAACCAATATCTCTTGCATGTCTCTTACAGATACCCATCAGTTGTGATGGGCACACATGCACTTCCCCCAGAGGACTGTTTGCTGAGGTTCCTGGTGGATAATACGACAGATAATCAAGTACAGTGCGCTAACTGTGATATGAAATGCAAAGCACAGGTACCTAAAAAATACATGCATTCATTTATTTCGAGGCATCAGCAGTAACAGCACATCTGTTTGACTGAATATGCATGTGTATATGTGCACAGGATGCTGAAGCAATGTATTACTGTAACACCTGCAGTCATCCACTGTGTGGAGAGTGCAGAGAGCTCACACACAAAGCCAGGATGTTTTCCCAGCATGACACTGTGTCCCTGGCCAAACGCTCCACAGAGGGGCACCGTAAATGCAGTGAGTTTATTCCATTACCCTTCCTATAATTATCTAAGGGATTATCTAACCAATATTGGTTTTTAGCCATAACATGAACATAATTATTGGATTAACAGTATCATTTCATTCCTAGAATTATCCTAAAGGATAACGTTCCCTAAAGGAATGCATTAAATGATGCATATATCATTAATGTGTAATATCAGACTAAATTCTGGTGTTTGGCATTTCCTTATCAGCACTCCATGAAGAGTTGTTCATTTTGTTTTAGACAGAGAAAAAGTCCATGCTGTGCATCACGTATTTCAGAAACATGCCAATGTAAGACTGTTGCGATCTGAATTACAAATCTTTATAATTCAAATGACATGAATTTGACAAATAATATTTAATTTAAATACTGGATCAAGCAGTTCTGGTGAGTAAGCAAAAATGAAATAGGGATTGTTTAATTCCAAAAACTGAATTTAAAAAAATCATTAAACCATTAACTGAAAATGAAATATGCTTAATATCATCTTATACTCTTCATCGTACAGAATGTACACATGTACAGTGAATATTACATTCATTTTTAATAAACATTCAGTTTGGGGTCAGTAAGATTTTTTTTTACAGAAATTAATACTTGTGTTCAACAAGGATGAATTAAATTGATCAGAAGTGACAGTAAAGACATTAAAAATATTACAAAATATTTATGTTTTAAATAAATGCTTTTGAACTTTCTCATCATCAAAAAAATCCTACTGTTTTCAACATTGATAATAATAAAAATGTTTCTTGATCAAGTCAGTGGCATTATGTATTTTTGTGGCATTTGTATTATCATTATCCTTATGTATTATGTATTGATAACAATATGTAACACTCAGCTTTGCCAATACAGGAATAAGTTATATAGTGAAACATATTAAAATAATAATCATATTAAATTGAAATAATATTTTACAGTATTACTGCTTTAGCTAAATATTTTATGAAATAAATGCAGCCTTGGTGAGCGTTTGAGAAACATAAAAAAAAATCTTACCAATCTCAAACTTTTGAACATTATATGTGTATGAGAGAATATAATGTGTTAGATTTAGAACTAAAGGTGAATGACTATAAACTTCTAAAAGCTGTTAGACATCTGGGTCAAGTGAACCTCCTTGCAGAGTACAGACAAGTGGATGCATCTTGTACTGACCTGTTTTCCCCTGAAGGTGGTGAAGGAGCTGCAGATGTCGAGAGGCCGTCGAGAGGCCATCGTATCGCTGAAGGCCATGCTGGGTGAAGTGCAGACAAATGCAGAAGAGAAGGAAAGTGCTATCTGTAATCAGTTCAACAGTATTCAGGTGAGGAAACACCAGAAGGGGGCACACTGAGACCACAGACCAGAATAATGGGCAGCTTTGTAAGCATCAGAGACGGATTCTTGGACAAAGATCTTGTGTAACCCAAACCATATCATTTAAGGATAATGTAATTTGAGTTAAACAGGCTAAATATGTGCTCCAAGCATCACTGAAAATTGAATGTTGAGAATACAAATGGTACTATTTAGTCCAAAAGTAAAATCTGTTCTTTTCTTCCCAGGAAAAACTAGCAGAGAGAAAAAAGGTCCTCTTAAAAGCTGCTGAAAGGTAAATATTCTCCGAAAAGATCCGGTAAGTCTAAATTATCTATCTGTGACAGTTTATCCACATGGGTTTGGCAGAGCACAGAGTTGTGGTGTAATGGTCAGTGTTGGAACAGCAGTGGTTTGGGCTGCGTTTCATGAGTCCTGTTATTAGTTACGAGTTTTTTCTCCATCCCCTTCCCATCATTGCCTGGAAGCTGGCTTGATGTCTTCCAGGAATTAAGCTATTTATGTCAAGCTGCAATCTAGGACTCAGCGTGTGGGTTTTTATATCCGGGACACGCAAGAGCAAACAAAGGACAAAATGTTAAAATCCGGGTGATTTTTGGAAATAAAATGTGTATTTTGTGTGGAAAAGTCTATTCATTGTGTATACATTGGCCCAGAGGGTACACTGAAAAAAAAGTGCATTGGATTTATATAATTTAATCATGTACATCAGTTCCACGTGATTTAGGTAGGTTAAGCTAACATAACTTTCCTTGCTGTTTAGAATGAAATTTGTTCATGTAAATTTAACATAATGGAATCAATTGTTTTACACTGTAAAAAACAATTGTTGGTTTAATTTAAAAAAAAGTAAGTTACCTGGCTGTCTTAAAATTTTGAGTTCTTTGAGATTAAAATTTTGAGTTAAAACAATGAAGGCGATTGGTTTAATCAACAGAAACTCAAAATTTTGCTATTTGAATCACATTAATTATTTAAGTTGATTTGACAAAAGAAAAAATGTTGTCATAACAAATCATGAAAACTACAGTGTAGGGACTACATTACACATCTTCAAAGTTTGTGTGTGTGTGTGTGTGTTTTGCTGACATGACTTTTTCTTAGGTTTGTCAAAGTAATGTGTTTTTAACCTACATTTTCAACAGTCAACATGAAAAGAAGGAGAAGGCAATAAAGGAACAACTTTCTCACTTGTCCACCCTCCTGCCCACTCTTCAGGTATTTTGAAAGAACGTTTCAGCCAAATATGTAAATTCTGTCATCATTTACTCACCTTCATGTCTTTCACAAACCATTTAACAAATTTAAGGTGATAAAAAATCTTAAATATCTTTAATGGTATAAAAAAGTCTTGATAATCAGTTTAACAGGTCTTAAATTTGGGAATGGAATATAGGTGATATATAATATAGGCTAGTGTGATTATGAAACTTTAAAAGGCTGATGACTTAATTAAATTATGTGTGAGTTTTGCACTTTCAAAGTAAAAAAAACAACAAAAAAACAGTTCTGTAGCAGGATCTACAGGCTCACAGTTTCAGAGCGATAAATATTTTTAAATTAATACCACCCATTTATTGCAAGTGATTGCTTACGATTTACTCTTGATAAATTATGACAATGTTTACTTTGCGGTGTTTATATTGTAATATGTTGTACACTGCAAGAGTGCATATTTGATCTCACTCATTCTTTTGAATCAAAGTAGCCAAGCATAGACATTTCAAATTAAGAGTCCTAGCATATTGCAGGCTTGTTTATAATTAAAAGTCCCGCTTTATGCAAAAACACATTTTCTTCTGGATATTATTGGTAGTTTGCTTATGCAATAAACTGCATTTAATTGAATGTAAACTCTTTTGGATTCTCTCTAGAGGAAGGAAAGGCTAAAAGCATTATTTAGCACATTCATTATATGGTTTTTACTAGTATGAGCACAATAATCTGTTTATTGCCTTTTTAAAACACAATGTTATTGTAAAATCCAATATTGATCAAACTCTAATTTGTATGAATTGACATGTTAGTCAGTAAACCAATTTCATTGCATATGTAGTATACTAAATAAAACACGTCTTGAGTATTTAAACTGCAATTAAAAGTGAGCCACAGAATGTTTAATTAAGAAAAAGAGTCTGAGATACATGATTTCTTTTAAGATTGTATGGGTTTGTTCTGTATGCACAACAGGTCTTATAAGTCTTACACTTGATTTTAAAAGCTCTGCAGATAGCCTGCTTTATATCTTATCTCTATTTCCAGGTACACCTGGTCACCTGCTCCGTTGTACTCGGCTCAGTCAATAAGTATGAGTATGAGTATCCTTTATGCATTACTTTTAACATGCCCCTAATGTGCTATTTTAAAGGTTTCTAATTTAGTTTTGGAGGTCTCCTACAATAGATTTGCATGCATCCAGCTGAAAAAAAAAAACACTTTAATTTTCTCATAATATACATTGCAGCATCACCTCTTATCTCAAAGTGTCTGAAATAGTTTGATCCAGGATTCGGTCTCTCTAAACCCCTCCTCTCGGAGAGCCTACTCTGCTCTGATTGGTCAGATGGCCCAGTCTGTTGTGATTGGTCTAGCACTTAAAGCGCATATCAGAAACCAAGCGGCCATTGCCATATGTGAATTTCAGCCCCGGAGGCTTCCTCAGAACTTGTTTAAACAGTGATACGAAGAGTAACAATCGTGTCAGTTTTAATGTATCAATTCGAACTCAAGTCCTCATCCTTTGAAATTGCATCCAAAGTGGATTTGCTTTCACAGTGCAGGAAACAGCATCTGGAAATAGCAAACTTTGCAGACCTTTTACATAAACAACTGTATATTATACACTACATGAAAGGTAATATCTGAAAAAGCACAATGGGACACTTTAAATAATGTCTCAAAGAAAAACAAAACTTTTGATTTAATTCATGCCCTATGAGCCTTAACAGCAGTTGATGGACAGACTGTGTGGCATTGTAAAGCTACCTCACAAGTTCCACCCTGTCCAAAGTAGCAAGGTGAGTTGAAGACCAAACAATAATTTTGCTGGCCTTTGTGCACACCTCTGACACTAACAAAGTGTATGTATCAACCCTACAGATAAACACAGCGTCTCCTGATGCTGGGCCAGCGGAGACCTGGCTCTGTGACTTGAGGAACTGCCTTGAGTTACAGGTGAGCATTTTTCAGCATACAAATATTACGGCAGTGCTGTTATTCAACCTCTGTGTTTGTTTGGCCTTGGACTGACTGTGACTATGTATGTTGGTGAGATTAAAGGACATGCGAATATATCTGATCTCATTTTTTATAATCATGTTGTGATATTTAACTAGAGGTTAAGGTTTTTTTTAGGTAGGTGGAGTCCATTTTAATTTAAACAAGACAATAATGTGATATATACACTACCGTTCAAAAGTTTGGAAGTTTGGAGTTTGGAGTTTTTTTTATTTTTTTTTATTTAGCAAGGACTCATTAAATTGATCAAACATTTATAATTATACTAAAGATTTCTATTTTCTAAAGATTTCTAATATAGGCCTATCATAGTTTCCACTTAAATAATAACAAGCACAACATTGACGATAATAATAAGAAATGTTTCTTGAGCACCAAATCAGCATATTAGAATGATTTCTGATGGATCATTTAACAGTAATGATGCTGAAAATTCAGCTTTGCCATCACAGGAATTTATTAAATGTAAAATATATTCAAATAGAAAATAGGTATTTTAAATTCTAATAATAGTTCACTAATATTTCGCAATATTACTGTTTGTTTTTACCATATGATCAAATAAATACAGGTTTTGTCAAATCTCACCAACCTTACGATCAAAGTTTTGTCACAATCAGATGTTTTCATTATTATTTTTAATTATGCACTGATATGGCATTTTTATGCATTTGGACTGCTCAGATAGTCTGAATTCTCTTAAATGAATCAGAGCTGACAACAGACAACAGGAAGCAGACACTAGCATTACACTGGTGCTTTCTCAGCTGGTTATTAAGCTCCTGAACAGAAAAACGTTTATGTAACCCTCCCTAATAATGCACCGGGTGGCAACTGTCCTGTTATAGTTCTGTGAGGTGCCAGGAGCTGAGGTGATAACGTGAAGCACAGGGAGATAGGAGCCTGACTTCCTGGAAAGCTCTCATTCCAGGAGAAGGGCTCAGAGAGTTATGCCACTGACTGACCACTTCAGAGCCTTATTAGCTCTGTATATGAGTACTGTTTCCAGATCAGTTTGGCTTTTTAGCTTGCAGTAAGATTAGTGCAGAAGAAGCGAACATGTGGTGGTATCAGTGCAAATGAACACAGCTTACGAAAGAAAGGGATGTGATCCTAAATTCCCATTCTCCGAATCCACCCCAGATCTCATTGCATAGAATTTCGGGTTGTGTTAAAGTCATGTTGCTATGGAGAGAACTATATGGAGTTTTTATAAGCACTTTTCCAAGAAACTGGAGGAGCTTGTTGTGGGAATATGTGCTTAGTGTCTTCATTTATTCCTGTATATCTGAATAGTGCTGCAGTTATTTTCAGCACTGATGAATGTTAGCTGTGCGGTTCTACCTTTTTAAATCTAGTTTGCTTGGCATGACAAATTGCATATTGTTATTCAGCAGCTCCAAAAGTATTTAGACATTAGTATTTGAGTATTTTCAAGATAACAAAATCTCAGTCATCTGCAAACAAATGAAGACTTTTTCTCAGTTTTACGGAAAGTGTCCTAATACTTGATGTTAATTTTGAACAAAATATCAGAATGGAAATAATATTTTTGGTTATATTTAGTGCTGCACGATATACTGTTACCAGAAAGGTATCGATACCCTGCTATTAAAAAGGTACGATTCCACATTTTATTAGTACCGGTACTTTAAGAATAACAGCATGTATTTCTTAATTTGCGTTGATGTATGACAGCAGGAGTCAGGATATATGTGTGCAGAGCTCTGCATTCTCTCCCTGCAGTGAGTAAATATATCTGTGCTGCGCATGATGGATTAAAGGTATTGACACTTAGAGCATTCATTCATTCATTCATTCATTCATTCATTTTCTACCGCTTAACCGGGGCCGGGTCACGCAGAGATTCCCAGACTTCCCTCTCCCCAGACACTTCCTCCAGCTCTTCCGGGGGGACACAGAGGTGTTCCCAGGCCAGCCGAGAGACATAGTCTCTCCAGCGTGTCCTAAGTCTTCCCCGGGGCCTTCTCCCGGTGGGACATGCCCGGAACACCTCCCTAGGGAGTCGTCCAGGAGGCATCCGAAACAGATGCCCGAGCCACTTCAGCTGACTCCTCTCGATGTGAAGGAGCAACGGATTTACTTTGAGCTCCTCCCGAGTGACCGAGCTCCTCACCCTATCTCTAAGGGAGCGCCCTGCCACCCTGCGGAGAAAAGCTCATTTCGGCCGCCTGTATCCTGGATCTCATTCTTTCGTTCATGACCCAAAGCTCATGACCATAGGTGAGAGTAGGAACGTAGATTGACCGGTAAATCTCCTTCTTCACCACGACAGACCGGTACATCGACCGCACTGATCCGTCTGTCAACCTCACGCTCCTTCCTTCCCTCACTCGTCAACAAAACCCCAAGATACTTGAACTCCTCCACTTGAGGCAGGAGCTCTCCACCTTAGAGCAACAAAGAGAAAATAAAGAGAAGGATGTGTTTGATGTTAAAAAAGAGTTAAGCGCAATAACTCTCGACAAAGGACTGAATGCGCTACTCGTGCTGCATGTCTCCGACCTGAAGCGCACGCACAGAAAGCCGCCTCTCAGAAAGTATGCGATTGCAAATTCAGTTCTCGTTTGTGGTTTATTTCACTTGAATGGTCAAAACTATGTTAAAATGCATGTCCTGGCAAGTATTCACATAAACACAGTCAAGTTTGTCTTAAGTGAATGTAAACAATTGATAAAATGATAAATGTGTTCCATTGTATTTGATCCATGCATTCGGTCTTAAAGTGACAGCAGCCTACTATACCTGCTGTGATTAATGTGAACCAAACAACAAAAGAAAAGAGAAAATCCCTTATTGCTTGGCTGAATCATTTTAATATATTTATATCAGTTAATCAGTGAATAGGTCATATCACTCACCCCATCCCAACCTGTTTAGAATTGTGAAATGTTAGTAAATGTAATTGATAACATGAATGTGGTTGTTGCAAAGATTTCTGTAAGGATGTTCACACATGTGGTTTGGGATTAGTAAGATTTTGTTAATGTTTTTAAAAGAAGGTTCTAATTCTCACCAGGCCTCCATTTATTTGATCTAAAATACAGTAAAAACAGTAATATTACCATTTAAAATAACTTTTTTTCTATTTTAATATATTTTAAAATATATTTTTTTCCTGTGGTGGCAAAAGCTGAATTTTCAGCATCAATAATCCCGTCTTCAGTGTCACATGATCCTTCAGAAATCATTCTAATATGCTGATTTGCCGTTCAAGATACATTTCTTATTATTATCAATGTTGAAAACAGTTGTGCTGCTTAATATTTTGTGAAAACTGTGATACATTTTTCAGAATCATTTGATGAATACAAACTTTGCCTAACATTACAGATGTCTTTACTCTCCCTTTTGATAAATTAAACATGCTCATTTGATATTTTGTTATGTAACGGAGTGGCATTCGTACATTTTTCAGGTGCGGCTTAAGCATTCAAATATTTGTTGGAGCAACTGCGCAAAATCAGTCCTAAACCTACCATCATGATTAAAAGTTTCCATTTTGAATTCTCATTGTCATGCCATGCCAAACCATCTGCTCTGCACGTTTTCATTAAAGACCTGGCATTAGAGCCTCAATTCATCTACACGAAACACCCAAGGTGATAAGAGATCAGAATGAATACAGCCATTCCACCACAGCAACCTCCATCTTTCCATAGAGACTCCAATGACGCAAGTCCCTGTGACAACTTTCCACATCAATCATCCCTACCGTTCTCAGGTTTGTGAAGCCCTCCACCAAAAAAATGTCCTACCCCATCTGCCCCCATACCAACAAACAGGATAGTTCAGAGGTTAGGCTTCTCTCACTATTTTTAACAGAATTTCAGAGAAGTGTCACGGATTCTGTTCAAAGGCACACAAAGGTGCTGGGCCACGGGAGCACATTGTTCCAATGCTGCTGATGTCACCGTTGGTGCCAGGATCTTAAATTGGTAATAGTTAGAGGGTGGGACACTTGTCACTTAGGCTCGGCGAACATACAGCGTACAGACTCACTCAAGGGACTTGTACCGCCACAGTACGTGTAACTAGGGAAGAGAGATTAGAGGAGCTTTGAAACTAAGGTAACTGTCTTTATTCTTGATGTTTTCTTAGTAACATTATGAGCTTTCAATAGGGCTTTTAATTCTTGATCTTTTAATTCCTGTTCCTGAACCTCAGGAATTTCCAACTGAGGTTTGTGGATGTAGAGGTGGGAATGCTGCATTTCAGCATTTAATTTTATTCAAAATAGGTCTGAATGTTTTGATTGTTGTTACATAATCTATTAATGCTCTGCTTCAGACATTCTTTATGTCAGTATTATTGTTCATTTAAACTTTTAACTATTAAAAATGGTTTTCGTCAAATGAAATAAAGCAAATATAGACATAAATCAAATATAATAAATATTAGGTGAAGAACTTAAACACAAATTAGAAATGTTGACTTGACTAATTGAATACAAACTAATACAAATGACAAAATCAAAATTACTAACACTTAAATGAAATTAAAAATATAAAAAAGCTCATTCAAAATATTAATAAATGCTTTTAATGTTTATTTGTTAAATAAATGAGGATTGTTTATCCTATTTTCTTAAAAATAGAATTTTTGTTTGTTAAATGTCCATTTACCTTAATATTTGTACCTTAAAATTGGTTACACTTTATATTAAGGTGTCTTTGTTACACTGTTATTATACACGTAACTACTGAGTAATATTAAATAACTACATGTACATGTAGGGTTAGCATTAGGGTTTGATTTAGGGTTAGTTGCATGTAATTATGCCTAATTTATCATTAGTAAATGCATGTAACATATGTAACAATGACACTGTAAAATAAAGTGTTACCCAAAATTGTTTTGTTTGTAACAAGATTTGTACTTTTGTTTTATTTGTATTTGCATGTTTAAGGATTTGTCCATTGGCTTAAAGTCTGCCCTATGTCAGTATCTGCCAGGTTAAAATCTTTGCGAGAGCAACCTTGGCCTTTAAAAAACATTTCTGACTACTGATGAAAAATAAGAATGATGAGAGGATCTCTCGTTTCCTTTCCCAGGCTGTCGGCTCTGTCTATGTCGTGTCCGTCCCCATCTCTCAGTGAAATGCCTTTTGGCCGCAGGCCCACCTTTCACAGATACATTTGTACCAAGGTGTTGCTTGCCGAGGGTAGAGAGTCACCCTTTACAGACCACTGCCGCAACTTTGAGAAGAGCTACAGGGTGAGAATTAGTCTTCTTTGATATGACAGAATCTTTACGCCAAAAAGGTTCTATATGAGGAGAAATGTCTTGAATTATTGCATAGTAGTTTGATGTTGAACAGGTAGAGATAGAGTATGTTTACGAGCCATGTAATTCATAAAATGTAATTAAAATTAAAAATGAATCCAAATAAAGCGCCTCACAGAACCCTTTAAGGCAGTTGTTCTTAACCTGGGGCCCGGGGTCCATTGGGCGTCTTCGCAAACTTCAAAGGGGGCCTCAAGATGACTTCATGATTCAAAATAAGGCAAACATTAACATAAGCTGAAAATAAGAATCAAGATAGTTCCTCAACATCTGTTTTTTTCTTCAAAGAACCAGGGTTCGCACACTCATGGAAGTGTGATTTCTAGAAAAAGTAATGTAAATTCATACTATCCTAAAACTTTATGGGCATTTTAATAATGAATAAACAGTTCAGCTTGTTTAAACTTGCGGATTTCTAAAATTTAATTTTCATTTTAATTTTTTCAGTTTTTTGGGACTTGTTGTGAACCACTGCTTTAAGGTTCTATATAGAATCTTCTCTTCTAAGAGTGTAGAAGAGTCAAATAATCTCTTCTGCATTTCGCTATTTTTGAATGCTTCTACATTTGGAACAAACACCTTTTCATTCATGTATTCTAAACAATGCTTTTCTTGTATTTTGGGTGTCATTATAAAATAAGATTGTGATTTATTTGATCCATTCTATGCATAATTCAGGCTCTTCAGACAGAAGTCCAGAGGCTGAAGGATGAGGTTCAGGAGATGCACCGAGACCTGACAAAACATCACTCTCTCATCAACACGGACACCATGGATGAGATCCTGGAAAGGTCTCTACTCATTGATGAACAGATCGCGTCTCAGTACTCTGCCGTGCAGACCCAGAGGGCCGTATTTGAGGAGGTGAGGCTAAGTTGTAATTCCTTCAAAAACATATTATTCTTTCACAGCAGCACCTTAGAATATTTGTGTTGTGTTTCTAGATATGGGATGTGACCTTTCAAAAAGTAACCAATGAGCAAGAGATCTATGAAGGTGAGGAAAAACAACAAATTGTCTGTGATGCCTCAGGGTTCTTTTTATCATGCATGTTAAACTCTTTCCTTCCACTAAGTAGTGAAGGAATTAATTTACTAATTACAGCACAGCTTCATGACCTTCTGCAGCTGAAGCAAGAAAATTCCTACTTGACAACCATTGCACGACAAATTGGACCCTACATCTTATCCATAGCAAAAGTGAAAGAGCGTCTGGAACCCAGGTTGTTTTCATATTTAAATATTCATGTTTTATATGCAAATATTTTACTTGTGATTTGCATTTGCTTAATATTTTAATCATCAACTGGTATATTATTGATGTTTTCACAGGTTTCAAAAGCCTGAGGATGATCGTATGGACACTATAGGTAAAATTTGTGAGGACAATGCAATGCCTACTGAACAACACAGGTGATGCATTTGATCTCACAGCTCAAAGTGCAGATGTTACAACAATATAAGAATGACATGTCATTTCTTCCACCAGCTGCAACGAGAAGATTTGCCCATCAGACTCTCTTATCCTACCACCTGGTGAAACACTATTAAAGAGCAATGACTTCTGTTGGGAAGGAAAGCCAATAAATATTTCAGAATCATCTTGCTACAAAGAGCTGCCACTATAGAGCTGCATGTATGGACGATGGTGATCACTGACCACAAACGTGGCATGTGCTGGATGTCAACACATGAACATGGGGCTTTACAATAACTGAAAAATAAGAAGGACATGAACGGAAAATATGTTTTGGTATGTTTATGGAATAATGTTAAGTGTCAAATCAAATGGACCTCAGCTATAAGCCGATTTCATCGGATGGAACATAAATGTTTCACAGTCAGGTGGATTGTGACTCTTTACTCTTTTTTTCTTTATTGTCACTTTTAATTAATGTAATGCATTCTTGCTCAGTGAAAGTATAAATTGTTTAATTCATCCCAAACTTTTGGACGTTAGCGTATGTGCAAATGCCATTCTAAGAGTACAATATACTGAATATGATGAAATGGAAAAGCATATTAACAAGCTCTCTTCTATACCTCAGTTGTCCCTGCATCCTCAACTGTGATTGGCTAGACAGTCATTTTCAAAACAACCATTAGACATCTTATTTGATTTTATTTAATTCATTTTGTCTGTTATCTTGGTATTCTGTCAAGTTGAATCTGTGAGAATGTTATTGAACCTGAATGCATACTCTTTGGTTAGTCATTACAGGTAGACTTTTTTTTTTTTTTGGACAAGGACCCCACAATGCATCCACATAGATTTCTTTTTTATGTTTTTCTTCACTTTTATGCTTTGTCCGACAATGAATATAACAGCACTTACTAATACCAGACTAACCTTGTGGTATAAACAAAACTCCAAAGCCACAACTAAATACATAAGGTGACTATTTGTGACAATGCCCAGCTATACAAATACAGAGAAAGAAATGGGGTCACAGCGACCTTCGAGAGCACGCCGTGGAAGTTCAGACTCATTAAAAATACATTTGCTGACAGAAAATTGACGAGGGGGGTGAATGAACGACAGTTCAGACTCTTTGTCACAACAGTCATATATAATTTCTCCTTACAGTCCTACAAGGTCTTCATAAGTACACACAAAGTGCCTGTTCTTCCTCGTTATATTCACTGTTTTACTGTGGTGTTGAAGAGGTAAAAGATGCTTACCTGGTTATTTGTAAACCGTGTGGTTTTCCTCTATTTGTTTTGATCCATATACGCACATTCACATTCACAGGCAAATTAGAATGCATAACGATTCTCTAATGAGTATCTTTAACTGAATACTGCAAAAGCATGTTTAAATATTACTGTGTAATATTGATATAAATGGCAAAAAGTGCAAACTGCAAAAGAAATCCCATACACGTGACGTCAACGAAATCAAGAGGTTATTTAAAAACAGACTACTGAATAAAGGACATAAGGAATCAGTAACGTAACTTAAATTTTAGAAACATTAATGCTACTGTCAAGTAATTCAGCTATTTTTGTTCTGACAACGACAATTGACCATTCACCAACAGTTTGATTGACAGGCGATCTGACCAATCATAACCCCGAATCCACCATTTTGTCTGACAAACCAGTCAGTAGATTAACTTCGGTGAACTTGAACTTGAAAAATTATGTGTACTCATGTATTTCTGCGGTTGAAACAACATTCCTTCTGATGTTCATTCATGTTTATTTGATGCTATAATGAACTAGTATGAAGAAATGTCGGTTCATGAACCGCTTGAAGGAGCTACAGCGATCTGTCACGACACATTAAAGAGCCACTATACTGTATTCATTGTTTAAACGTCTTAAAAAAATTACAGTATTTTGAATATGAAACTGTTACATATCAAAAGTAAACTCCGCGATGTATTTTTCACTGCATGAGAACGTGTGTTTGCGAAAGCAGCTTGTCGGACAAAGCAACAGTAACTAAAGGGGGCGGGTCTTTGTGAAGGCTCGATTGTTTCCAAGTCAAGTCTCCAAACAAAACTCAGTAGTGCTGTTTCGCTCCTGAATGAATCAGCGTAATTGAAAGTATCAGTTGAATGAATCATTCAGTGATGTATTTCACTTGTTTCCTTCCTGAACGAATTGGTGTTATTGACTGACTCACTCATAAAGACAGTCACTTGTCGCCATCTACTGACGTTTCGATGTAACCTGCTATTGCTACACTGAGGTAAGAAAAATGTCACCAACAATGATTTAATTTTTTTTATTATTTTCATAACTGTTTTGTATTTGTGCTTAGGTCTGTCATTGCGTTGACATGTTTATCGAAATATTACTGTTACTGTAATGCAAAAAAAAAAAAATACATACCTGTCCATTATGTGGTGGGAAATGTGGAGTGTAATCATGTTCCATTATGTCATTGCATAACAAAAACGTACAATACTTTCTAATATTCAAATATAGTTTACACTTTATAATAACCTTCATTTAACCAAAATTATTACATTGTATACTGAAAAACATCATTAGCTCATATATTCGAATAGTCATGAAACATTGAGATAATATGTTAGTTTTAGATATATTATTTTTGCATTAAATATAATTACATTTAAACATATATATTAAATTCAATGCATATATAAATTAATGCTTGTTAATGATTTCCTAATGATGAAAGTTATTATAAAGTGCCAACCAGAATCAAATAAGCATTCATCAATGAATAAGGCTGCACATCACATAAATGCAAGTAAACAAAAAACAAACAATCCGAACAAAGTTATAAAGCTCTTTCCCCAAATGGAAAAAACATTGTCATCGACTTTGGATTCAGCGATGAGTTCAACTCAGAAGGCAAAAAGAGAGCTCTCATATATTATACAAAAATAGCATGTGTAAAAAGGAATCAGTCATTTTCAAAATTTGTCCGTCCACAGCTGACTGCCACTCTTTCCAAGTTTGGTAATTCTGCTCTGGTTTTTGCATTAGAGTTTATTTTCCATAAAACATCTCCAGAAGAAGTTCCTCCATGTTGACTGCTCCAATGACCGGTTTGAAGAAGAGACCAGCCACCACGTTGGCGTTGATGGATCTCAGCATGGAGAGAGCGAGGAAGAGTTTGGCGAATCTTGCACTGTCCCCGCGGTGAATCATTTTGACATATTCATTAAGCGCCTGGTTCGCCTCGCTCTGCAGGGCCTGGATGTAATGTTGACACTGCAGCCCTGCAACATCTGACAACAAGAGATGGAAAGAGACTTCTTATATCCCGTACCAGAAACACCTTTGGTTACATGAAATTACTCTGTTTATGAAATTAAACAGATACATTTTGATAATTGTATATATAAGAGCTCCTGTAATTCTCAAAAAAATTGTTTCTGAAACTTTGAATCATCCATTGTCATATATTTGAACTACTGACATGTCAAGTCAAATAATAATAATAATAAATATATAGTAAAATGTATTTCATAATTTTAGAATTTTATTGTGATCAAATAAGAATCATTATGATTACATTGACAAAATATATATATATTTTTTTTTACTATATGAGTATTATATGTAGTTTGACTAGTCCCTAAAGTAAATATTATAATTATTATTCTTATTAGCATAATATAATAATGACAGTAACTATTAATAAAAGTTATAGTTTTCTCTCTTTTTTATTCATTTGAACATGAATCTTCTTCTACTGTACATAATACTGTGTATTATTATTATTATTATTCAGCTACATTTTATGAATATTAATCATTGCAATGTGATTTAATCTATTAACTGTCCTAATTCAGGTATTTGTTATTATTATTATTATTATTATTACTCTTATGACGATAAATATTAATAAGTACAGAGTGACTCATTTTAAAACTAGTTCATCTTAAAGGCAGTTAGGAAGTGTCCTAATTCAGCATGTCTCACCTGGGTTGAACAGAATAGCCCCTTTCAAGTAAGCGTACTCCTTAGTGCTTATGTCCAGTCCCCAGCATTTCCTCAGAAACATTTTAATACCCTGAACGTCGGTCAACGCCACTCCACCGTTATTACTCTGGTTGTCCTGCTTGTCCTGTCCGCTCGTTAAAATCCGCTGCAACATGCTGGGCTCCTGCGTCTCCGAAGTCTCGAAGTCGATCCTGTCCTGCGCCATGCCGAGCACCAGCAGCGGCGCCCAGCAGCTCCGCACCAGCGTGTGCTGGTCATCCACCGGCAGCTCCCGGAAACACGGGACGTTCTTTACAAACTTAAGGGTCTTAACCAGGACCGCGGAGGCGGCTTTGCATGTGGTTTGAGGAGAGCGGAGAGACACCTTCCTTTTGGAACCGCACGCACACGCGCGCATGGACACAGCGAGTCTCGGGGTCCTCGGCTGGTTCCCAAGTTGCGCAGACTGACTGTCGTTCTTTAAAATGCTGTACAAGATGCTGTTCTGTCGTCTTTCGCTGCTGCAGTGGCAGCTGCTGTCAAAGTAAGCCATCCTCCTGGTGCTGCGGGACTGTTATGTTTCGTTGCTGAAACAATGAGGAGCTTTACGCTTGGAGATGTCCATGCACGGCTGAGGTCTCTGTGTTACCATCCACCCAAATGCCAAATAGTTTAGAGTTTTTAAAGAGCACTGGACGCCTCCCACTGTCTCTCTCTGATGCACACATAGGGGGCGCTATAGTCCCTATATATTTTGTATATGATGCGTGGTTTTGCCACATCAGGTGTTGCATACTGTTTTATGGACACCAAATGTCCCCACACAAACAGTAAAACCTAAAAACTATATTGTGACACTTTTTCCAAGTCAAGTGTGTGTGTGTGTGTGTGTCATCTCGTTTGATAATATATGTATATATATATATATATATATATATATATATATATATATATATATAATTTTTACTTTGAGGTTCTTGACAGGTCTGTAGTTCAAATAAGACAATAGATGATTTAAAGTTTCAGAAACAAAGAATTCGAAATGTATATATATATATATATATAGTGCTGTCAAACGATTAATTACGTCCAAAATAAGTTTGTTGACATAATATGTGTTGTGCATATTTATTATGTATATATAAATATACATACAAATGTATATATTTAACCAAAAATGTATATATATATAGTTATACACACATGTAAATATTTCTTAAACATGTATGTGTATTTATATATAAACAAATATACACACACATTATGTAAACAAACTTATTTTAGATGCGATTTCTCACGATTAATTGTTTGACAGCACTACATATACATAAATACATGTATTACATACATGTTAAACAGCTAATCATGGTTAATCTCTTATTTGATCCTTTTTGACTTTTGATTCATAATATTCCTGAATGGCAGTGAGAAGGGGAAAAAAAATCACTATAAAAAAAGCCCATGGAGCCATTCAGTCACTTTTTCCTAAATATATCAATTCTGAGGTGATTGTTGTTGCCGAAATGGAAGCTTTATTAAAGTGCAATGGTACAAGAAAACGACTAGCCCATTTGACTGCATTACCAAAGTTTTGCAGGCTACAGGATGTCAGTGTTTTGCCTGAAGGTATTATCTATTCATTTCTGAGTACTATGAGAGGTGACAGTAGGTGCTCCGTCCTAGTTTGGCGTCTGTCCCAGTCTAGCCTTGTCTGGTTTGACAATTTTACAGTAGCATGATGTGTGTGTGTGTGTGTGTGTGTGTGTGTGTGTGTGTGGGGGGGGGGGGGCACTTACTCCAAAGATCCTGTGATAATTTATTATTTTTGTTTTGTTACTAAAGTCCAGGGTCATCTGTATTATGCACTGTTTACAGGGTTTGTCTGAGGCAGACGGGGGTGTACTGATGTCATTGCTCTCCTGAAGAATATAAAAGCATATTGATTTGCAGCCTGTATGGAAAGTCATATCAAGGCGCCACTCCTGATGTTGAATAGCCGAAGGACAAGTCCATGGTAGAAGTGATGAAAGCATTAGAATACTGTACGGTAAGAGACAACTCGCACAATTGATCTATTTGAAAAAAAGAAATGTTTTTTACCATTTACATCAAGGCCAATGTCAAATAAACAGCCTTCACATCCTCCTCTAACACCTGTCCCCCTCCCCCCAATGAAGCAACACACACATGCACATGTACTCACACACAATTTTAGATCCAACTCGGCATCTGTTCAAGGTCAGCAGGTCTAACCGCCAGTTTGTGCAAATGTTCTTCGCCTACCTGTCCTCATCTGTGAAACCGGCACTGTATCTTGGATGACGGCTCTTTGTTATGTTCTGTTTGGTGAGTTTGAGGGCCGAAGCTTACGTCAACAACATCCCCAGCTTTTCTTTCAGTTACTGTAGGACGAACATCTGAGGAGTTGGATAATGATAGTGACATAATCACAAGGCTAGTGTTTACATGTCTCTTTTTAATTTTAGAATCGAGGATGATAAAATGTTGTATAATACTTGTACTTAAAGACCGTGAGACTGTTGTCTGAGCTTACAATGTGATGAGATTGCAATTATTTTTGAAAATCGTCCTCAAGTGCAGAATATAATTGTAATGATCTTTCACCAGACAGAGTTTTGTTTGAGATTTTCATCATTCATGAACTGAGCTGCCAGCTGAATGTTGATCCTTTGGTTGCTGTGCAAAGCTTGTTCTCTCTGAGTTTAGTGTGAATATAAACATGACTTTAAGACCATTGACCCCTAAAGTGACTTGCTTTCAACTTTTTAGCAAACTGGGTAATTCAGTGCTGGCAAAATGCGCTTTCAATAAAACTTTCCTATACAATATAAAGCTGAAAAGCTTCTTTTTTTTTTTTTTTTTTTTAAATTGGTGCTACCTGACAAGAGAAAAACGGAGAAAAAAAGTCTTCCCTTTCCCTTTTTTTTAAACTTCAACACCCATAATGCACTGGGCATGTTGCCGTCCAAGGCCACTCCCACCACTCTGCTTTGGATACACTTACCAGAGTCAAACACCGCCTTGCTTTAGTAGGAAAGACTTCTTAGCAAACTTTTAGTCATAATGCTGTTGACTTATATTGTTCCCGCGTCCAAGAATTCAAAGAGCTGACGGGAGTGAGTTACTTTTGGTTTCCGATGAAGGATCCAGCGCGTTGTAGGGAACGACTAAAGGCTGCAGAGATATGGAGATAACCATACATATGGATGTTTTATGGCAAACAGAAGGGAAAAACTGAAAGAAACGTTTAAAAGTGCGGAAGTATGAAGAGTTTTAACGAGAGCCCTGGAATTGTCAAATGTCCATGTTTTGTTTCATCCAGTGGACCTTTGCTGAAAAATAAATGTGAATTTCTTGGTCCTGGTTACACGGAGAACGAGTAAACATTGTTCATTTACATATACTACTGACATTCAGTACAAAGTGGGTTTGAAATCGGTGCAGTTGAACTTTAATTGCGAAATCAACAATAATAATTTGGTAAGACATACAGAGCATTTATTATATTATTTAATATATGTGTAAGTGATAAAATGACAGACTGCAAAGTGTTATCTGACATTATTTTCATTCTATAGTTTATTTTTTTGTAGCCAGCCAAAAGGTCAAACTAAGGAAGTTTGTTTCTGCCACAGAATAAAAAATAAAAACTGCTGATTTTTTTATCTCGCAATTAAGATTTTTTTCTCACAATTGCAAGTTTATATCTCACAATTCTGACTGTTTCTCAGACCTGCAATATATAAACTCAGAATCATCAGAATAAAACTCTAAATTACGATATAAACTTACAATTCTGAGAAGTCTGAATTGTGAGATATAAACTCGTAATTGTGAGAAAAAAGTCAGAATTGTGACATATTAAAACATCCAAAACATTAGAATTCTAATTGACAAATAAAATAAATACTTAAATAAATAAAATCATTAATTAATTTATCAAAATAATCCAAAGTTCTGTTATGAAACTCTAGATGGTGCAGGCAAATAGGTCCTTAACTCAATTTGCTTACAATCACATCATTCCCTGTAGGGCACAGCTGATTGGTTCCTGCTGTATCAGCAGCCAATAAGCTCCCTCTGTATAAATCTGCTACAGGTAATTCATGTAGGCTGTATGTCATGTATGTATAGGTAGTAGCAAGTCCCATACTTGCTCTCCAGCAACAGCAGCAATAACCAACAGCAGCAGAAGTCGCAGCATGTAATGTCCAACATTCTACACTTGTTTTTTCGGTTAATTGAGTGCATTATCTGGGCATTTAAAGTGCACTTTTTCTCACTCACACCAGTTATACTACAAAACGGCATGGAATCGTGCATAAGAACACAAATTGGGATGCAATTACAGACTATGCACCATATACAACTCTATGATAGTTATTAGCTATAAGAATAGAAGCTATCAGCTTCGGCAGGGGAAAAGATCATCAAAGTATATGTAAATAACTTAATTTTTCATTTCCCCTATTCATTAACTGCATATGCAGTATGCTTCATTGAAGACTGACCATCTGAAGAAGTGCCCTGCTTGTGTTTGAATTTTCGATTTTTATCAAAAGCCAGAGTTACTGCATTTCCAATCATGGCTCCCTTCATTGCAAGGTCATGGTCATGCTGGATGATTTGTGGCATGTGTGTGTGTGTGTCTGTGTGACCACATCTGCGCTTGTGCTTGTGTCTGCTTTTTAGACTTTCGTGTAATTTCATGGATAGCCATGGATTATGATATCGATAAACATTGGCGAATTTCAGACATTAAAACCAACCAGTTCATAATGTTGTTTATCAGTTTTTTAATTACTGTCTCCTGGTTAACAGAAACTTTTATTTGACCCCATCATTACCGAAAAAGAGGAAAAAAGAAGCATTCAGAAACTCTTTCACTGTTTAAGAACTTCATCACCACCATGTCAGCCTTATTGAGTGTATCAACAAACATAAAACTCATCTTTTGCATTTGAACTACGTTTTTGAGTTAGTTTCTAATGTAAATTCAACTATTGCATATAGAATTTTTTATATATTTTATTTTAATGTGTTTTTTTACATTCATATTTTTCAACATTATTTTTCAAACGTAAGGATGTTTTCATTTTCAGTGGTTTATGCATGCAGTCTGCACAGAGTGTACTAATGTTTACATAAACGTCTTTGGTAACTAAACCCAGTCTCAGTGTAAATCATCCTCCCTTTACTGACATGCATAAACGGAGCACAGAAACAGCCCACCAGGTTGTCATGACCCAATGAGAATAAGAATTTGGCTCAACTTCTCAACAGCAACCTTGAAGAGTATGAAAAAGACCTTTATTCTGCTTTCTTTCTCCTTCTATCGTTTTTCCTCTGTTTGCAAAACTGAAGTCCTTCTTCAATACTGCAGTATTATCGCTTTGTACAATTTTGATTGTTAAACTAATAAATGATACAACATAAACAGTGCAGCCTTGCGTCCTTTTATAGACAATCAAAAGGAAAGAAGACAGACCAAGTTCATTTTTTAAGAAAAACAGAAAACTTTTTGGGCGTCGGAATCGATAGCCTTGTTGGCAGTCATTTTAATTGGCGGCCATCTTTGAAACGCCTCTCAGGCCACGGGCAGCTATTTCAGTCATGCAAGTACATGAATTTAGAATTATAAAATTCTCCAAAGCTGCTCACCAAGTTTATGACTACATTTCATATTTAAAATCACCAATGCAATCTGACAACAACTGTCTCATAAATTGTTTCTAAATGCTCAAATCATAAGAAAAAAAAAAACAATTTCAGGCTAGACCAGCCAATGCACATGAGTAGTTATAAGGACACGTCTCAGAACAATGAGGCTGCATCCGAAATCGCACACTTCTCTACTATATAATAGGCAAACAACAGTATGTAACAAAGTTGTATGTCCGAATTCACAGAACTCATAAAGAGTAGGCAACGGGAAAGGATTTGTGAATGGCAGTGAAGCAACGCAACTGAGGCTGGTAATAGGTTACATGATAAATTGACAACATGGAGAATGTGGTATATCCAGCTCACATTAATACTACACACATTCATACAATATAGAAGTACCTTGTAGAGAACACAAAGTAATTACTTATTCAAAATAAGTATCTACTCAAGGCAGTACTCGATTTCGGACACAGCCCGACTGTTTCTCTTCACACTTTACCAATTGGTGATTGGCTCTTTTAATTAGAAGGCCGAACTTATTCCGTCAGATTGCACATTGCACTTTCTGCCATTCATAGTAATATGAGCGCGCTGTCTTTGTATATCTAAAGTCTCTGATATAATGCAACTGAGTTTAAATTTAAGAACGAATCCTGGCCGATCCCATGTCCCTCGCTTTCCTGTCCGATTTGCTGCTCTATCAAATAAAGGCACAAAAGGCCAAAAAAAATATATATAAAAGAAAAAAAGAAAATATTCTTGTTGCCTTGTTGTGTTATGAGAAGTTCTGTCTGTTACTATAGTAACTACCTCGAATTTCTTCCTGCCTGCCTCTATGACTTTACCCATAAAGTGATATGGCCTTGTGTCGAAGAGAGTTACAAATTGAATACTCCTTTTCTCAAGGGCTTCTGTCATTCTGTCTACGAGGTATGGGAGAGGAAATTCATTTGACACACTGCTGTGAGTGCTCACAAGCGAGGGTGTGTGTGCAACAAAAGCCCTCAAACAAAGAAGTTTTTTTTGTTGTTTTGTTTTAGAAACAACTGCTTCACTGATGTGAGAGCTAGAGAGTGAATGGGTTCATTCACTAATCGTGCATATGCATGTGCATAAAATCTATCAGAAATCATTAGCAGAAAAATGAATTCTAAATTTAATTGAATTATCTGTTATTAGAAATGGACTCTACAAAAGTATGTATTGTTTCTCAGTAACAATAAATAAATCAAAATATCAGCTTGTATCAAAAGCACAGCTGATAAATGAGGGCCAAAAGACAATCGAGTCTAAACTATCGAGTGGTGCAGGGACGTTGTCAAAACCCAGAAGACTAATTCGCCGCATGTTCCCTCAAGATTTTCCAAGGGGTTTTTCAATTTATAAAAGGAAAATAAGGTCTGTGGTAAACTTAAGTTGACGATACTTGTTCTACAACGTAATTTACACACACTCTCACCCCAAACTGTCTACTTATTAGAAACTTACGAATGCGCATTATTTATAAATCAAGGGAACGAAATAGTAAATCATGTGGACGATTTAGTAAATTGAGGGAAAGACTTTTTTTTTTCTTGCATGTCATGTGTGGGGCTCCGTAGAGACATACAATTTCAAAAATAAAAATAACTGCTTCACAATTCGCATTTTCGATATGTGCGTGTGATTTACATTTACATTAATGTAATCCAGAGGTAGTAATCCAGAGGTACTACATTCATGCCATGCTGTCACTATCATGTGACCTACTGTTTGCGTCGCTTCGCTGCCATTCACAAATCCTCTCCTGTGGCCTCATGGAATAGTAAAGTGTCCATCGTAATCACACTTCAGAATGTCGCTGGAAGTAGTAGGTTGTCCGAATACTTTTTGCCTATTCTTTTATGAGTATGCTTTTGTTTTTTGCCTACTGTATATTAGAGAAGTATGTGATTTCAGATGCAGCCTCTATTCTATCTGGTTTTGGGAACGTCACACTTTTACTTGTCATGGAAAAAGTTGTTATTAAGTGGCGACAAAGCTTTAATGTCATGGACATTAAAGGCCAAACAGGTAAAATCATCTACTCACAGCTTTGTTATGTTTTTATTGACAATCTTGCAAACTATTGTAACTTAAATTTTCAGGGGAAAAGTTTTTTACCAAGTATGCATGGATGCAAAAATCCAAGGGTGGGTGTACATTATGCGCATACTCTTTCTGATGACAAATTCGCATCACGCACACTGTATGCTGACCCTCGCGTACATGTAAAAAGTGAAGCATACTTTAGGCTTCAAAATTCATAAAAGTTGTGTATATTTGTGAGGCTTGTTGAACACAATGTCTTTGAATCATAAGCTTTTGAGCTTCTTATCTACAGTAATCCAAAAGCAAAATTGAAAAACCCTATTAAAGTTTGCCAAGGGAACCAGGGTGATGCTAACATTCGGTTGCACTATGTCATCACTTCAGAACTCTGTAATGTCATTTCTGAAAACCACTATTCAGCGGTGAGGGGGGAAAAAAAAGTAAAATTTATAGATTCCTGGATAATCAAGACTTTGGGGATGTTTGGCAAAACTAAATCACTATTACCTCATGTCAACCAACAAGCACATCTGCGGAGGAGTGATTATTTGGCCTTGTTTTGCAGCCAGAGGATCCAGTCATCTTGCGGTCATCAACTGGACCATGATCTCATCTTCATACAGAAAAAAGTGAGGTCACCTACAGCTGAAATAGCAATTATGAGATCCAACAGGACAGTGACCGAAAGTGCACAAGCACATTAACTCAATTGCTGGAACAGAATATAGTGAAGGTTTTCAAATGTCAAAGTCCAAACCTCAAACCCACTGGATCTGGCATGAATGACTGCCTTCAAACATCAATGAACTCAAGCAAACTTGTAAAGAAAAGTGGGCCAAAACTCAACAACACCTTAGAGATAACTTGATAAATGATTATGTCACATTATTTTTTTTAAATCCCATTACATCAAAATTTAAGTTTTGAGGCTTTCAGTCCATGGGTCAGCAAGTTGCCCAAATTCACTTTTAGCATATTTCTCTTCCAGGAAACAGACCAAAAATATTGATGTCTCATCCTGCACTATGTATATTTTTACCAATCAAATGCTTTCTAGATAGTGTCCCTCCACCTAATAACACTTGTACACAGCTAGCATTTATAGCAAAAACTAGTTCATAGACTAGTTCATGCATATAATGGTGCTTCGACATATAATCCAGGGTATTTACAGCTGTGAACATGAAAATAACATGGCTGTATAAATTATTCTGTGTTTGCTATGCAGGAATAATGAACTCCCTTGTCAGGTTAGACAGAGTATAAATTAAGATGGTCAAATATGCTGTAGCATATATGCCATGGCCATTTCAAGGCCATAGTTTTACAAGATGGATATTAAAATGTCATTTCCTGATTCTGAAACACTGCTGCTCCATAAGCCACATGATTTAGGTCTGTATGCATGCATCTCTTTATGTACTCAATGCATTTTTTTTCGACAATTTATTTTTTACTGCTTGTATCATCTGTGTAACAGATTGTTTGAAACTATTTTCTCTAACCAGTGAACAAGGAGTTGAAAATGAAAACCCAGAGTGGGCTAGAAACCCTGATGTGATTATAGTATATTTAGAGCTGAAAAATTGCTATAGCTATAGTTCCGCACACTCAAAACTTTATTCCAGTCTGTGCTTTGGTTGATATGGAACCCCATTTCTGCCACATAAGAAAATATCATGCTTCTGTAAATGATAATTATGACACAAAAATTACATAAAAAAAATACTAAATCCTAATCTCATAATTTCAATGTTTTATGTCATAATTGAGGTTTACCAAAGCATGAGTTTTTTTTTTTTTTTCTTATGCGACAGAAATGGGCTGATTGCCACTTTTTATGACGTCGTGTCAAGAAATTCAACAGTCAGTCACGTGTTGCTTTTAGTAGCATATGCAGTGCATAGGTAAAATAGGTTAAATTCTTTATGGAACTGTGCAGAATTTGTCTGAATCGTAAGTTTCTTGTTTATTAACCTGTCAAGTAAAAACGATGTACTTTACTGATTTATACAGGTTCTTTTCTATGCTTCTTCCACTGCATAGAGATAAAACTTCGTACAACCTCATTAAAAAAATACAGTAGATTGTTGGCCTCCTTCCGTTAAACTGTCATTACTCTCAGCAAATAAATAAACTGCAGCCCTTCACTGTGTTTGTTTTGGCTGACCGATCTGCGAGGTGCGGTGGCGGTGCTAAAGGAGCGTTAGTCTGGAGGGCAGTGACCGTGAAAAAAGACCAGTAGCACCTCGGTCGCCCCCTCCTTCACCGACACGATAAGAGGTCAGCGCTGTCAGTCACCGCGCTTCCGAACACGACATGAGTAATGCGAGTAGAGAGATAAGAGATAAGACGATCACAGGGATAGGCCATTCAGGGCAAGATCTAAAAAGTGATTGAGAACAACGTGAACAACCTGCTGTGCAGTAGAAGTAGGCCTACAGTAACAATACAAAAAAAAGTTAAATATGTAGGCTATTATTGGGTCAATGACCACAATAAAGTGTCCACAATAAAGAAAATCTAAATTCTTTTATAAGGCATGTAAAATCTTCTTTATTTTCATGTTGGTTTCATAACATTGTGAAAAACATTTATACCATTTTAAAGAAAAAGTTTAATGATCCATCGTTTATAAAAAGATAATCTGAAAAACATTCTTTATAATATATTTATCTAAATATATAGGCTGTACAGTATATACTATATATATATATATATATATATATATATGAGAAATACTGCACGAGTTGCTGTGCAATATGGCTGTATATCAGCACAGCTGTGATTGATATAGCCCAATTTGATTGTCGTTTTAAGTACCCAAAATATCTCATGTTTAATCATGTTTTTAAGAGCCAGCGCCAAATTCCAGAAGCACTGGCCGAGATGAAGCTGTTCTCTGCGGGTACACGAGCACTGAACGGCCGCTGATCGCATCACATCTCCAAAAACGTCTAAACAAATTGTAAAATGGGTGATGTGATAAGTCACATATTTCAGGTCTGAACAACTAGATTCTCGCTTAAACGCAAAACTACAGTTTGTGGTATAATAAATGTAGTATTTGTAAAAAATATGGTGGATTTGCTCAGCCCGCCATGACAGTCATTTCAAGTGGAGTGATACAAACGGTGAAAAGGTAGAAGTGCTGTTATCACTACAATAGCGCACGGGTCTCAGCCAATCAGATTTGAGAACCAGAAAGAACTGTTGTACATATATATATATATATATATATATATATATATGTGTGTGTGTATATATATATGTATGTATGCATGTATATATATATATATATATATATATATATATATATATATAAAATTAAAATCAAAATAAGTTTCTTTTACACATGCAAAAGCTTTTTCAAATATTACTAATGAAGCAGTTGTTCAAATAATTATACTTTTTAAGAATTTCATTAATGAGTTATGAGTTTATCTCTTCATTATGATCAGGAAAGTTGTATTACACTTTCTATCACATTTTTTACTTTGTTTTTTTTTTTTTTTTTTACTTCACACATCTAGATATTGAACATATTTCTGAAAAAAATTAATTGATAGTGCAAAAGAAAAAAAGTGTGAACATTGACCTTAATAATACCTACCTTGAACCGCACAGGCATAACTATTCACAAAATGATGACTTGCTATCCTAATGATTATATTTTTTGATCCTGTCATTTATGACCCCAACAAAACAGACCGGTTACCCAGTTTCAGATCTTGACTCACCAGTTGAGAACCACTACTCCTGTATAGTGTAGTGTCATATATGTTGCAGTGTGACAAAGATGTGAATCAGTTTACTCTTTGTCTGATTGTTGGAAGTTTACCACAACCCTGAGACATTGAAAATGTTTCTCTGAAAGCTAGGAGCATGAAAGCAGCTCTGATGTTTCTCTTAGTACTCTCTCTCTCTCTTTCTTTCTCACATATACACACGCACACACTGGTTTTCAGGGTCGTTCAGAAGCAGCAGTGTCTGCTGTTTCAGCCTAGCTCAAGGTCAGCACACAGGCATACAAACACAAGGTCGGTCTGTTCACAGAACATAAAGGAACAGATGCCAAACACACAGGTCCCTCCCTCCACCACTAACGCAACTCAGCCGGGCCGGCACCCACACGTCCACTGGCTTAACGACCTGGCCTGATGGCTTCCGCACTTTAATGGACCATCAGGGTTAGCGCAGGGACTGTGCGGTTGAGTGATGTGTTGTGTTTGTATGTGAGTGTGTGGACACGGGTTGAGTTGAGCAAATGGACCTTTTCTTCCTCAACACAATCCAGAGGCCTCGCCGAGTGCATGCCCTTCTGGCTTTTGTGTGGCTCTTTGAAAAAATAATTATTTGAGCCTTTTTCTGCTGCTCTAGGTTTAAGAGACTGAAAGCTTGGCCTTGGCATTGTCTTTCTCACTGAAGATGCAACAGTGGAACCATAATTCACTTGATGAACTTGTTTCACATCTTCTTCAGGCAAGGGCAAACAGTATTTAGACAAAAAATTAAAAAAAGAACATAAAGTAACACTTGTGCATTATATTACAAGTCTCCTTTAGCCGTACGTTATTATTCATCAAATAATTAATGCAAATCATTATTTAAATATGGCACCAATAGTGAAATAGTTACGAATCTGTTTTACAATCATTATACAAATAATTTAATAAAAAGTTTGTTTTTGTTAAAAATCATATTATATCAAGCTTTTGCGGCTCTTGATATGGAGCTTGTTCTTAAAGACATCAAAGAATAAAAAATTTGTTGCAGTTGCTGATGTTTATGTTTACCAAAAATGAGATGAAGTTCTGATAGTCTTTAATCTAAAGTCTTTATGAAAGCGTAGCAGACTAATTGCAAAAAATGCATATATATATATATATATATATATATATATATATATATATATATATATATATATCAGTTGTCACTCTATCTCCCAATAATATCTCTTAGTTTTATGATCAAAGCTCTGTAGTTTTTATTGTGAGGGTCAAACATATTGTATTGCAAATCAAAGACTGAGAGACAAATAAACAGTCCTCAAAAGCTTGATGTATCATATTGTCACAATTACGTTTGTTTGGATTCTAGTTTAATTTCATTGATCACATGTTCCTTTTGTTCTATTTTCCCGCCACTAATCTGTCACCATGGACACTACTCAAATCATCACAACTGTCTGTCATTTGAGTTAAATGTCTGTGTATTTAAGTTCCTGGTTTTCCTCAGTTCAGTGCTGGATCTTGTATTGTACATGCATTGTGTTCCTGCCTTCACTTATGTTTGCCTTATTTGACTATATAGTAAAGAATTGTTGTGATTTAACTTCTTCGTCGTCATTTATCTACACAGCCAACCCGTTACACATATGTGATACTCATGTTTTAACATGATTTTTCTGGGACGAAAAACAGCAAATGTTTGATTATATTTATAATTTAGAGGCCTTAGAAATTTGTGTAATTTTTGTTTTTGGGTGAATTAAATGGTTATTTTAAATGAATTCAATTTGCCTGACTTAAACTAAATTATGATGAAAGCCAAATATGCATAATCATGGTCTTACAGATGGTAAACTCTTATGTTCCTCAAATAAATTAAATTTCAATTTGTATATCAACAGAAGATATGGTGCAAGTTGTCATTTAATTTAGTAAATATCACTTACATAGTCACTTATATACAAAAAAAGAGGTATATTTTTTATGAGTACTGAATTATGAAAAGAAAAAGTGGTAACACTTTACAATAAGGCTCATTAGTTAACATGAACTAATAATGAACTTCACTTACACAGCATTTATTAATCTTTGTTTATTTCAGCATTTATTAATACATAAATAAAATCTTGTTAACTAGCATTAACTAAATCATTAACTAGCATTAACAAAGATTAGCAAATACAGAAACAAATATATTGCTCAGGGTTAGTTCATGTTAGTTAATACAATAACTAATGAATCTTATTGTAAACTATTACCAGGGTTGGGGAGTAACAAAATACAAGTAACTTAGTTACGTTAATTTGAGTAATTGTATTTCATTAAAGTTACATTTTAAATGGGTGGTAATCAGATTACAGTTACATCTGAAAAGTATTTTAGATTACCAAAGTGATTACTTTGAATTTGAATGTCATTTAAACAGCAATTGGTGATTCTCTGACTCCGACAGTCTGAAAAAGCGGAGTTAAGTTTCATATTTTTGACTGTTTTCATGTTTTGCGATAGTTGTTTGAGAGTCATTTTAGAATTGAAAAAAAAGGTCACTGCAACTGTTTCCTCACGATTAGTTTTTTCCCCTCACAATTGTGAGTTTGCATTTCACAATTTTGACTTTTTCTCAGAACTGCGAGATTTAAACTCACAATTGCAAGTTATAAAGTCAGAATTGGGAGTTATAAACTTGCAATGCTGACTTTTTTTCTTGCAATTGTGAATTTAGTATGTGAGTTTATATCTCATAATTCTGACTTTTCTCAATATTGCGAGTTTATATCTCATAATTCTGACTTTATAACTCACAATTGCAACTTTATATTACACAGTTCTGAGAGAAAAAGTCAATTGTGAGATAAAAACTTCCAAAGTATTCTAAAGCATTTAGATTAAGTTACTAAACTTAAGTAATGTAACGAAATACGTTACAAATTACTTTTTAAAGAATGTATTTTGTAATCTGTAGTGAAATACATTTGAAAAGTAACCTACCCAGCCCAGACTATTACCGAAAACAGTTAAATGGGAATTAATTAATTCACAGAAATAAAAAGTATGATGCTTCTATATGAAAACAACATTCAGAACAGAAAAGGTCCTTGCTGTCCTCATTTTCTGCATGGCTCCAATCGACCCTAATTAGTAAAAGCTAGACAACACAAACAAACAAGACACATCACCAAGGCCATGTAAATAATTCTCTCTCATTTTCTCAGTGTAAAAAACCTGTTTTGTTTGTGCATGTGAATAACTAAACAAATTCTGTGGCTCTTTTCAGGTGATCGCACCAGACACTTATTGGCTTGAAAATTTGGGAAAATAGTTACCTTGGGTCATAAATGTGTTTGACAGGTACAAGTCGCATAATTTCTCCTCTCATTCCAGAATAAAAATCAGCAAGTCACTTAGTCATAGGGCAAAACAAGCTACAGAATAGATGGCCTTCTTACACTTATGTTTCCATTGAAGTTACACACACTCACACAGAGATGTATAGACATATATGGATAGTAGAATATAAATATAAATTATACATGAAGTATTGAGTGTTGACAGTTGGAATAATTTTGATTAAATGGTACATTTGTATTCAGGATATTAATGTCTGATTACCCTGTGAAAATCAAGTTTTTAATGTTGTTTATGTGTCGGTGGTGTGCAAATTCTTCAGTTAACACCATTGTTGAGGATGTTTTCCTTAAAACTGCAGTGTCCCAACAAAGTTTTCCATCACTGTCACAAGCAAGTAACCGTTTCACAATATGTAAGATTTTTGGATTAAAATATCCAAAACCCACTAGACTAATGTTATATTTTGCTGACCTGTGTACTTACATTATCCCAAATGTTTTCTAAGAATGTTTAAATCCAAAGAAAGAAGCAATTTTAAAGGTACAATATGTAGAATTTTTATATTAAAATATCCAAAAACCACATGCAAAGTGTTATATATTTTGTTAAGCTGTGCACTTACACTATCTTAAATGTTTCCAAGAATTGGTAAATTCAGAGAAAAATCACAATTTTAAATAGAGGGCCGCCCCGGTCTTTTCACTTCACGTTACGCCTGTAAATGTCGTAATATCCCTGGGCTCAATGTAACCATCAGTGGTGTATAAAGTACTTGAAAGCCATACTTGAGTAAAAGTACAGATATCTTACCAGAAAATGACTTTGGTAGAAGTAGAAGTCACTGTTTAGAATATTACTTGAGTAAAAGTTTTAAAGTAAGTGATATTTTTTGTACTTAAGTATGAAAAGTATTTTTTTGATATTAAACATACTTAAGTATTAAAGTAAAAGTAAAAGTAAATGCAAAATACAAAAGAAGCATAAAATATTAGTAAAAATTGTTCTATACACAGTTTGAGCAGCAAGATTGTTTATCTCTTTCTTGTTTTGTTTGCTTTGAAATTTAAAAAATGGCAAAATGTTTATTGTAAGTTTTAAATATAAAAAATACTAATACATTAATTATACCTTGATCATTCACGTTAATTCATAGTGCATTATAATTAATGTAAGAGGCAACTTTAAAATGTTAAAATGTAAATATTGAAATTAACAATGAACAACGCTTTCATTAACCTTTAATGTCACAAATGAACTCTATTATAAGTTTTTCCATTTCACATAAATCCAAACAATCGTGCTTAAAAACGGCCATATTTACGCACAAAGGCATATTATATGTAAACTTTCACTCGTTATTGGATTCTATTTCAGAACACTTGATGAAATATGTGTTAAAGTGCGATAAAAAAAACTGAAATCGAACACATTTCTGATGTGTTTCTGTCGACTGCAGGATTAGGATACAATTTAAATATGCATCTTCGCTGGATAAAGAATGCATAAAATCGAACAAATGGATATAAACTAATGCAAATAGAGGGTAACAATCGTGACATTAAACAGTTGGTGTTTTTGTCACATTGAACCGATTGAGGTAACGTTACTACTAACGTCAGCATCCTCTCAGCCTCGACGGCAAACACACTAATGCAGCGTCTAGTCAACAAACTAATTAATTTAGTGATATGAAAACATATACTGTAGTGTACTGTATAACATACCGCTAAATCCATTTTTGAAGTGTCCCAGCGCAGCCTCGAGTCACGTGTTAACACAAACTGTGCGAGGCTTCAGTGGTAGTTTTATCAGAGAGCGCCTCTAGAGGTCGCTCTCGTGCCGCACTCTCCTCAGCCGCTCCAGCAACGAACACAACCCGGAAAATGAAATCAAGCGCGGTTGTGCGAGCACTTGTTTGCACATGCTTGCTTACAGTCTGTGTTCTTCCTTTTCTATTTTGTAGTAAGTAACGAAAATGCTTTGGGGAAATGTATCGGAGTAAAAGTATACATTTTATTTAAGAAATGTAGTGGAGTAAAAGTAAAAGTTGACAGAAATATAAATACTCTAGTAAGTACAGATTTTCCCAAAAAATACTCAAGTACGGTAACGAAGTATTATTACTTCGTTACATTACACCTCTGGTAACCATGGCAACAGACACGGAAAGCTGCGTAACGTAAAGCGGCGCGCTGCTGTTGTTTCGTCCAAACATTATGGACCATGGTAAGCAAACTTTGGGACAAAAGGAGGAATAAAACGAGGGTCAATATCAGCGTGGGGTTTCCGAGATGGCGAGAGCTTTGCGACAAACTTTGACTTGACAGAGACGGCGCTCTTTCACGTTATTAGACAAGATAAGCAAATGTAGGCTATACGACTAATCAATGTTATATAGCTCCACACGATGAAGTATGATAATCTAATGTTGATCTATCTTACTGTTAAGTCTATTACAGCCAAGAAACTATTACTAAACATTACAACTTTCCACACATTCAAATACAGTTTAGTATGATAGTGTAACGTTAGAGCAAGTGAAACAGCGCTGCGTTACCTCACAGTTTTAATTCGTCAAATAAACTGACCTGTAAGAGTAGTATTTCAGCACTTATGAGTAGTTCGGTAGAATGAGATGTCCTCGTTTCTTTAAATCCCCCCGGGACTCGCGCTTGACACTGATATCTGTCTCTCATTAGTAATCGCGTCCGCGATTCTCTGCCACGCCCACTTCACACCACAGTCATGTTAAAAAACATGCATTCACTCATCCAAAAACATTATTTCCCATGAATATTATTAGATCCATCGGCATGGTGACAAGTTCCATGATCCCAAATTCACTGCGTCATCAATCTACGCCTTTGTTATTGTTTTGAATTGTTCAGCGCCCTCTAGTGGCGAAAAACTACGGATTGTACCTGTAATCAGGACACGGACCTTGTCCGTGCGTCGCACCTCCTCGTTACCCTCGTTTTCCGGTTTTATTTTGAAGAAACTATGGAAACACCAAAGACACATTAATATATAATATGTTTTATTAGACAGGTGAGCAACTGTTTGGAAATATTCATCAACATAAATCTAATCGTGTTATATAGCTCAACAGTAAGTCTTATTCTCGTTTTCTTGATTTACCGTGAGTACCATGTTTTACCATGCCTAATACCGATCTAACTCGCTGCAGTGTGCAATGGTGATTATTACAACTTTCAACACACCCTGCTTCATACTACAGTACTGTTAAAAAATCTTCAATACATTAGCTCCTCCAGGAATATGATTTCTTTTCCACCGGTTGTAGACGTATAGACAACACATCCCATGATTCCGAGAAATCATGGCGTTATCAAGCTTTCGTTTTGAATAAGGGAGCGACCTCTAGCGGTGAAAAACTATTGTGCAGGGCAGGGCTTTTCCTATCATTTGTGCTCTGTGGGCATTTTAGCACAGTCAGCACAAAAACATCATTAGAGGCATGAAAATCGGGTACATATAGCAATATGGCGTGTGAATTCTGTTAACGATGTATATTACGATGTTATGAAGAACTATATAGTCCTACCTTTCTCCACTAACTTTTAATGATGTTCGAAAACATTCTGAGGACGCTGATTTTTAGAAGACATCTGTCTGACTCTGAGATGATAAACAGCAACATGGTTTGTGTAACATTAGCAACACATTATTTGCTGTTTGATAACGTAGTCAAGTCAAAGGCTAATGGTATCAATTACCATTATTTGTCCAACGTTGTAGAGAGCAAAGCGACCTGAAGACGAGCCTGTATAATTCACTCTTCCTCTTCTTCTGAAACAGTTTATGGTTCAAACAGTTCTTGCAGACATTACTTTTGAGAGCTGAGGAAGAATCTGAGCAAATTACAATCCTATTTGGCTTAATCTGTACTATTATAGCAGTTAATTCTATGGAATACACAGATAATTAATCACTTAATCTTAAATTTGTGACTTACATCTTGGAATATACATTCCTATACCACTTTTTGATGGATCTTTAGATCAATCTGTATAAAAGAATAAAATGTTCCTCTCATAAAACCACTGATTTCATAACTATTACTATCATCCTTCTTTTTTCAACAATAATTCAGGAATATTCCCTACTGAAACCCCATTTAAAGGTATGTTAGGACAGATACCATTGGCCTCCAGATCAAATTCCTTTACCCACTGTTCCTATTTCCATCCAAAATTTTGTCAGTTCTTTTTATAATCCCAGCAATCTTTTAAAACCTTTGCGTGTTTGATGATTCATTTCAAATGAATGATGATTCAGTTTCCCAGCAAATTAACTCAAAACACCATGCAATTTTTCTTAGTAAATCTCTTCAATGTTAATTTCTCATCAAAGATTAATCCAAGATATTTGAATTCTGTCAGAACTGATCCATGGACGTAACCGTCACTGGTAATGGACATTGGAGTATGTCATTGTTTTGCATGGCTCATTCAGACAAAAATTTGCAAAATGTATATAGTTATTTTTTATTAGAAATCACTAAAAAGTCCTTAAAGATTATTATTAAAATAAAAGCCCTAACTGCTACATTTTATGGAGAAATACTATAAAGTCATGCAGAACAAAAGTGAATACTTTTCCTCTTTGTCTTTTTATTCTTTTCTTGAATCATGTCATATTGTTTAGTGTGTTAAATAATGTATTTTATATTACATTATAATACATTTAGAATTATTCCGAATGATAGTAAAATAAATCATTTAAATAATAATAAAAATACACAGCATACTTCAAACAGATGTGTGATAAGCTTACTTTGTTGGCTGTTTTTGAAGCTGAAATCTGACATAAATAAAAGACTTTTGGTGTGTGACAAAACTGGTGTAGACAGAGAAAGTGGTGAATAAAAACTCTCTGGTGTTGTTTTTCTTTTAAGTTGTTCTGCATGAGCATGTTTGAGAATTAGCAAAATATATTGTTTATACAGTAGGAATTTAGGATTCCTTCAGAATTATCTTATAAACAGTTAAAAAAAATCTTGACTTTGCCGAGAATTGATGATTTCACCAATACATTAGAAGCGCTTGTGTTATATCTTAAGGAAATGAGATGAGTGAAGTTTTGCTTTTATGAAACCCACTGAAAAAAAAAATTATATTGCCCAAAATTCTTTAATGTATAGACTGTCCAGTCTTTTACAGTACCCTTATTTTAACTTGATGACGTGCTTGGCGGTTTTGTCACAATCTCTATTCACCATGCTTGTCACCACAACACAATTTATTTCCCAAAATCCTCCCTGTCCATAACCTGCTCACTCTGCTTCAAAGGCAGAACTCATGGGGTGGGGGAGGTTGAGGGTCCTCAGGTGGTGGGGGTTTAATTTTTCATTAAAAACCACGCTGTGCATTGTAAAGAATATAATGATATACTTAAAATAATTGTCTAAATAGTAAAACAACAAAACAACTTTTTTTTTAAATTTTAATAAATCCAAACATGTATCTCCACCATATTGTTTGAAATCATAGTTGGTGAATAAATGATCTTATACCTAGGATAATCCAGTGTATGAGGGCGATTACGAGACCATAAAGGACAGAAGCCAAAGGGCAAATTGGGCCAGGATGCCGGGGTAAACCCCTACTCTTTTTCGAAAGACATCCTGGGATCTTTAATGACCACAGAGAGTCAGGACCTCGGTTTAACGTCTCATCCGAAGGACGGACAATTTGACAAAAAGGTCAAATCACCACAGATTTCCTATTTTAAAAGAAATATATCTGGGCATTAATTTTGCTTTGTCACTTGAAAATGTGTTTTCTTATGTGTAATTATAAACTGAACTATTTCAGATTTTACTTGGCTTTTTTAAAATAATTTTTGTCATTTTTTTTGGCAACCTAGGGTGCGCCCTGTGTCCCACCCACCGCACCTTACAGGACACACCCTAGTCCTAACTCCAATTTTTGACTTGGGGTGAACTGACAGCTTTGCCAAAATATCCAAATGGCCGAGGTGTTCAATGCGCAGAGTGCGCTTTTGGTCCATTGCTAGTTGTTCCGCACATAGTTCAGTGCCACAACTTCCCTACATTCCTGACTTGAAAGGGCAGCTTCTCCCTAAATGTACAGGCGGTTGAGGGATTTTTGGATAAGCAGACTACTACTGACTGCACAAATGGCACATAGCTGGACAGTCCCGCCCAGAGTGCTCCACCAGAGATAGGAACCAAAATGACAAAAATGCCAATTCACGACAGATTTCCTATTTTAAAATCATTATATCTGGGAATTACTTTTGCTTTGTCACTTGAAAATGTGTTTTCCTAAGTTTAATTATGAATTGAACTATTTCAGATTTCACTTAGCTTTTTTAAAGTCATTTTTGTCATTTTTTTAATTTGACAAAAAGGTCAAATCACCACAGATTTCCTATTTTAAAAGAAATATATCTGGGCATTAATTTTGCTTTGTCACTTGAAAATGTGTTTTCTTATGTGTAATTATAAACTGAACTATTTCAGATTTTACTTGGCTTTTTTAAAATAATTTTTGTCATTTTTTTTGGCAACCTAGGGTGCGCCCTGTGTCCCACCCACCGCACCTTACAGGACACACCCTAGTCCTAACTCCAATTTTTGACTTGGGGTGAACTGACAGCTTTGCCAAAATATCCAAATGGCCGAGGTGTTCAATGCGCAGAGTGCGCTTTTGGTCCATTGCTAGTTGTTCCGCACATAGTTCAGTGCCACAACTTCCCTACATTCCTGACTTGAAAGGGCAGCTTCTCCCTAAATGTACAGGCGGTTGAGGGATTTTTGGATAAGCAGACTACTACTGACTGCACAAATGGCACATAGCTGGACAGTCCCGCCCAGAGTGCTCCACCAGAGATAGGAACCAAAATGACAAAAATGCCAATTCACGACAGATTTCCTATTTTAAAATCATTATATCTGGGAATTACTTTTGCTTTGTCACTTGAAAATGTGTTTTCCTAAGTTTAATTATAAATTGAACTATTTCAGATTTTACTTGGCTTTTTTAAAGTCATTTTTGTCATTTTTTTTGGCAACCTAGGGTGCGCCCTGTGTCCCACCCACCGCACCTTACAGGACACACCCTAGTCCTAACTCCAATTTTTGACTTGGGGTGAACTGACAGCTTTGCCAAAATATCCAAATGGCCGAGGTGTTCAATGCGCAGAGTGCGCTTTTGGTCCATTGCTAGTTGTTCCGCACATAGTTCAGTGCCACAACTTCCCTACATTCCTGAATTGAAAGGGCAGCTTCTCCCTAAATGTACAGGTGGTTGAGGGATTTTTGGATAAGCAGACTACTACTGACTGCACAAATGGCACATAGCTGGACAGTCCCGCCCAGAGTGCTCCACCAGAGATAGGAACCAAAATGACAAAAATGCCAATTCACGACAGATTTCCTATTTTAAAATCATTATATCTGGGAATTACTTTCGTTTTGTCACTTGAAAATGTGTTTTCCTAAGTTTAATTATGAATTGAACTATTTCAGATTTTACTTGGCGATTTTTTTAAAGTCATTTTTGTCATTTTTTTTGGCAGCCTAGGGTAATCCAGTGTATGAGGGCAATCACGAGACCATAAAGGACAGAAGCCAAAGGGCAAATTGGGCCAGGATGCCGGGGTAAACCCCTACTCTTTTTCGAAAGACATCCTGGGATCTTTAATGACCACAGAGAGTCAGGACCTCGGTTTAACGTCTCATCCGAAGGACGGACAATTTGACAAAAAGGTCAAATCACCACAGATTTCCTATTTTAAAAGAAATATATCTGGGCATTAATTTTGCTTTGTCACTTGAAAATGTGTTTTCCTAAGTTTAATTATAAATGGAACTATTTCAGATTTTACTTGGCTTTTTTAAAATAATTTTTGTCATTTTTTTTGGCAACCTAGGGTGCGCCCTGTGTCCCACCCACCGCACCTTACAGGACACACCCTAGTCCTATCTCCAATTTTTGACTTGGGGTGAACTGAGAGCTTTGCCAAAATATCCAAATGGCCGAGGTGTTCAATGCGCAGAGTGCGCTTTTGGTCCATTGCTAATTGTTCCGCACATAGTTCAGTGCCACAACTTCCCTACATTCCTGACTTGAAAGGGCAGCTTCTCCCTAAATGTACAGGCGGTTGAGGGATTTTTGGATAAGCAGACTACTACTGACTGCACAAATGGCACATAGCTGGAGAGTCCCGCCCAGAGTGCTCCACCAGAGATAGGAACCAAAATGACAAAAATGCCAATTCACGACAGATTTCCTATTTTAAAATCATTATATCTGGGAATTACTTTCGTTTTGTCACTTGAAAATGTGTTTTCCTAAGTTTAATTATGAATTGAACTATTTCAGATTTCACTTGGCGATTTTTTTAAAGTCATTTTTGTCATTTTTTTTGGCAGCCTAGGGTAATCCAGTGTATGAGGGCAATCACGAGACCATAAAGGACAGAAGCCAAAGGGCAAATTGGGCCAGGATGCCGGGGTAAACCCCTACTCTTTTTCGAAAGACATCCTGGGATCTTTAATGACCACAGAGAGTCAGGACCTCGGTTTAACGTCTCATCCGAAGGACGGACAATTTGACAAAAAGGTCAAATCACCACAGATTTCCTATTTTAAAAGAAATATATCTGGGCATTAATTTTGCTTTGTCACTTGAAAATGTGTTTTCTTATGTGTAATTATAAACTGAACTATTTCAGATTTTACTTGGCTTTTTTAAAATAATTTTTGTCATTTTTTTTGGCAACCTAGGGTGCGCCCTGTGTCCCACCCACCGCACCTTACAGGACACACCCTAGTCCTAGCTCCAATTTTTGACTTGGGGTGAACTGACAGCTTTGCCAAAATATCCAAATGGCCGAGGTGTTCAATGCGCAGAGTGCGCTTTTGGTCCATTGCTAGTTGTTCCGCACATAGTTCAGTGCCACAACTTCCCTACATTCCTGACTTGAAAGGGCAGCTTCTCCCTAAATGTACAGGCGGTTGAGGGATTTTTGGATAAGCAGACTACTACTGACTGCACAAATGGCACATAGCTGGACAGTCCCGCCCAGAGTGCTCCACCAGAGATAGGAACCAAAATGACAAAAATGCCAATTCACGACAGATTTCCTATTTTAAAATCATTATATCTGGGAATTACTTTCGTTTTGTCACTTGAAAATGTGTTTTCCTAAGTTTAATTATGAATTGAACTATTTCAGATTTTACTTGGCTTTTTTAAAGTCATTTTTGTCATTTTTTTTGGCAGCCTAGGGTAATCCAGTGTATGAGGGCAATCACGAGACCATAAAGGACAGAAGCCAAAGGGCAAATTGGGCCAGGATGCCGGGGTAAACCCCTACTCTTTTTCGAAAGACATCCTGGGATCTTTAATGACCACAGAGAGTCAGGACCTCGGTTTAACGTCTCATCCGAAGGACGGACAATTTGACAAAAAGGTCAAATCACCACAGATTTCCTATTTTAAAAGAAATATATCTGGGCATTAATTTTGCTTTGTCACTTGAAAATGTGTTTTCTTATGTGTAATTATAAACTGAACTATTTCAGATTTTACTTGGCTTTTTTAAAATAATTTTTGTCATTTTTTTTGGCAACCTAGGGTGCGCCCTGTGTCCCACCCACCGCACCTTACAGGACACACCCTAGTCCTAACTCCAATTTTTGACTTGGGGTGAACTGACAGCTTTGCCAAAATATCCAAATGGCCGAGGTGTTCAATGCGCAGAGTGCGCTTTTGGTCCATTGCTAGTTGTTCCGCACATAGTTCAGTGCCACAACTTCCCTACATTCCTGACTTGAAAGGGCAGCTTCTCCCTAAATGTACAGGCGGTTGAGGGATTTTTGGATAAGCAGACTACTACTGACTGCACAAATGGCACATAGCTGGACAGTCCCGCCCAGAGTGCTCCACCAGAGATAGGAACCAAAATGACAAAAATGCCAATTCACGACAGATTTCCTATTTTAAAATCATTATATCTGGGAATTACTTTTGCTTTGTCACTTGAAAATGTGTTTTCCTAAGTTTAATTATGAATTGAACTATTTCAGATTTCACTTAGCTTTTTTAAAGTCATTTTTGTCATTTTTTTTGGCAGCCTAGGGTAATCCAGTGTATGAGGGCAATCACGAGACCATAAAGGACAGAAGCCAAAGGGCAAATTGGGCCAGGATGCCGGGGTAAACCCCTACTCTTTTTCGAAAGACATCCTGGGATCTTTAATGACCACAGAGAGTCAGGACCTCGGTTTAACGTCTCATCCGAAGGACGGACAATTTGACAAAAAGGTCAAATCACCACAGATTTCTTATTTTAAAAGAAATATATCTGGGCATTAATTTTGCTTTGTCACTTGAAAATGTGTTTTCCTAAGTTTAATTATGAATTGAACTATTTCAGATTTCACTTAGCTTTTTTAAAGTTATTTTTGTCATTTTTTTTGGCAGCCTAGGGTGCGCCCTGTGTCCCACCCACCGCACCTTACAGGACACACCCTAGTCCTAACTCCAATTTTTGACTTGGGGTGAACTGACAGCTTTGCCAAAATATCCAAATGGCCGAGGTGTTCAATGCGCAGAGTGCGCTTTTGGTCCATTGCTAGTTGTTCCGCACATAGTTCAGTGCCACAACTTCCCTACATTCCTGACTTGAAAGGGCAGCTTCTCCCTAAATGTACAGGTGGTTGAGGGATTTTTGGATAAGCAGACTACTACTGACTGCACAAATGGCACATAGCTGGACAGTCCCGCCCAGAGTGCTCAACCAGAGATAGGAACCAAAATGACAAAAATGCCAATTCACGACAGATTTCCTATTTTAAAATCATTATATCTGGGAATTACTTTTGCTTTGTCACTTGAAAATGTGTTTTCCTAAGTTTAATTATGAATTGAACTATTTCAGATTTTACTTGGCTTTTTTAAAGTCATTTTTGTCATTTTTTTTGGCAGCCTAGGGTGCGCCCTGTGTCCCACCCACCGCACCTTACAGGACACACCCTAGTCCTAACTCCAATTTTTGACTTGGGGTGAACTGACAGCTTTGCCAAAATATCCAAATGGCCGAGGTGTTCAATGCGCAGAGTGCGCTTTTGGTCCATTGCTAGTTGTTCCGCACATAGTTCAGTGCCACAACTTCCCTACATTCCTGACTTGAAAGGGCAGCTTCTCCCTAAATGTACAGGCGGTTGAGGGATTTTTGGATAAGCAGACTACTACTGACTGCACAAATGGCACATAGCTGGAGAGTCCCGCCCAGAGTGCTCCACCAGAGATAGGAACCAAAATGACAAAAATGCCAATTCACGACAGATTTCCTATTTTAAAATCATTATATCTGGGAATTACTTTCGTTTTGTCACTTGAAAATGTGTATTCCTAAGTTTAATTATGAATTGAACTATTTCAGATTTCACTTGGCTTTTTTAAAGTCATTTTTGTCATTTTTTTTGGCAGCCTAGGGTAATCCAGTGTATGAGGGCAATCACGAGACCATAAAGGACAGAAGCCAAAGGGCAAATTGGGCCAGGATGCCGGGGTAAACCCCTACTCTTTTTCGAAAGACATCCTGGGATCTTTAATGACCACAGAGAGTCAGGACCTCGGTTTAACGTCTCATCCGAAGGACGGACAATTTGACAAAAAGGTCAAATCACCACAGATTTCCTATTTTAAAAGAAATATATCTGGGCATTAATTTTGCTTTGTCACTTGAAAATGTGTTTTCTTATGTGTAATTATAAACTGAACTATTTCAGATTTTACTTGGCTTTTTTAAAATAATTTTTGTCATTTTTTTTGGCAACCTAGGGTGCGCCCTGTGTCCCACCCACCGCACCTTACAGGACACACCCTAGTCCTAACTCCAATTTTTGACTTGGGGTGAACTGACAGCTTTGCCAAAATATCCAAATGGCCGAGGTGTTCAATGCGCAGAGTGCGCTTTTGGTCCATTGCTAGTTGTTCCGCACATAGTTCAGTGCCACAACTTCCCTACATTCCTGACTTGAAAGGGCAGCTTCTCCCTAAATGTACAGGCGGTTGAGGGATTTTTGGATAAGCAGACTACTACTGACTGCACAAATGGCACATAGCTGGACAGTCCCGCCCAGAGTGCTCCACCAGAGATAGGAACCAAAATGACAAAAATGCCAATTCACGACAGATTTCCTATTTTAAAATCATTATATCTGGGAATTACTTTTGCTTTGTCACTTGAAAATGTGTTTTCCTAAGTTTAATTATGAATTGAACTATTTCAGATTTTACTTGGCTTTTTTAAAGTCATTTTTGTCATTTTTTTTGGCAGCCTAGGGTAATCCAGTGTATGAGGGCAATCACGAGACCATAAAGGACAGAAGCCAAAGGGCAAATTGGGCCAGGATGCCGGGGTAAACCCCTACTCTTTTTCGAAAGACATCCTGGGATCTTTAATGACCACAGAGAGTCAGGACCTCGGTTTAACGTCTCATCCGAAGGACGGACAATTTGACAAAAAGGTCAAATCACCACAGATTTCTTATTTTAAAAGAAATATATCTGGGCATTAATTTTGCTTTGTCACTTGAAAATGTGTTTTCCTAAGTTTAATTATAAATTGAACTATTTCAGATTTTACTTGGCTTTTTTAAAGTCATTTTTGTCATTTTTTTTGGCAACCTAGGGTGCGCCCTGTGTCCCACCCACCGCACCTTACAGGACACACCCTAGTCCTAACTCCAATTTTTGACTTGGGGTGAACTGAGAGCTTTGCCAAAATATCCAAATGGCCGAGGTGTTCAATGCGCAGAGTGCGCTTTTGGTCCATTGCTAGTTGTTCCGCACATAGTTCAGTGCCACAACTTCCCTACATTCCTGACTTGAAAGGGCAGCTTCTCCCTAAATGTACAGGTGGTTGAGGGATTTTTGGATAAGCAGACTACTACTGACTGCACAAATGGCACATAGCTGGACAGTCCCGCCCAGAGTGCTCCACCAGAGATAGGAACCAAAATGACAAAAATGCCAATTCACGACAGATTTCCTATTTTAAAATCATTATATCTGGGAATTACTTTTGCTTTGTCACTTGAAAATGTGTTTTCCTAAGTTTAATTATGAATTGAACTATTTCAGATTTTACTTGGCTTTTTTAAAGTCATTTTTGTCATTTTTTTTGGCAGCCTAGGGTAATCCAGTGTATGAGGGCAATCACGAGACCATAAAGGACAGAAGCCAAAGGGCAAATTGGGCCAGGATGCCGGGGTAAACCCCTACTCTTTTTCGAAAGACATCCTGGGATCTTTAATGACCACAGAGAGTCAGGACCTCGGTTTAACGTCTCATCCGAAGGACGGACAATTTGACAAAAAGGTCAAATCACCACAGATTTCCTATTTTAAAAGAAATATATCTGGGCATTAATTTTGCTTTGTCACTTGAAAATGTGTTTTCTTATGTGTAATTATGAATTGAACTATTTCAGATTTTACTTGGCTTTTTTAAAATAATTTTTGTCATTTTTTTTGGCAACCTAGGCGGCGCCCTGTGTCCCACCCACCGCACCTTACAGGACACACCCTAGTCCTAACTCCAATTTTTGACTTGGGGTGAACTGACAGCTTTGCCAAAATATCCAAATGGCCGAGGTGTTCAATGCGCAGAGTGCGCTTTTGGTCCATTGCTAGTTGTTCCGCACATAGTTCAGTGCCACAACTTCCCTACATTCCTGACTTGAAAGGGCAGCTTCTCCCTAAATGTACAGGCGGTTGAGGGATTTTTGGATAAGCAGACTACTACTGACTGCACAAATGGCACATAGCTGGACAGTCCCGCCCAGAGTGCTCCACCAGAGATAGGAACCAAAATGACAAAAATGCCAATTCACGACAGATTTCCTATTTTAAAATCATTATATCTGGGAATTACTTTTGTTTTGTCACTTGAAAATGTGTTTTCCTAAGTTTAATTATGAATTGAACTATTTCAGATTTTACTTGGCTTTTTTAAAGTCATTTTTGTCATTTTTTTTGGCAGCCTAGGGTAATCCAGTGTATGAGGGCAATCACGAGACCATAAAGGACAGAAGCCAAAGGGCAAATTGGGCCAGGATGCCGGGGTAAACCCCTACTCTTTTTCGAAAGACATCCTGGGATCTTTAATGACCACAGAGAGTCAGGACCTCGGTTTAACGTCTCATCCGAAGGACGGACAATTTGACAAAAAGGTCAAATCACCACAGATTTCCTATTTTAAAAGAAATATATCTGGGCATTAATTTTGCTTTGTCACTTGAAAATGTGTTTTCTTATGTGTAATTATGAATTGAACTATTTCAGATTTTACTTGGCTTTTTTAAAATAATTTTTGTCATTTTTTTTGGCAACCTAGGGTGCGCCCTGTGTCCCACCCACCGCACCTTACAGGACACACCCTAGTCCTAACTCCAATTTTTGACTTGGGGTGAACTGACAGCTTTGCCAAAATATCCAAATGGCCGAGGTGTTCAATGCGCAGAGTGCGCTTTTGGTCCATTGCTAGTTGTTCCGCACATAGTTCAGTGCCACAACTTCCCTACATTCCTGACTTGAAAGGGCAGCTTCTCCCTAAATGTACAGGCGGTTGAGGGATTTTTGGATAAGCAGACTACTACTGACTGCACAAATGGCACATAGCTGGACAGTCCCGCCCAGAGTGCTCCACCAGAGATAGGAACCAAAATGACAAAAATGCCAATTCACGACAGATTTCCTATTTTAAAATCATTATATCTGGGAATTACTTTTGCTTTGTCACTTGAAAATGTGTTTTCCTAAGTTTAATTATGAATTGAACTATTTCAGATTTTACTTGGCTTTTTTAAAGTCATTTTTGTCATTTTTTTTGGCAGCCTAGGGTAATCCAGTGTATGAGGGCAATCACGAGACCATAAAGGACAGAAGCCAAAGGGCAAATTGGGCCAGGATGCCGGGGTAAACCCCTACTCTTTTTCGAAAGACATCCTGGGATCTTTAATGACCACAGAGAGTCAGGACCTCGGTTTAACGTCTCATCCGAAGGACGGACAATTTGACAAAAAGGTCAAATCACCACAGATTTCTTATTTTAAAAGAAATATATCTGGGCATTAATTTTGCTTTGTCACTTGAAAATGTGTTTTCCTAAGTTTAATTATGAATTGAACTATTTCAGATTTTACTTGGCTTTTTTAAAGTCATTTTTGTCATTTTTTTTGGCAGCCTAGGGTAATCCAGTGTATGAGGGCAATCACGAGACCATAAAGGACAGAAGCCAAAGGGCAAATTGGGCCAGGATGCCGGGGTAAACCCCTACTCTTTTTCGAAAGACATCCTGGGATCTTTAATGACCACAGAGAGTCAGGACCTCGGTTTAACGTCTCATCCGAAGGACGGACAATTTGACAAAAAGGTCAAATCACCACAGATTTCCTATTTTAAAAGAAATATATCTGGGCATTAATTTTGCTTTGTCACTTGAAAATGTGTTTTCTTATGTGTAATTATAAACTGAACTATTTCAGATTTTACTTGGCTTTTTTAAAATAATTTTTGTCATTTTTTTTGGCAACCTAGGGTGCGCCCTGTGTCCCACCCACCGCACCTTACAGGACACACCCTAGTCCTAGCTCCAATTTTTGACTTGGGGTGAACTGACAGCTTTGCCAAAATATCCAAATGGCCGAGGTGTTCAATGCGCAGAGTGCGCTTTTGGTCCATTGCTAGTTGTTCCGCACATAGTTCAGTGCCACAACTTCCCTACATTCCTGACTTGAAAGGGCAGCTTCTCCCTAAATGTACAGGCGGTTGAGGGATTTTTGGATAAGCAGACTACTACTGACTGCACAAATGGCACATAGCTGGAGAGTCCCGCCCAGAGTGCTCCACCAGATATAGGAACCAAAATGACAAAAATGCCAATTCACGACAGATTTCCTATTTTAAAATCATTATATCTGGGAATTACTTTCGTTTTGTCACTTGAAAATGTGTTTTCCTAAGTTTAATTATGAATTGAACTATTTCAGATTTTACTTGGCTTTTTTAAAGTCATTTTTGTCATTTTTTTTGGCAGCCTAGGGTAATCCAGTGTATGAGGGCAATCACGAGACCATAAAGGACAGAAGCCAAAGGGCAAATTGGGCCAGGATGCCGGGGTAAACCCCTACTCTTTTTCGAAAGACATCCTGGGATCTTTAATGACCACAGAGAGTCAGGACCTCGGTTTAACGTCTCATCCGAAGGACGGACAATTTGACAAAAAGGTCAAATCACCACAGATTTCCTATTTTAAAAGAAATATATCTGGGCATTAATTTTGCTTTGTCACTTGAAAATGTGTTTTCTTATGTGTAATTATAAACTGAACTATTTCAGATTTTACTTGGCTTTTTTAAAATAATTTTTGTCATTTTTTTTGGCAACCTAGGGTGCGCCCTGTGTCCCACCCACCGCACCTTACAGGACACACCCTAGTCCTAACTCCAATTTTTGACTTGGGGTGAACTGACAGCTTTGCCAAAATATCCAAATGGCCGAGGTGTTCAATGCGCAGAGTGCGCTTTTGGTCCATTGCTAGTTGTTCCGCACATAGTTCAGTGCCACAACTTCCCTACATTCCTGACTTGAAAGGGCAGCTTCTCCCTAAATGTACAGGCGGTTGAGGGATTTTTGGATAAGCAGACTACTACTGACTGCACAAATGGCACATAGCTGGACAGTCCCGCCCAGAGTGCTCCACCAGAGATAGGAACCAAAATGACAAAAATGCCAATTCACGACAGATTTCCTATTTTAAAATCATTATATCTGGGAATTACTTTTGCTTTGTCACTTGAAAATGTGTTTTCCTAAGTTTAATTATGAATTGAACTATTTCAGATTTTACTTGGCTTTTTTAAAGTCATTTTTGTCATTTTTTTTGGCAGCCTAGGGTAATCCAGTGTATGAGGGCAATCACGAGACCATAAAGGACAGAAGCCAAAGGGCAAATTGGGCCAGGATGCCGGGGTAAACCCCTACTCTTTTTCGAAAGACATCCTGGGATCTTTAATGACCACAGAGAGTCAGGACCTCGGTTTAACGTCTCATCCGAAGGACGGACAATTTGACAAAAAGGTCAAATCACCACAGATTTCTTATTTTAAAAGAAATATATCTGGGCATTAATTTTGCTTTGTCACTTGAAAATGTGTTTTCCTAAGTTTAATTATAAATTGAACTATTTCAGATTTTACTTGGCTTTTTTAAAGTCATTTTTGTCATTTTTTTTGGCAACCTAGGGTGCGCCCTGTGTCCCACCCACCGCACCTTACAGGACACACCCTAGTCCTAACTCCAATTTTTGACTTGGGGTGAACTGACAGCTTTGCCAAAATATCCAAATGGCCGAGGTGTTCAATGCGCAGAGTGCGCTTTTGGTCCATTGCTAGTTGTTCCGCACATAGTTCAGTGCCACAACTTCCCTACATTCCTGACTTGAAAGGGCAGCTTCTCCCTAAATGTACAGGCGGTTGAGGGATTTTTGGATAAGCAGACTACTACTGACTGCACAAATGGCACATAGCTGGACAGTCCCGCCCAGAGTGCTCCACCAGAGATAGGAACCAAAATGACAAAAATGCCAATTCACGACAGATTTCCTATTTTAAAATCATTATATCTGGGAATTACTTTCGTTTTGTCACTTGAAAATGTGTTTTCCTAAGTTTAATTATGAATTGAACTATTTCAGATTTTACTTGGCTTTTTTAAAGTCATTTTTGTCATTTTTTTTGGCAGCCTAGGGTAATCCAGTGTATGAGGGCAATCACGAGACCATAAAGGACAGAAGCCAAAGGGCAAATTGGGCCAGGATGCCGGGGTAAACCCCTACTCTTTTTCGAAAGACATCCTGGGATCTTTAATGACCACAGAGAGTCAGGACCTCGGTTTAACGTCTCATCCGAAGGACGGACAATTTGACAAAAAGGTCAAATCACCACAGATTTCCTATTTTAAAAGAAATATATCTGGGCATTAATTTTGCTTTGTCACTTGAAAATGTGTTTTCTTATGTGTAATTATAAACTGAACTATTTCAGATTTTACTTGGCTTTTTTAAAATAATTTTTGTCATTTTTTTTGGCAACCTAGGGTGCGCCCTGTGTCCCACCCACCGCACCTTACAGGACACACCCTAGTCCTAACTCCAATTTTTGACTTGGGGTGAACTGACAGCTTTGCCAAAATATCCAAATGGCCGAGGTGTTCAATGCGCAGAGTGCGCTTTTGGTCCATTGCTAGTTGTTCCGCACATAGTTCAGTGCCACAACTTCCCTACATTCCTGACTTGAAAGGGCAGCTTCTCCCTAAATGTACAGGCGGTTGAGGGATTTTTGGATAAGCAGACTACTACTGACTGCACAAATGGCACATAGCTGGACAGTCCCGCCCAGAGTGCTCCACCAGAGATAGGAACCAAAATGACAAAAATGCCAATTCACGACAGATTTCCTATTTTAAAATCATTATATCTGGGAATTACTTTTGCTTTGTCACTTGAAAATGTGTTTTCCTAAGTTTAATTATGAATTGAACTATTTCAGATTTCACTTAGCTTTTTTAAAGTCATTTTTGTCATTTTTTTTGGCAGCCTAGGGTAATCCAGTGTATGAGGGCAATCACGAGACCATAAAGGACAGAAGCCAAAGGGCAAATTGGGCCAGGATGCCGGGGTAAACCCCTACTCTTTTTCGAAAGACATCCTGGGATCTTTAATGACCACAGAGAGTCAGGACCTCGGTTTAACGTCTCATCCGAAGGACGGACAATTTGACAAAAAGGTCAAATCACCACAGATTTCTTATTTTAAAAGAAATATATCTGGGCATTAATTTTGCTTTGTCACTTGAAAATGTGTTTTCCTAAGTTTAATTATGAATTGAACTATTTCAGATTTCACTTAGCTTTTTTAAAGTTATTTTTGTCATTTTTTTTGGCAGCCTAGGGTGCGCCCTGTGTCCCACCCACCGCACCTTACAGGACACACCCTAGTCCTAACTCCAATTTTTGACTTGGGGTGAACTGACAGCTTTGCCAAAATATCCAAATGGCCGAGGTGTTCAATGCGCAGAGTGCGCTTTTGGTCCATTGCTAGTTGTTCCGCACATAGTTCAGTGCCACAACTTCCCTACATTCCTGACTTGAAAGGGCAGCTTCTCCCTAAATGTACAGGTGGTTGAGGGATTTTTGGATAAGCAGACTACTACTGACTGCACAAATGGCACATAGCTGGACAGTCCCGCCCAGAGTGCTCAACCAGAGATAGGAACCAAAATGACAAAAATGCCAATTCACCAGAGATTTCCTATTTTAAAATCATTATATCTGGGAATTACTTTTGCTTTGTCACTTGAAAATGTGTTTTCCTAAGTTTAATTATGAATTGAACTATTTCAGATTTTACTTGGCTTTTTTAAAGTCATTTTTGTCATTTTTTTTGGCAGCCTAGGGTGCGCCCTGTGTCCCACCCACCGCACCTTACAGGACACACCCTAGTCCTAACTCCAATTTTTGACTTGGGGTGAACTGACAGCTTTGCCAAAATATCCAAATGGCCGAGGTGTTCAATGCGCAGAGTGCGCTTTTGGTCCATTGCTAGTTGTTCCGCACATAGTTCAGTGCCACAACTTCCCTACATTCCTGACTTGAAAGGGCAGCTTCTCCCTAAATGTACAGGCGGTTGAGGGATTTTTGGATAAGCAGACTACTACTGACTGCACAAATGGCACATAGCTGGAGAGTCCCGCCCAGAGTGCTCCACCAGAGATAGGAACCAAAATGACAAAAATGCCAATTCACGACAGATTTCCTATTTTAAAATCATTATATCTGGGAATTACTTTCGTTTTGTCACTTGAAAATGTGTTTTCCTAAGTTTAATTATGAATTGAACTATTTCAGATTTCACTTGGCTTTTTTAAAGTCATTTTTGTCATTTTTTTTGGCAGCCTAGGGTAATCCAGTGTATGAGGGCAATCACGAGACCATAAAGGACAGAAGCCAAAGGGCAAATTGGGCCAGGATGCCGGGGTAAACCCCTACTCTTTTTCGAAAGACATCCTGGGATCTTTAATGACCACAGAGAGTCAGGACCTCGGTTTAACGTCTCATCCGAAGGACGGACAATTTGACAAAAAGGTCAAATCACCACAGATTTCCTATTTTAAAAGAAATATATCTGGGCATTAATTTTGCTTTGTCACTTGAAAATGAGTTTTCTTATGTGTAATTATAAACTGAACTATTTCAGATTTTACTTGGCTTTTTTAAAATAATTTTTGTCATTTTTTTTGGCAACCTAGGGTGCGCCCTGTGTCCCACCCACCGCACCTTACAGGACACACCCTAGTCCTAACTCCAATTTTTGACTTGGGGTGAACTGACAGCTTTGCCAAAATATCCAAATGGCCGAGGTGTTCAATGCGCAGAGTGCGCTTTTGGTCCATTGCTAGTTGTTCCGCACATAGTTCAGTGCCACAACTTCCCTACATTCCTGACTTGAAAGGGCAGCTTCTCCCTAAATGTACAGGCGGTTGAGGGATTTTTGGATAAGCAGACTACTACTGACTGCACAAATGGCACATAGCTGGACAGTCCCGCCCAGAGTGCTCCACCAGAGATAGGAACCAAAATGACAAAAATGCCAATTCACGACAGATTTCCTATTTTAAAATCATTATATCTGGGAATTACTTTTGCTTTGTCACTTGAAAATGTGTTTTCCTAAGTTTAATTATGAATTGAACTATTTTAGATTTTACTTGGCTTTTTTAAAGTCATTTTTGTCATTTTTTTTGGCAGCCTAGGGTAATCCAGTGTATGAGGGCAATCACGAGACCATAAAGGACAGAAGCCAAAGGGCAAATTGGGCCAGGATGCCGGGGTAAACCCCTACTCTTTTTCGAAAGACATCCTGGGATCTTTAATGACCACAGAGAGTCAGGACCTCGGTTTAACGTCTCATCCGAAGGACGGACAATTTGACAAAAAGGTCAAATCACCACAGATTTCTTATTTTAAAAGAAATATATCTGGGCATTAATTTTGCTTTGTCACTTGAAAATGTGTTTTCCTAAGTTTAATTATAAATTGAACTATTTCAGATTTTACTTGGCTTTTTTAAAGTCATTTTTGTCATTTTTTTTGGCAACCTAGGGTGCGCCCTGTGTCCCACCCACCGCACCTTACAGGACACACCCTAGTCCTAACTCCAATTTTTGACTTGGGGTGAACTGACAGCTTTGCCAAAATATCCAAATGGCCGAGGTGTTCAATGCGCAGAGTGCGCTTTTGGTCCATTGCTAGTTGTTCCGCACATAGTTCAGTGCCACAACTTCCCTACATTCCTGACTTGAAAGGGCAGCTTCTCCCTAAATGTACAGGCGGTTGAGGGATTTTTGGATAAGCAGACTACTACTGACTGCACAAATGGCACATAGCTGGACAGTCCCGCCCAGAGTGCTCCACCAGAGATAGGAACCAAAATGACAAAAATGCCAATTCACGACAGATTTCCTATTTTAAAATCATTATATCTGGGAATTACTTTTGCTTTGTCACTTGAAAATGTGTTTTCCTAAGTTTAATTATGAATTGAACTATTTCAGATTTCACTTAGCTTTTTTAAAGTCATTTTTGTCATTTTTTTTGGCAGCCTAGGGTAATCCAGTGTATGAGGGCAATCACGAGACCATAAAGGACAGAAGCCAAAGGGCAAATTGGGCCAGGATGCCGGGGTAAACCCCTACTCTTTTTCGAAAGACATCCTGGGATCTTTAATGACCACAGAGAGTCAGGACCTCGGTTTAACGTCTCATCCGAAGGACGGACAATTTGACAAAAAGGTCAAATCACCACAGATTTCCTATTTTAAAAGAAATATATCTGGGCATTAATTTTGCTTTGTCACTTGAAAATGTGTTTTCCTAAGTTTAATTATGAATTGAACTATTTCAGATTTCACTTAGCTTTTTTAAAGTTATTTTTGTCATTTTTTTTGGCAGCCTAGGGTGCGCCCTGTGTCCCACCCACCGCACCTTACAGGACACACCCTAGTCCTAACTCCAATTTTTGACTTGGGGTGAACTGACAGCTTTGCCAAAATATCCAAATGGCCGAGGTGTTCAATGCGCAGAGTGCGCTTTTGGTCCATTGCTAGTTGTTCCGCACATAGTTCAGTGCCACAACTTCCCTACATTCCTGACTTGAAAGGGCAGCTTCTCCCTAAATGTACAGGCGGTTGAGGGATTTTTGGATAAGCAGACTACTACTGACTGCACAAATGGCACATAGCTGGACAGTCCCGCCCAGAGTGCTCCACCAGAGATAGGAACCAAAATGACAAAAATGCCAATTCACCAGAGATTTCCTATTTTAAAATCATTATATCTGGGAATTACTTTCGTTTTGTCACTTGAAAATGTGTTTTCCTAAGTTTAATTATAAATTGAACTATTTCAGATTTTACTTGGCTTTTTTAAAATAATTTTTGTCATTTTTTTTGGCAACCTAGGGTGCGCCCTGTGTCCCACCCACCGCACCTTACAGGACACACCCTAGTCCTAACTCCAATTTTTGACTTGGGGTGAACTGACAGCTTTGCCAAAATATCCAAATGGCCGAGGTGTTCAATGCGCAGAGTGCGCTTTTGGTCCATTGCTAGTTGTTCCGCACATAGTTCAGTGCCACAACTTCCCTACATTCCTGACTTGAAAGGGCAGCTTCTCCCTAAATGTACAGGCGGTTGAGGGATTTTTGGATAAGCAGACTACTACTGACTGCACAATTGGCACATAGCTGGACAGTCCCGCCCAGAGTGCTCCACCAGAGATAGGAACCAAAATGACAAAAATGCCAATTCACCAGAGATTTCCTATTTTAAAATCATTATATCTGGGAATTACTTTTGCTTTGTCACTTGAAAATGTGTTTTCCTAAGTTTAATTATGAATTTAACTATTTCAGATTTTACTTGGCTTTTTTAAAGTCATTTTTGTCATTTTTTTTGGCAGCCTAGAGTAATCCAGTGTATGAGGGCAATCACGAGACCATAAAGGACAGAAGCCAAAGGGCAAATTGGGCCAGGATGCCGGGGTAAACCCCTACTCTTTTTCGAAAGACATCCTGGGATCTTTAATGACCACAGAGAGTCAGGACCTCGGTTTAACGTCTCATCCGAAGGACGGACAATTTGACAAAAAGGTCAAATCACCACAGATTTCCTATTTTAAAAGAAATATATCTGGGCATTAATTTTGCTTTGTCACTTGAAAATGTGTTTTCCTAAGTTTAATTATAAATTGAACTATTTCAGATTTTACTTGGCTTTTTTAAAATAATTTTTGTCATTTTTTTAGGCAACCTAGGGTGCGCCCTGTGTCCCACCCACCGCACCTTACAGGACACACCCTAGTCCTATCTCCAATTTTTGACTTGGGGTGAACTGAGAGCTTTGCCAAAATATCCAAATGGCCGAGGTGTTCAATGCGCAGAGTGCGCTTTTGGTCCATTGCTAGTTGTTCCGCACATAGTTCAGTGCCACAACTTCCCTACATTCCTGACTTGAAAGGGCAGCTTCTCCCTAAATGTACAGGTGGTTGAGGGATTTTTGGATAAGCAGACTACTACTGACTGCACAAATGGCACATAGCTGGACAGTCCCGCCCAGAGTGCTCCACCAGAGATAGGAACCAAAATGACAAAAATGCCAATTCACGACAGATTTCCTATTTTAAAATCATTATATCTGGGAATTACTTTTGCTTTGTCACTTGAAAATGTGTTTTCCTAAGTTTAATTATGAATTGAACTATTTCAGATTTTACTTGGCTTTTTTAAAGTCATTTTTGTCATTTTTTTTGGCAGCCTAGGGTAATCCAGTGTATGAGGGCAATCACGAGACCATAAAGGACAGAAGCCAAAGGGCAAATTGGGCCAGGATGCCGGGGTAAACCCCTACTCTTTTTCGAAAGACATCCTGGGATCTTTAATGACCACAGAGAGTCAGGACCTCGGTTTAACGTCTCATCCGAAGGACGGACAATTTGACAAAAAGGTCAAATCACCACAGATTTCCTATTTTAAAAGAAATATATCTGGGCATTAATTTTGCTTTGTCACTTGAAAATGTGTTTTCTTATGTGTAATTATGAATTGAACTATTTCAGATTTTACTTGGCTTTTTTAAAATAATTTTTGTCATTTTTTTTGGCAACCTAGGGTGCGCCCTGTGTCCCACCCACCGCACCTTACAGGACACACCCTAGTCCTAACTCCAATTTTTGACTTGGGGTGAACTGACAGCTTTGCCAAAATATCCAAATGGCCGAGGTGTTCAATGCGCAGAGTGCGCTTTTGGTCCATTGCTAGTTGTTCCGCACATAGTTCAGTGCCACAACTTCCCTACATTCCTGACTTGAAAGGGCAGCTTCTCCCTAAATGTACAGGCGGTTGAGGGATTTTTGGATAAGCAGACTACTACTGACTGCACAAATGGCACATAGCTGGACAGTCCCGCCCAGAGTGCTCCACCAGAGATAGGAACCAAAATGACAAAAATGCCAATTCACGACAGATTTCCTATTTTAAAATCATTATATCTGGGAATTACTTTTGCTTTGTCACTTGAAAATGTGTTTTCCTAAGTTTAATTATGAATTGAACTATTTCAGATTTTACTTGGCTTTTTAAAGTCATTTTTGTCATTTTTTTTGGCAGCCTAGGGTAATCCAGTGTATGAGGGCAATCACGAGACCATAAAGGACAGAAGCCAAAGGGCAAATTGGGCCAGGATGCCGGGGTAAACCCCTACTCTTTTTCGAAAGACATCCTGGGATCTTTAATGACCACAGAGAGTCAGGACCTCGGTTTAACGTCTCATCCGAAGGACGGACAATTTGACAAAAAGGTCAAATCACCACAGATTTCTTATTTTAAAAGAAATATATCTGGGCATTAATTTTGCTTTGTCACTTGAAAATGTGTTTTCCTAAGTTTAATTATGAATTGAACTATTTCAGATTTTACTTGGCTTTTTTAAAGTCATTTTTGTCATTTTTTTTGGCAGCCTAGGGTAATCCAGTGTATGAGGGCAATCACGAGACCATAAAGGACAGAAGCCAAAGGGCAAATTGGGCCAGGATGCCGGGGTAAACCCCTACTCTTTTTCGAAAGACATCCTGGGATCTTTAATGACCACAGAGAGTCAGGACCTCGGTTTAACGTCTCATCCGAAGGACGGACAATTTGACAAAAAGGTCAAATCACCACAGATTTCCTATTTTAAAAGAAATATATCTGGGCATTAATTTTGCTTTGTCACTTGAAAATGTGTTTTCTTATGTGTAATTATAAACTGAACTATTTCAGATTTTACTTGGCTTTTTTAAAATAATTTTTGTCATTTTTTTTGGCAACCTAGGGTGCGCCCTGTGTCCCACCCACCGCACCTTACAGGACACACCCTAGTCCTAACTCCAATTTTTGACTTGGGGTGAACTGACAGCTTTGCCAAAATATCCAAATGGCCGAGGTGTTCAATGCGCAGAGTGCGCTTTTGGTCCATTGCTAGTTGTTCCGCACATAGTTCAGTGCCACAACTTCCCTACATTCCTGACTTGAAAGGGCAGCTTCTCCCTAAATGTACAGGCGGTTGAGGGATTTTTGGATAAGCAGACTACTACTGACTGCACAAATGGCACATAGCTGGAGAGTCCCGCCCAGAGTGCTCCACCAGAGATAGGAACCAAAATGACAAAAATGCCAATTCACGACAGATTTCCTATTTTAAAATCATTATATCTGGGAATTACTTTCGTTTTGTCAGTTGAAAATGTGTTTTCCTAAGTTTAATTATAAATTGAACTATTTCAGATATCATTTAGCGATTTTTAAAAAGTAATTGTTTGTCTTTTTTTTTTTGCAGCCTAGGGTAATCCAGTGTATGAGGGCAATCACGAGACCATAAAGGACAGAAGCCAAAGGGCAAATTGGGCCAGGATGCCGGGGTAAACCCCTACTCTTTTTCGAAAGACATCCTGGGATCTTTAATGACCACAGAGAGTCAGGACCTCGGTTTAACGTCTCATCCGAAGGACGGACAATTTGACAAAAAGGTCAAATCACCACAGATTTCCTATTTTAAAAGAAATATATCTGGGCATTAATTTTGCTTTGTCACTTGAAAATGTGTTTTCCTAAGTTTAATTATAAATTGAACTATTTCAGATTTTACTTGGCTTTTTTAAAATAATTTTTGTCATTTTTTTTGGCAACCTAGGGTGCGCCCTGTGTCCCACCCACCGCACCTTACAGGACACACCCTAGTCCTAACTCCAATTTTTGACTTGGGGTGAACTGACAGCTTTGCCAAAATATCCAAATGGCCGAGGTGTTCAATGCGCAGAATGCGCTTTTGGTCCATTGCTAGTTGTTCCGCACATAGTTCAGTGCCACAACTTCCCTACATTCCTGACTTGAAAGGGCAGCTTCTCCCTAAATGCACAGGCGGTTGAGGGATTTTTGGATAAGCAGACTACTACTGACTGCACAAATGGCACATAGCTGGACAGTCCCGCCCAGAGTGCTCCACCAGAGATAGGAACCAAAATGACAAAAATGCCAATTCACGACAGATTTCCTATTTTAAAATCATTATATCTGGGAATTACTTTCGTTTTGTCACTTGAAAATGTGTTTTCCTAAGTTTAATTATGAATTGAACTATTTCAGATTTCACTTAGCTTTTTTAAAGTCATTTTTGTCATTTTTTTTGGCAACCTAGGGTAATCCAGTGTATGAGGGCAATCACGAGACCATAAAGGACAGAAGCCAAAGGGCAAATTGGGCCAGGATGCCGGGGTAAACCCCTACTCTTTTTCGAAAGACATCCTGGGATCTTTAATGACCACAGAGAGTCAGGACCTCGGTTTAACGTCTCATCCGAAGGACGGACAATTTGACAAAAAGGTCAAATCACCACAGATTTCCTATTTTAAAAGAAATATATCTGGGCATTAATTTTGCTTTGTCACTTGAAAATGTGTTTTCTTATGTGTAATTATAAATTGAACTATTTCAGATTTTACTTGGCTTTTTTAAAATAATTTTTGTCATTTTTTTTGGCAACCTAGGGTGCGCCCTGTGTCCCACCCACCGCACCTTACAGGACACACCCTAGTCCTAACTCCAATTTTTGACTTGGGGTGAACTGACAGCTTTGCCAAAATATCCAAATGGCCGAGGTGTTCAATGCGCAGAGTGCGCTTTTGGTCCATTGCTAGTTGTTCCGCACATAGTTCAGTGCCACAACTTCCCTACATTCCTGACTTGAAAGGGCAGCTTCTCCCTAAATGTACAGGCGGTTGAGGGATTTTTGGATAAGCAGACTACTACTGACTGCACAAATGGCACATAGCTGGACAGTCCCGCCCAGAGTGCTCCACCAGAGATAGGAACCAAAATGACAAAAATGCCAATTCACGACAGATTTCCTATTTTAAAATCATTATATCTGGGAATTACTTTCGTTTTGTCAGTTGAAAATGTGTTTTCCTAAGTTTAATTATAAATTGAACTATTTCAGATATCATTTAGCGATTTTTTTAAAGTAATTGTTTGTCTTTTTTTTTTTTGCAGCCTAGTGTAATCCAGTGTATGAGGGCAATCACGAGACCATAAAGGACAGAAGCCAAAGGGCAAATTGGGCCAGGATGCCGGGGTAAACCCCTACTCTTTTTCGAAAGACATCCTGGGATCTTTAATGACCACAGAGAGTCAGGACCTCGGTTTAACGTCTCATCCGAAGGACGGACAATTTGACAAAAAGGTCAAATCACCACAGATTTCCTATTTTAAAAGAAATATATCTGGGCATTAATTTTGCTTTGTCACTTGAAAATGTGTTTTCCTATGTGTAATTATAAATTGAACTATTTCAGATTTTACTTGGCTTTTTTAAAATAATTTTCTACATTCCTGACTTGAAAGGGCAGCTTCTCCCTAAATGTACAGGCGGTTGATGGATTTTTGGATAAGCAGACTACTACTGACTGCACAATTGGCACATAGCTGGAGAGTCCCGCCCAGAGTGCTCCACCAGAGATAGGAACCAAAATGACAAATGATTAAAATAATCGGAAAGATGTGCTCTTGGTGCATTGCTAGTCACTCCGCAATCTGTTGTGTTCAATAGCTGCATACATATACATACAACTTTTATCGTAACTAAATAATTCTGATTGATGAATCCGCACATAGTATTTACATGGGTTGATTTTCGCATGTTCACACTGCACGACTATACAGACATACGGATTTATAAGTATTCTACAGAATGTAACTATTAACATGTAAAATCTTAAAATTTATGGGGTCTTCTTGTTAGCTTTTAAGTAATTATAAGAGGGGTGGCATTTTTTTCTCACTTGAGCACCTGCCTCCTAAAATGTCTGTGCACGGCCCTGCTTATAGGCGTATTGTAATTATTCAGATTACGACAAAAAACACGGATGGGTAGATGGATTCATGGCGTACTCGCTTAATTTTAAACAAATAAGTTGTTAACTAGTGTTTCTCTAACTATAACTTATCCGACAAGAAGTTATTTGTCAAATCTTACTTTTGGTGACTCTTCTGGCTTCTGTTGTTGTCTCATACCCAGATAGCAATGAGTCGGCGGACCATCGGCGAACCACCGGCGGGGCTCCGGAGGCAGAGGAACCTGCTCGTCTTCGTCTGCTCTGATCTATATATGTACGCAACATCGAGATACTCCGAGGAGAGAATTACCGTCTTCAAAGTGAACCGCGAAACTGTCCAAACTAACACGGTTTAGCTCTTTATAAAGGTTTTCTGCTCTGGAACCCCGGCCTTACTCGGAAACAGAACCCGGACGTCACAAGGAAACAGAAACCGGCCTTAACTCGTCACAGACACCGGCCTTAACTCGTCACAGAGACCGTTAATCCCTCGCTTGAGTGCGCGAGCTGTATTCGGTAATCTCCTCGCGCTAGAACATATTTGGGTAATAAATTGGTACTAAAGTTATTCAGGCAAGAGCAGTGAGTGATTTTCCTTTTTTGATTCTCATTAACAGAACAGACAGACAACAGTATACTAACTTTACCAATCAGGGCTGCGTTTTTCAAAAGAAAACAAAAAAATACGTCGTCTCTAGGACGAATTTAGCTCAATCCTTTTGAGAAACACAGCCCAGAATGTGCTACCAACACTATATTTGCATATTTTTTTGTGTGTGTGGAGAAAGGAATATTTCAGCTTCATACATTACAAAAATAATAATAACGTATTAGTTTATATATTAAGAAACAACCTAAAACCGACCTGTGCTTACCTACTTAAGTAAACTTTAAAATTTCCTTTGTAAAACTATATATAACATTACTCAAATTTGTTTTAAACAGTGTTTCCCCCACAATTAAGGCAAAACTTGACCTCTGCACACCAGTCTCCATGGCAGCTTCTATCTAAAAAATAGAATTGTTTGCTATTTGAGGCCTGAGGAAATCCATGAGTTGCTCAAAAATGAAGAGACATTTTTTATTGTTGGTCACTGTTAATTGTCCTCTGGATTATTCATTATTGTCTGCTGTGTGTTGTCTTTTGCTCTGTCTGTTAGATGACCCATGACATATGAAGATAGCTGACCTTGTCTTGAAGGCTGAATCCAGTATTCGACACCTGATTTGTCTGGGTGAGCATTAAAGGTTTGCTCAGACACAATTGTATCCGACAGTTTTACATAACACAATTCTCATCGACGAAAAAAAGATCCTAAACAATATATGACTGTATGAGAACCTACTGACTCTAGGGCTATTGACTTATAAATTGAAATGACTTGTATCTTTTGTTGTTTAGAATATATTATTGGCTGTACTATATATTTGCAGGCAGAAATTCAATGAAAGAAATGGCTTTGATTTCATGTGATACGTTGGGATGTCAGCCACAAACATTGCACATATGGTAAGTCACTACATCACCGTTTTAACGTATGATGCAGCCAGAAACACTTTGAAACTGTTGAAATAAATATTGTTGTTGAACTAAAATACTTTGCCGTTTCAGAAGTGTTTCAATAGAACCATGATGGATTATTTTGGTATTTTTATATTTTGCTGGCACAGTCGAAGGAAATTAGGGTCTAAGACTGAATAATCAAATGTTTATCTTGGCCCAGACTTTAACAAAGTTATTTTACATTGTCCTTTACAGAATCAAAAAGTCTTGCTCTTTGTGGTAATCTTTAAGAAATCAAGACTTTCTAATAAAATGAACCTATTAACACAATGAATTTTGAACAAATTTATTTAGTCGACTGATAACAGTGCATTTTGCTTTTCAGCTCTGGGCTGATTGTGTAGCAAAGACAGCTGAGCAATATCCACTATTATTGAGGGACACACTCCTCCCAGTCTTTATGGGTCAGACGTCGCAGCTGATTCATCAAGGTTTGTACCTTAATGTTGGTCACATGACCGGCGGTTGGATGGATTTGTTACTCATAATAAAATTTCAAAAAGTAATATTTTGAATTAATATTTCTTATCCCAAGATTTTGAACACAAATTAGTTTGAAATATAAATCTTTTTTAACGTTATAAATTTGTTTACAGTTATTTTTGACAGTACTGTCATTTGTTTACTGTCAATTTTATCCATTTAATGCATGTTTGCAAAATGGGCCTTCAATAAAACTTGGCTGTCTATACAGTAGAAAGGTGAAAAAAATTGAAATTGGCACTACATGACTAAAAAAAATGGAGAAAAAAAGACTGTTGTCTTCACTTTTGCTGAATAGGTAGGATATCTTCAACACCCATAAAGCACTGGGCATGTTGCTGTTCAAGGCCACTCCCTCCCGTTTACCAGAGTCAAATACTACCTTGCTTTATTTAGTAGGAAATGCATCTTAGCAAACTTTTAGTCATAATGGTGAGGACTTGTATCATTCCCGGGTACTAGAATATTAAAGAGTAAATGTTTAGTGAGAGTGAGTTATTTTCTGTTTCCAGTGAAGGATCCAGCATGTTGTAGACAAAGTATTTATTATTGTAAACGAACACTGTGAAGGAAAATCTAAAAAAAAAAAAAAAAAAAAACTTTAAAAAAAAACAAGCTTTTTAGGCCAAACGGAGGGAAAAAGTGAAAGAAAGTGGTGTTCTGTCAATTTCGATCAGCAGCCTGAAGCAAAACAGGCAAGGTCCCTTTCAAGGAAAGTCTGTTCACTCTGTAAACATTGTTCATTTACATATACTACCAAGATTGTAATTATACAAATCAGTTTGAAAAGTTACATTTTAAGAGTATTATCAAGAACCTGAAACCAGTATAAACGATAATCAAAGCAGCACTCTTGGCTAATGCTGCTGCTGTGGATGTTTAGAGGGGGAACAGTATAGGACGGGCTCTATAAAATATAAATAAGGTGGTCCTTGTTCCATGTGCCCTCCCAACTATTTAGAAAGATTTGCAGTGCTTTCCTGCTGTGAAATCATTACCTGTACTGGTTGGAATGAACAATTTTACAGATTTTTACTCCTTGTACATGGTTCAATGACATGACGTGCATATATTTCTGTCCAAGTTTTTAAAGTAATTTGATAAATGCATGACATGTATCACTTTATTCTATAAAAAATAGTTTGAATTCATTTATAGTACATTTAAATAATACATTTTATTTTGTTTTGCTATCTTAAACCCCCAAAATGTCAGGTGGTGCATCTGTCTGAACAAATGAACTGACTATGAAAACCATTTAAAATGGTATCTTAATAATAAAAAAATGAAAAATAAATACTATGATATCATTTTAAGTTTGAAATTTTATAAATATCAGTTTTAAAGCTTTTGAGATTGATAAAATTTAAAAACTTTTGTCCAGCAATTTGTATATTCTCAAATGTCAGGGTGGCCTAACTGCAAACATGGCTCTTTTATTATGAATAACAGGTGACCGAGTGGATCAGCAATGTTGTGTGCAACAAAAGTAGCCCAAAAATAGTCCAATGCGATTTTCTCCATCAGGTGGCGGATGGTGCTTTGTATGGAAGCTTGTTTCCGCCACTGAAAAAAGAAGATTATTGCGGCCTTTTTGTCTCAGAATTATGACCTTTTTCTCAGAATTGTAAGATATAAAATCAGAATTCGGAGGGAAAAAAAATCAGAATCTGGAAAAAAAAAAAATCAGAATTGTGGGATAAAAAGTCAGAATTGCAAGATATAAAGTCAGAATTGTGAGATAAAAAGTCAGAATTGCAAGATATAAAGTCAGAATTGTGAGATAAAAAGTCAGAATTGCAAGATATAAAGTCAGAATTGCGAGATATAAAGTCAGAATTGCGAGATATAAAGTCAGAATTGCGAGATATAAAGTCAGAATTGCGAGATTAAAAAGTCGCAATTGAGAGTTTTAAAGTGAATTGCGAGAGAAAATTGAAGAGAAAAAAAGTCAGAATTGTGAGATAAAAAGTCACAATCGCGAGATATAAAGTCAGAATTGTGAGATAAAAAGTTGTAATTGCGAGATATAAAGTCAGAATTGTGAGATAAAAAGTTGTAATTGCGAGTTTTAAATTAAGAATGGCGAGAGAAATTAAAGAGAAAAAAGTCAGAATTGTGAGATATAAAGTCAGAATTGTGAGATCAAAAATTCGCAATTGCGAGAGGAAATTGAAGAGAAAAAAAGTCAGAATTGTGAGATAAAAAGTTGTAATTGTGAGTTTTAAAGTCAGAATTGCAAGAGAAATTGGAGAGAAAAAAGTCAGAATTGTGAGATAAAAAGTCAGAATTTTGAGATAAAAAGTCAGAATTCACAGAAAAAAGTCACCATCTTCGTTTTTTTTTTTTTGTTTGTTTGTTTGTTTTTATGTGGCGGAAACGGCTTCCATAGTTTTGGGGGTGTTGGAGCACCAAAATCCCGCTGTAGGTGGAAATCAACCCACGAAAAACCATTTTATCCATGGCAACAGATTAAAAGTGTCCAAATTACACTGGAAAACAGCAGGCTTGGCAATACTGTGGATCAAGTAGTCCGAGCTGGTGCAATTGAATGGACCAGGGGACTAATATGCATATTCATGGTTCCACGTATATTAAATTAAGCAAAGGTAAAGTTACATTCAGACATGAAGAAATTATTTTCATAGGAAAAAACTTTTATGTGTCATTTTGATTATTAAAGATTAGTTTTAGAGGACTAAAATGATTGACTTCAGGGTGAAGTTGATGTTTTGGAAACTAATGGCAGGTTTGCCACGATGTGTCAAGAATTAGTGAAAAGTTTGCACTATTTAATAAAAATTTACTATTTTTAGAGCATGAAAAATTACATTAGCTGCACATAACTCTATGTTTATAGAGTCATTTACTATCCAAAAGCTGTACTCTTTAGTCTGTTCTGTATCCTCTGTCTTTCTGCTCCCTTGTTCTCGGGTATACTGTAGGTGAGCCAGGTTACCCACAGTTCATCTGGCTCTGTGCCTCTCAATCACAGAGCCGTCTCCGCTTGTGGAAAATCTGTCAGTGGGGGCCGCTCTACCCGCTCGAGATTGATAGCTGTGGCCTTAGCTGCTGCAACTCTGCCACCACGGTCCAACAATTTTACATATTAATTTATGTTCTGCTGGGTTGTAATTGAGAGAGGAGGAGGGGGCGGGCTATTTGCAGAGAGATGAATGCCACCCTCTCTATGATATATGACCCTTTCATCACCTTTTGTAAGGCTTGTTTAAACAGGGCATGTATACGTTGCCTTCACAGGTGAGTAAAACGGGGTCATGTTTGCATAAAAGCCTAAATTATGGGTGGAGTTATGCTGCTGTGGAGAGGATAGAGGATATGATTATGGGCGGAGAAATAACTGAATAGAAACTTGATGATATATTGAAACACTATGATTTATTTTATAGCTGTATTTGTTAGGAAGTCCAGTCAATGTGAATGAAACGTGTGAACTTTTGCCGAATATGAAGTGGTTGATTTATTACATTTAAAAGGATCATCCTCAGGAAACTAAAATCTTTGCCACAAAATTATTTTGTTTTATTCTTATTTTGAAAAGGTTATGGTTAAACTTTCAAGACTATTTTTCCTCCCCATGCAATACTCAGATTTACAGCCAACATACAAATATAATTTTTTCAATGAGTAATTCTAGTGGTTCAAATAAAAAATATCTGGTTACAGATATTTTCAGCTACTGAATGCAAAGTACTGAGCCTAACTCTACCAATAGTAATACAGAAATATTAAATAAATAGTATTGTATATTATTAAATATTAAAATAAAAAGTTTTATGCCAACCATTTTGGGTTTGTGCATTATGGATTCGAAAATCAGTATAAAAATGTCTATGGTTATATGACAAATATCATTGCATAACACCAGATTACTTACACTATGTGTTCTTATATAAGTGTAAATATAATTATTTATAATTATAAATAATTATAAAATACTGACTTTGCTTGAACCATGTGGTTATTTGAATGTCCAATTCCAAGTTCTGATTTGAACATTGATCCATTAAATATAAAAGGTGAATAACCAATTTAATACTGTGAATCCATAATCTAACGAGAAGCAAAGAAATGAATGTTTCTTTAAAATCTCACACAAATGGCATCAGATCATTTTCGGATATTCACCTGGGGCAACAAAACCAAAGTAATCCATAAAAAGCACTGTCTCCTTCATCGAAGTACAGAAATATATTTTGGAGTTTTGTGTGTTCGATCTAGATGTATTTTACAGTGAAATCTGGATGATCCTTTGTCTCAAGGCCTCTCTGCGTAGCGAAGGTCAAACACTAGGTAGCGGAGAGAGCCTTGAAGTCCTCATTGACTAAGAAAGTGTGTGCTTTGTTCTTTCACTTCTCAATGTCAGCTGGCTGGATAATCTACGCCACAGTTTTTTCCGCCCTTTGCTTATGCTGTGTCTTCTGCTGATGTAATTACAAATAAAAGTGTGGTCCAAGGCTGCTGCAGAAACATTGAGGTAAGCTGTAGAGTTAAACGCACGGTATGTGCACATGTTGCGTTTGTCCAGAAATGTCAACCTATAAGTATCTACTCAATTTAAGTGCACTTAAAATGGAAGTGAACAGGGCCAATCTGTTAGCATTTAAATACTCACAGTTTCAATTGTATAATGTGTTAACATGCATGGTTTTAGTAAGAAAAAACAACAACAACATAAGTGCCAACAACCTTAAAATGACCATAAAATGTTGAAAAACTTTACAGCTCAAATAATCCACATATTTATCAGAAGAATTAATATACACTACCATTCTAAAATTCAGGCTCTGTAAGATTTTTTTTTGAAGTTTTTGAAAGAATTTATTTATTTTGAAAGTTAAGATTTTTTCTTTTTTGTTTAAAATAAACAAAGAAAAAAAAAAAACCTGATAATGCATTATAATACCATTATATAAACCATTTATAGTCAATTTTCATTTCATTTACATTTTAAGGAGTTTGTTTAATGCATCTCTATCCAACCGGCGAAGTACAAGCCCAAACATGAGCTTCAGCAGACATCTAGTCTCACTTTTTGTCTCTGCCTGTTTCTTGAAAGCATGAATCTGAGCTGTCATCTGTAATAAAACTCATTTGCTGAACTGAGGATGTGAATAAGGACAGACAAGGTCAAGGCTGGGCGCTGGCGGAGGGGGAGCTTTGTAGCGTACAGTAACATGATTAACTGATCTGATATTACATAGTGTGTTATATAGGCTTTTATTCAAAGGCTTTTTTTCTATATTCACATTATCTTTCACTCATAAAAACGAAGGCATGGAAATAAATACAGCAAGAGTTTTGATTAAATTCTCTTTGAAGGGAGTGCTTCTATAGCCTACACACAGCCTTGAACATAATCATATCCCTTAGGACAAATGCATTGTAGATGGACCAGGCAAACACAGAAAATTGACAGTTTAAGGGAAAAACCTTTTAATGAGTGTGTTTCTCTTTTCAGGCGTGTCCAAGGCTCAGTTTGAAGGAGGAGAAAAAGAAAACACGGTTGTAATGAGAAGAATGAAAAGGGTGTCCTTCGATTTGATTTGAGGTCTCCAGTCCTTGCTCTCCTCACCTTTGTGTTAATATCAGCTTATGTCTTGGAAATTACTTTATGAACCCATAAAAGACACTTGGGATTTTTTGTAAGATACTGTCTGTTGGGTCACGTTGAAAGCTCAAATGTTTCCGCTTTGAATTATTTTCTAACCTTCATTGGTTCCTGTCGTTGTTCTTTGTGGTCTCAATGGATTGCCAATGGAGTCCAAAGGAAATTGTAAGTATCCCTTTGGGATCAAGGCTGGACTTTTGGGCTTGACTATCAAGATCCCAAAGGGATACACTGCCTCCAATGGACGTACAGCCTTCAGAAGCCTTCGGTGAGTCAAAACATATTGCCACAATTCTTGCTTGCTGTTGTTGGCACATTTTGTTGAATGCACTGCATGCTTATTTGGAGAAATGTGTTAAGGTTTTAATTGCAATTAAACATTTGCACTAAAAGACTTAAATAGTTGACACAATTTTTGCTGGGTTTGGGTTTGACTTGGACCAATAAGTAACCACTCAGAGCACCCTAGAAACCGCATGGCAACATTTTATCATAATAACGCCATGGTGGTAACCACCTCAACACCCTGGTATAGTGGTTGCCAAACTGGAAACATCCAATTTTTAGCATTTAACAGCATGAAGAACAAACAGACACAGACTATGCATCGATTTAGGACTAAAACTCTTCGATACAAAAACATACCCTGTGTATTCTTGTTTCTAAATTCTTGTTTTTGATGTGGATAATAAATGATACAAGAATGCATATGACTCCAGGGGGTTAATAAAGGTCTTCTGAAGAGAAGCCATGCGTTTTTTTTTAACAAGAAAAATATCCATATTTAAAACTTTACCGACTTGCGCATTCTGCGTATTGTCATCCGCCAGAAGCTAGTTATTTGAATTTATGAAGTTTTTCTTACAAAAACACTTCGCTTTGCTTCAGAAAGCCTTTATTAGCCCTTTATTAGTCGTATGGATTACTTTTCTATTTTCATTTTTATGGATGGATGCAGTATTTTTGGCTTCAAAACGTGACCCCCCATTCACAACCATTATAAACCTTGAAGGACTAAGGATATTTTTAAAATATATCTCTGATTGTGTTCATCTGAAAGAAGATAGTTATATATACACCAAGGATGACTTGAAGATGAGTAAATCATGGGATAATTTTCATTTTTGGATGAACTATCCCTTTAAGTAATGTAGGCTACATTTTAAAAGTAGTGTCAGTATTGTTTGCTCTATTTTGCAACAAAACAATAGTTCTAATAGTTCCAAAGAAAGCCGTGGCTTTGAACAAGTCGGGAGTGTCAAAGATTCAATGACCCATTCATAAATATGCATTGATACTGAATGAATGACTCGACGACTCACTCATTAAGACAGTGACTTGAAATCACATACTGGCAGTTTTAGTTTAATATTTAAAAGTATCTCTTTAGTTTTTAGCATCATTTCACATCTCATAACATTATTTAGGCCATTGTAATTGCATTCTTGCCACCTCTGAGCAGCATTAAACAGTGTGGAAATACATCTAGATGCAGCTTGGGCCACTGCAAGATGGCTTTTGTTGATACTGATTTTTTTTAGTTGAAATGATTGATTTAGCTTAATTTATTGCCTTATTATATCAATAATTAAAGATATGGTAGACAATTTTTTATAAACACTTTTTGTTATACTGGTTGAAACTCTCTTCACATCCTGATAGTAATCAATAATATAAGAGATCAAAATATTAAAAATGAACATATATCTTCTGTGGAAGTCTCAGGACCAAAAAATGTTTGGTCCAAACGCAATGATTCATACCTGTCAGCGTGAGTATTTCCATACCTCCGTGAAGTGCGCACCCTACTCGAGCAGATATCACACGTCATCAGCGCGCTCTGTAAAGTTACCAAAACAACTAACTTATGAGCTGTTCATCCTCAGAATCGGATTTACATGTTTCTATGTCAACACTATCAACGACGAAATTTGGAAATTGGTGGTACAAACCAGAGCTCAGTAAAAGTTGTTTTATGTTCATTATTATTGTAATGTTATGTGCTTTTGAGACATGAGGTAATTTAACACTGTTTTTCGTCTCCCGAAACTAAGCTCTGTGTGTTCATGTGTTTTGGAAGAGGTGTGGCTCTGAAGAGCACTCTGAAGGGAGGGTCTGCTTTTTTAATGGATTTAACATTAAACATTAGAGTTTGAAAATATCTAGCTTCTCCAAGACCGCATTCTATATTCAATTTACGGAAAAAGTGTCAGGCCTATGCTTTATTCGTAAGTTGAATATGGAATGTGGTCTGGCGGAACTTTTATAACTTATTAAATATGGATATTTTTCTTACACAAATGCATTTCTTCGCTTCAGGAGGCCTTTATTAATCCCCCGAAGCCATGTGAAGTACCTTAATGATGGATGGATGCACTTTGTTGAGCTTCATACTCGTTGGTCCCATTCACTTCCATTATAAAGCTTGGATGCGTCAGGATATTTATTAATATAACTCCGATTGTGTTCATCAGAAAGAAGAAAGTCATATACACCTAGGATGGCTTGAGGGTGAGCAAAACTTGGAGTAATTTTCATTTTAAAGTGGGGGTACTCCACTCTACAAAGTTTGGGAACCACTGCGCTAGCAACCACATAGCAACATGCTAAAAAATCACTCAGAACACCTTAGGAATTGCATAGTAACATGTTAAAACCATTTACAACACCCTATAACTGCATAGCAACATCCCAAGAGAGTGAGGTAGTTGATATGTATTAATTGTTTACTGTTTTGAGACCAGTTGTGATTACTTTTTCAGTTACTTTTTTTTGTTCTGCCATTATTTGATTTAATGAGGATAACGTGAGAAGTTAAGTGACATCCAGGTTTTGAAAGTAAACTAATTAGATCATGTCAGAGTGTGTTTGTGTTCAAATCTGAGCTCTTTCAAGGTCTCAATGCAAATGATCAGAGGGGGCACTTTGTATCCCGAGTCCTTGGGCTGAGCAAACAAACCCCTTATGGATTGAATCTGGCATCTTCAATCCCTTTTTAATGATCTTCCATATTTTTTCTGCCATCCTTGATGCGTGAATTCTAATCAATAACATATTTATATTTATGAAACATGGCGAACATGCCCTGTTTATATACTTTGTTCATTTACAATTATTTGTTTGACTTTTTTTGTCCGTTTGTCCTTCAAACAAAGAGACGGCAGGCTACAATTTGAACATTTTATTAATAAACCATAGATTACATTATACAAAAAATACACATATCTTGAAAGCCAATTTTATAGCACATTTTGAATTTGGCTGTAAACACACACACAATGCAAATAGAAAAATCACATCTTCCAAACTATATAAAATTGTTGCGTTTGAAGCCTGGCTTAAACATTTATTATAAAGCCCTCAAAGTGATGGTAAAGAATATTCACGAATATTCTATGTAGGTCAATTATTTTTAAAAGTAGGAACAATTAAACATTTAGCTGAACTTTAGCTTTAATTGCGGTTTACTTAATATTGAATTTGTTTAATTCCTTCACAAAATAGTCAGTTCTGACCAGCTCAACCTACATTAATATGCTACAAAGAGCTGCTTGGTGAAACAAAACCTTGGGTGTTATTATGTGTGGCGAGTTGGCCCACGTGATTTATGTTCCGTGCTTCAGAACTTCCATTAAAGGAACACAGTGAGCATCGATGCTCCCTGGTTTTTACCTTGCACTGTGGGACTTTCAGTGCATTAGAAGGATTTTGCGTCTAAGACGTTCCTTAAAATGGCCAACTCCGTGATCAATGCCCTGACTACTGAACTAGGGAGCTGATTGAGACGCAGCCCTTGTCAACACATCTTTCATTACAGTGGCAGTGACTCATCCCTGCCCTCTGGTGGAATTTCACAGGAACAGCAGATGCCTGATGTTAACAAGCATCTAGTTGCTCCTTTATAAACATCCAAGTCCTTTTTAAAAGTCTTTTTCACACAGCAGGGTCACTCATTCTGGTGTGGCTGTCTTGAACTGGAGGAGATCCAGAACTTTGCAGAGTGGAAGATTCGGCTTATGGCTGTCGTTTGTGGTTTACTGATGATCCTGTGATCCTGTTTGGATGGCGTCTGGTATTCAGATATCCATCCATCTCCACTCAAGTCCTCAGATCTTCCCGAAGAGATTTCCACCAGGCATATCGGATCCCTGGTTGTCTGAAGATGCTTGTCGTATCCCACGGTCCACAGAGAAGTTTCACAAAACATCTAAAGAAAGAATAAAATTGGAATAAAAACTGCTATTGCTTTCGCAAGATATGTAGCCATACATCTATTAGCTTGAAGTTTTGGGTCAGATGCTGTCTTTTCTTCATTATATAGCATCCTATAGATATAGGCTTACAATATAATAGTTTACCAGCAAAAATGTGACTCTTATTTCTGCTTTTTAAACCAATCTGTGTATGTTTTCTTTGAAAATAATTTATCTATGGAATCTTGAAATATTAATTAAAAAAAAAAAAAAATCTGTGTTAGACTTTTAACCACTGGGTGGCACTATGATGCAAGCTAACAGCGGTTTCTTTGAGACGAATCTTGTATTCAAAATGTCAAAAAGTATTATCGTTCATCTGTTAGTTTAAATAACTAGCAAGTGATAAAAAATATATATGTGGAGCACCCGCACAAATAATCTTTTATAAAATGATTTATAAAAAAATAAAAACTCTTTGTCCAATAATCTCAAACGACTGTTATTGGGCTACTGTACAAAGCGCAGAGAAAAGTAACAGGTCACACGTTTAAAAATACATTAGCATAAGGAACTGAATTAAAAACAACTATAAAAATTACGTTTATCCAATCCAACTTATTATCAGACAGCTGTTATAATTATTATTTAAACCTAAATGGACTATCATTAGTGATTAAGATGGTCAGGAACTAGCCCATGATGCCAAAATATCGGCAGTCTGACCTACTTTAAGAACTTTGCATTTGGAAGTGAACGCCTTCAATAAAGAAAAAAAGGCACAGAAGCAGAAAAAACAATCAAATCTTACCTTGATTTTGTCCGATTTCACCTCGTCGTCTGTCAATGCGATGAATGTCAAAACACTGTGGCTACAGCGTCATCAAGCGCAGCTTTTAAACTAGATTTTATTGCACCTGAAGGTAGATTCCCTTCACAATTCACCACAAAATGTAGAATAGGGAGTCCAAAGGTCTTCTAAGTAGCCCTTATGGTGGTTTCTCAAGCATATGCCCAGACTACCAAAGCTACCAGCGGTTTTTATTACATCCACCTGCGTGCGGAGTTTTACTAGAGGACTTTCCAAGGAAGTTTCCCTGAACTTCCAAATTTCAGATTCTTCAAATCCTTTTCAAGTCCTCCTTATTTTTCAAGATGGAAAATTTGAACTTAAACACAATACTTATTCTGATATGGAAATGTTCATAGGAAACTTGTAACAAATGTAGGCATTTTAGGTAAACGTATGGTAACCTTTACAGTGTAAATATGTGGAGCATCATGCTTATGTGCTGCTATTTTTTTGAATTTTTTTTTTATATTTTTTTTTTTTTTAGCGACCACTTTGACAAGTCAATACGTTCTGTGAGTTGGCCTGAAAACAGAATAATATTAAGAAAATTAGAGACAAATGAGGAGGTTTAAGAAAATTACATTTAAATGAGCAAATATAGCGGATAGATAAATATTAATCCAGCATGTTCCTAATAATAAAGCCCATTTTCTATCATTTTTAGTGCACTCAGGAAATCTGTAGTTAGACTACATGACAAACTGCACACAGACAAATTGGTCACATTTTATATTAGGTGTCCATAACTACAGTATACATACATAAAAATAACTACTTATGCGTTCGTATTGTATTGAAAAATACTGGTTTGGTGGTATGGTTAGGTTTAATGGATTAGTTCACTTTTAAATGAAAATTAGCCCAAGCTTTACCCCTCTAGGTGTAGGCTATATGACTTTGAGACGAACACAATCAGAGAAATATTAATAAACCACCTAACGTATTCAACGTACGAAGAAAGTGTAATACTCTTGCTGTTCTTTCTTTTTCTTATAATATATCTTTTTTTTTTTTTTTTACACAAATGCATCGCTTTGCTTCAGGAGGCCTTCATTAACCCCCGTGGAAAACACTTTTATGATGGATAGATGTGGATGGAAGCACTTTCTTCAGCGCATGCTCGTGACCCCTGTTTTATCTCCGATTGTGTTCATCAGAAAGAAGAAAGTCATACACCAAGGATGACTTGAGGGTGAGTAAAGCTAGGGGTAATTTTCATTTGAAAGTGAACTAACCCTTTAAGGGTGGGTTAAGGTGTTTTAAGGCTCAACAGTGTAATTATTGATGTAATTACAGTAATTAATTATAGCTGTAATTTCATGCAGGTATTTTTAAAATACAATGTAAAAACAAATTTGTTCACAATAGTTGCATTGTATCAAATGATTAATTTAAATGTTAAGTACATAGTAGCCTGGTTAAAGACACCGGTAGCACTTTATTTTACACCTGTATTCCTCATGTAGAATACATACCATGTAATTATTATAGTATTTACAATAAGGTAGGTATTATCTCTGAACCTACCCCTAAACCTATCCTTAACCAATGTAGTGACCTTATATTCCCCAGTACTTTCTCAGGTAAGTACACGTAAATGCACATACTGTAAAATAAACTGCAACCATATAAAGTGGGACCAGAAGTGTCTTAATATAGTCTGAAGTATTTTGTTGCTCTGTTGATTATAAAACTGGTTATGCACTGTACTTTCCATCACATGCAAAGTGTTTGAGTATAAAGTGAAAGAGAAAGCATTTCTAAGTTTGTCCAACAACACCAGGACTAGGGTTAAGACAGTTCATTATTTCCCTCAATATTAAACAAAACAAAAAATGAGAATCAAGCATCATATGATCTACAGAAACACTTAATTTATGCTATAGGCCTGTATACAAATGTAACAAGTTTGGGTGACTGAATTGAGAATATTAATTAGAAAATTTAACGTTCTCTCTAAAATGCTTCTCTCATCCCCTAGTTGAGTGGGCAGTGATGTCCTTGTTTCCAGATGTGGGTGTTATGTAGCGTGATCCAGGGAAGCACAAGACGATGGTTTCAGAGAGAGAACAAAGTCTTTTAATGATAAACAGGGAAACATAGAACACCAAACACATCTTTGCACAAACGAGAACGGACAAGGACTGAGGGAAAAACAGGGAATATATACAGATGGTAAACAAAGGGAGAAACAAGATAATGACACGACACAGCTGATGATGATGGATCAATGAAGAACAATGAGTGGCGGGAAAAACCAAAACAAAGAGCACGTGACAAAGTGAAACTATTCCAGACAGAGAATACATGTAACAGTGTGTATGTGGGCATGCATTAATCTATGTAACAGTGTGGTGTAGTGGGAGTGTCTGTGTATTTAGATTGATCTGCTTGAGTCTACATAATCTACACACCACAATTTAAAGCACATTCCCTTCTCTTCAGTGTGGAGAGAGAGTACAAGTTTGGGATTTGAACAGTTGGTTTGTGGTTTGGAGAAATGGTAAGTGCAAAACTTTTTTATAGCTTTCACTGGTATATGACAATGTACAGTATTCCTGTAGTTTTCAATTAACAGTGTGTTTTTCTCACAGTACGGCTTTATTAATACTTGTCTGAAGTCACTGGTCATTGAAAGGTTTGGAGAAGAAACATGGGAGAAATTGAGGTCTGCACACAACACATGTAATGTGTAAAAAAAAAAAAAAAAACCCAAAAAGCATGGACAGATTTGCAGTTTGTTTCAACTAAATAAAATCTTTCCCAGATTAATGGCCGGGGTCCAGGAGACATTTCTGACCTATGAAATCTACGACGATCTCATCACTCTTCGTTTAGTGCAAGAGGCTTGTAAAATGCTGGGTGAGCATCATTTTCTATTAAAAATCTTAGGTGCTGTTCCCTGTAAATACAAGTTCTTTTTAGATCTATATTTATGTGTATTTGGATATACTTTGCAACTTCCTTCAACAGTTGGATAGGGACTTTGTCTGATTCACCAGAATGTTTCACTTCTTTAAAAGGCCTGTTTTTGTTTTGATCCACTTTTAAATGTTTGTCTGTTTTTGAGTAAAAAATATAGAAAGAAAGAAAAAGCGCAGGGTAGACTGTGAATGCCTCACAATTGCCTTCTATTCACAATGTCCTTGGGGACTTGCAGACATTGATCAAAGTGTCTGAGAGAGTGCTAACAATGTCCCTGCTGAGAATAGTCCACTGGGCATCATGACGGTTGATGTCCTAACCTGTCCTCCAATCTGTCCCTGAGAGTTAGTGGACAAGGACAGGTGTGAATCTCTGAGTGGGTCACACAGCTGAACTCCACTCAGCTGGTCTCAAAACAACCTAGACACAATTAAAATTGAAAAGGGAAATTGAACTGCAGTCTGAATGTATTTTCTCTTTAATTTTTCTTCTAGATGTCTCCTCTGAGGTGGTTTTAAAGCTTTTTGGAGAATACTTTTTCAGCTTTTGTAAGATGTCGGGATACGACACTATGTTGCGAACTCTCGGTGGAAACCTGGTGGAATTCATTGAAAACCTTGATGCTCTACACAGTTATTTGGCATTATCGTATGAGGTCAGAATACTTTTAATGCTTCTCAAATCTCAAAACTTTAAAGGGTTAGTTCACCCAAAAATGAAATTTCTGCCATTAATTATTCAACCTCATGTCGTTCCAAAACCATAAGACCTTTGGAAAACACAAATCAAAATATTTTTTAAGAAATCCGTGAGCCTTCTGGCCTCCGATAGACTGCAACACAATTACCATTTTCAAGGCCCAGAAAGGTAGTAAAGAAATCGTTAAAATAGTCCACTTGACTACAGTGGTTAAATCTTAATGTTATGAAGCGACGAGAATACTTTTTGTGCGCAAAAACAAACAAAAATAATGACTTTAATCAACAATTTCTTCTCTTCCATGTCATTCTCCGACGCTGTTCACGTTGTAAACACAGTGCAGGGCTTCCGGGTTGTACGTCAGAACACCGGCTCAGTATTGGCCGACGCTGTTCACGTGAGCAGCACGACCCATGCGTGTGATGGTGACGCAAGCGCTGGCCAATAATGAGCCAGCGTTCTGACCTAGTAAAACTGTACAATCCAAATGTAATCTCAGTCTACTTTTGATTTTATAGGCATACTTGCAACTGATTTTATAATGACATTTGATGTTGACTCATTGTTTTGTTTGCAAAGTAGTAGGAACTATAAACTTTATTAGGGTTAGTAACTTGCCACACCTTTTTTTTTTTTTAGGCCATGAATGCTCCGTCCTTTCGCGTGGAGCGGATGGATGATGGCCGAATTCTTCTTCACTATTACTCAGACAGGAAAGGACTTTATCATATTGTGCCAGGTTAGAGTTTTAGCATGAAAGGTATAAAGCTGTCAGTAACCCCATACAGCAAAAATACTTTCAGATATTTAAAATTGCCCAAATATTTCGCTATGTTTGTAGATGTGAAAAATATATAGGCTACATAAATATATTTGGTTACACTTTATTTTAAGGTGTCAGTATTGAAGTGTAATTATACATTTAAGTAAGGAGTAATGACAATTATCTACATGTAGATACTGTAGGGTTAGGGTTAGGATGAGGGTTGGTTTAATTGCATGTAATTATGCATAATATCTAGTTATTATTATAGTAAATTTTATACTATAAATTTATAGTGAAATTACTATGTAGCTATAGTATTTGTAACAATGACACTATAAAATAAAGTGTCATCATATATTTTAATAGTAACTTGTATTTCTTCATATTTTTGGTGATTTTTTTGTAAATATCATAATATTTATTAATATCCAAATATATGTAAAATATCCAAAACATACTTTTAAAAACTCTGAATTCACCCAAACATATTTCAAAATGCACAAAATGACCCCTGACGTGCATTTTGTAATATTTTTTAACATATTTATGTTTTACACTAAATATATTTTCAATTTGAAGATTAACCTAAATCTGTTCTGTTTAGAACGTACTGTATTTAGCACGTATTAAATAAAATTATATGGAACTATACATTTGTTACATTTTTTAATGTTTTCTTCATAACGTTGGCCAGGTATTATCGAAGCTGTGGCTAAGGATTTCTTTGACAGTGAGGTTACGATGACCATTCTGAACCAGTCAGAAGAAGATGAACGCACTGGAAAGAAGGAACATGTGGTTTTCCACATGGTACAGAAGGAAAAGGTGGCCAAAAGAAAGGCTCAGAAAGGCAGTGAAGAGGAAATACAAGCAGAGAACGAGGTAAGTCCCCACTCACAGGTAGAAAGTATGGAACTGTCATGTGTTTCTGTATTTTCTTGTAAATTATATTTCAGCATCTCTCTATGATGTTGAATGCTTTTTAAGTGTTCTGTTTCAAAGTGTCTCTTAATTGCTTTGGCATTATCATGTATAAAACACCATAAATTAGTATTAAAATTTCAAGTCTCAATTAAATCAGTTTCAGAAACATTATGAATGTTTAGGTAGGTCTAGACTCTCAACTGTCTGCTGTCTTTGTATTTTTAAAACCATTAGTAACATGTGTGAAAGTATGTAACCATGACAACTGCTATATCAACAGGAAAAGGAGGAGACAATGAAAAGGATGAAGGCCAGGTATGCCACCTTGCAGCTGTGTCCAAGGAAACGATCTCCATGGGAGACTGTGAGGAGCATTGTCAAGCTGGGCCAAGGTTTGACAGATATTCAGTCACACTAATTATTAATTAATTATACTAATTAGTTACAAGAAAACTGTTCAAAAATAAATAGTTTCATTTTTATGTTTTAATTAAGAAACAATTCTACAAACATTTTTAAGGGAAAAAAAAGATGATTTTATATATATTTCAGTGCTTCGTTTGGACAAGGGCTTTTATTGTTTACTAAAACTATTAAAAGCATGACTGCTAATTGAAATAAAATATTATTAAATAGTAGTTTATTTAAAAACCTAAACTAAATGAAAATTAGATATGTTGTAAATAAATAAAAACTAAAATGAAAACTAATGAACTAAATAGCAATATTTAAAAAAAAAAATGACAAGCACACAATGAAATTACTAAAAATTAACATGAAATTAAAGTTAACTGGAAAACTAAATTAGAAAAATAAAAGCTGATTCAAAATATTAATAAAACTATAAAACCATTGTTTTGGAACCCACTATAACAAAAAATGTTCCTGTCCTGGCATGATTTTAAAGTATTATATAAATGAATGGTTTCTCATTTTTGTCTCTCTTAATTAAAGGCAATCTGCGGCAATCATTCACGCCCTGCTACCCAAAAAGACTGTGGATTGAACAACAAGCCTTCTGCAATGCTTTTCCCTTTCACATCGTTTTTGATGAAAACGTAAGTATAATGTCCGGTTCACACAGAACGCATCTTTCTATTCCACTGTGCTAATTTTCCATTGTTTTTCCATGTAAACATGCAAGACGGACATCTTAAACCATTGTGCTCGTGTCTCACATCTTTGGCAGCATGACTCAACGTTCTTAAAACGTGGCATTCTTAAAACATTTTAAAAATATGTCCACTGACCTGCATCTCTGCAGAAACATGTCCTGTGTGACCGGTCCTAACTCTGCATTTCTTTTTATTAACATTTCAAATGTTAAAATAAACATATTCAAAGTCATTTTGACACTTTTGAACCTTGTGTTTTTAGCTGGTGGTGAAGCAAACAGGTGTCAACATTCAGAAGTTTGTTCCCGGACTGCAGATCGCAGGTATTCATCTGGATGAGTACTTCACCATTGTTCACCCAGAGGTCATCTTCAACATCCAGAGCATCAAAAAGTTCATCAACAGCCAGTTTGTGCTGAAGACCAGAAAGGAAATGTTACCAGAGATCCAGCGAAACCAGGTCATGCTCAAACTGCGAGGTATTTTATTCATAGAGATTCATTGCACTTGATAATTGTGCTAATTTCTGTATGGACTGATTCTGATTTTCAAAAGTGGTTTAATATAATTTCTTTGTTACTTCCAAAATCTTCCAACAGCCTTGTCAGTGGACGTTTGTTGTTTAAGATTATTTTTATGTAATTTCAGCAATTTTGTGTATATCTATTTCGTATATTTCATATTGTTTGATGAGTAATTTGCACGTGTGTCTGTGTGTGTGCATTTTAGGTCAGATGATGTGGATGGAGTCACTGAACTGCATGATCTATCTGTGCTCTCCTAAGCTGCGGAGCCTCCAAGAACTGGAGGAAAGGGGTCTTCACCTGGCCGACATCGCCCAACACGACACCACTCGAGATCTGATCCTGCTCAACCAACAGAGGTTAGCAGAGATCGAGCTCTCAAATCAGCTAGAAAGGAAGAAGGAGGAGTTAAGAATCCTCTCACGCAACTTAGAGATTGAGAAGCAAAAATCAGAAAAGCTCCTTTATGCCATGCTGCCGACACACGTTGCCAACCAGCTTAAAGAGGGCAAACGAGTAGAGGCAGGTAACGAAACCAGAGGAACTGCCTACAGAACTTGTTATACTTGTCATTTTCCATTCTTTACATTGATCAGACTCTTTCTGTTAATCTTTCAGGTGAGTTCAAAGTGTGCACCATCCTTTTCAGTGATGTGGTCACCTTCACTAACATCTGCGCAGCCTGTGAACCCATTCAGATAGTCAACATGCTCAATGCCATGTATTCCAGATTTGATCGTCTTACAAGCATTCATAATGTCTATAAGGTATGTGTGGGATTGGACGAAAATATCTATCTATCTATCTATCTATCTATCTATCTATCTATCTATCTATCTATCTATCTATCTATCTATCTATCTATCTATCTATCTATCTATCCATCTATCCTCTATCCTCTATCATCTATCTATCATCTATCTATCTATCTATCCAATATATGAATTATATATAGGCTATATACTGTATATATTCACACACATACACACATATGATAGTTGATTATATGCACAATTTTACTTGATTATATTAAAAATCATAAATTATATTATTTTTGTTGTATTTGATATAAATGAATGTGATATTACTTTTTTATATATTTAATACAATATTTATTAATATAACTTCACTATCTATCTATCTATATATATATATATAATTTTACTTTATATTTTAAATTAATATATTAAATGATATATTATTTTATTATAATAATATAATTTACTATATTACTTTATTTTATAATTTAATATATTTTAATATATTTTTATTCATATAAATCACAAGTCATGATTTATACACAAATTATAGAAAAACTTTCATAATTTAGTGAATAATTCACTTAAAATTAATCAACATGAAAAAGAAAGAAAAAAAAAGAAAGTTTAAAAAAATTTATATTGTCTCACACCAGGTAGAGACGATAGGTGATGCTTACATGGTGGTTGGCGGTGTGCCAGTTCCTACAGAAACACATGCAGAGCGGGTGGCAAATTTTGCCCTCGGTATGAGAATTGCTGCAAGGGAGGTGACTAGCCCTATCACTGGACAGCCCATACAGGTATGTGTGTGTTTAAACAGTTGGCTCTATGTAAGTGAAGTCTACGTAGTGAAGCTCTATGGGTTCTTGTACTTTTGTCCAATTAATTGGTTTATTGTCATTCTAGATCCGAGTTGGGTTGCACACTGGTTCAGTTTTGGCTGGTGTTGTAGGTGATAAGATGCCACGGTACTGCTTGTTTGGAGACACAGTCAATACAGCCTCTCGAATGGAGAGCCACGGAGTCCCTGATCACATACACGTGAGCCCCTTCACGTACAGGTGAATATTTGAATGGGTTTAGATGCATGTTATCTCACATGGCCTAAATGTAACTTTTTTTTAATTAAATGTAACTGTAAAGACAAATTACAAAATATTTTACACAAATCATATTCTTGTGAAATTTCTATTCATCAAAGAATCTTGACTGTTTCCAACATTGATAATAATACGAAACGTTTCTAGAGCACAAAATCAGCATTTCTGAAGGGTCATGTGACACTGAAAACTGAAGTAGTGTTTCTGAAAATTCAGCTTTGCTATAACTGGAATAAATTACATTTTAAAAACATTAAAATATAAAACAGTTTTTTAAATTGTAATTATAGTTCACGATATTATTGTTTTTACTGAATTTTAAATCAAATAAATGCAGCCGTGGTGCATAAGAGACAAGTGGGGTCTCGATAAGTTCAGTCACCACAACAGCACTGAGGCCTTCTGTGGGTGAAGCCTCTGAAATACATGAGCTAAATACAGATCTAAGAAAAGGACTAAACAGAACATCACTTCCTGTCCTCAGTGTGTTGAAGGACAAAGGAATCTTTGAGATCGCTGAGAGGGGTGAGATCGAGGTGAAAGGCAAAGGTCTGATGAGAACATACTTCCTGTTGAAGAACCTCCAAAAGAGTGATGAACAGATCATGGGCTTGGTCGACGGAGAGACGTGCGTGTACCAGGAAGACAGTGAGGATGGGACAGATGACCCGAAGGGTAAGGAAACTCTGTTTCTATTACTAAAACAGCTACTCAAGAAACATTTCTTATTATTATCAATGTTGAAAACAATTAACCCTTCGCAAAGACCCCCCACCCACAAGCCATGCACTCTCACGGCACACATCATGTTCTCACGGAGCAATGAGGACACCTAAACCTCAGCAGAAATGTTGTTTCAAGTGCGGAAAGACATGAGTACACACAATTTTTCAAGTTCAAGTTCACCAACGTTAATCTACTAACTCCCCTGACTGCTTCATCAGACAAAATGGGGGATTCGGGGATATGATTGGTCAGTTCGCCTGTCAATCAAACTCTTTGCAAAGGGTCAATTGTGCTGCTTAATATTTAAGCAGTGTATTTACATGTATGATTTTGTTCAAACTATCATTTGCACAGAGGAAAGCCCCGAAGAAGCAAATTGTGTGGAGAAAGAGGACAAGAAAATGGAGGAAGAGGTTGAGAACGAAAAAAGTCATACATCATCATCATCATCATCCCTCCAGTCAGACAAAATCTTCCCTGATCATTTAATTCAGTTCGATGTGACGCCAGCGTACGACAGCCCCACTGACTTTAAACATCTACACAATGGTCTTCATTCAGACAGCATTAGTACTAAATTCTGCTCGATACTTTAGTCAAGGTTTTAAGAAGATTGAATTTCAAGCCTGCCGTTCAGAGGGCCAGTACCACAACTGAACACCCGTAATCTAAAACCGGCAGTACCGCGTACTCTGTGCAGTGTATAATGACTGTTTTTCCCAACTCTTCAAGAAACAGCAGGGGATACAAAGTCACCTGGGAAAGGCAAGTCTCCATGCTGATTCCCAGTGCTCCTCATGCAGCCCGGCTTCATTTGCACCTGCTGGTTGCCCGCTGGCGATGGCCGGCAGTAAAACCACCCCGCCGAGAAAGCTAATCTCCCTCTGGAGAAATTAATCACTTATTATAGACTGTTTTCATGTGGAAATCAGATGGCAAACATAGATGACCAGAGGTAGATAAACATACGGTTGCTGTTCAGAGATCAAATGTTCATTTGTGGTCCTGTTGGGTAACATGGGAAATTATTTGATGTGATTCAACACTATGTTATCTCTTTTTTCTCTCAAATAAAAACATGACTGCATGAAATTGTTACTTATGTATTCTTAATTGTCTTTGCCTCTGTGTTTAAGGAAAACATGATTACAGTCAGATAATATAAAAAACCCTCATATTTACGAAAACCACTTTACAATAAGGTACCGTTTGTTAACACTAATTAACATGAACTAACAGTGGGGAAAAAAAGCATTTATTAATCTCCAGCTTCTTAATTTCAACACTTAATAATACAATATTAAAATCAAGTTGGATCTGTTAATATTATTAAATGGACCTGAACTAACAATTATTATAGTATTTTTATTAATTAACATCAACAAAGACTAATAAATACTGTAACAAATGTATTGCATTAACTAACGTTAACTAATGGGACCTTATTGTAACGTGTTACCAAACCTATAATTTTGGAGATAAAAGAAGTAATAATCTTGCTAAAGCTTTTTAATCATTTTTACCAAACATTACATTACATTAACAGATCAAAATTAATAGATAAAATTCCTCCAAGCTAAGAATTAAGGCAAAAACAAGTTTGTTTGTTTGTTTGTTTTTGTTTTGTTTTGTTGTTTTTTTTGGGGGGGGGGGGGGCTAGTGACATACAAAAATAAATAAATGTATTCTGCATCATAAACTAATGAACAACACTGCATGCCAAGTGAATAAAAAACCAAATCTTTGAAGTTAATGTCAGCACATACGCACAACCCCTTGGCACAGTAACAAAAACCTTTTCAGCAAGGTTCCCATTTAACAAAGGCAACTGCACAACACATTAGAAATCCAGTACAAACATCTTCAACTCTTCACTGAAGGGATACAGCAATAATTATGTATCACAAAAAAGGAAAAACATCTTAGCATAAAGGCGAACAAATATCTTAAAATACCTGGAAGAGTATAAACATTCAATTAGACTGTTTTCTTCATCATCTGTTTTTATAAAGTGCCGCCGAATTCTTCATCATCAAGAAATACAACACGTTGTAAAATCCATCTATATAATGCTGCAATCTTTGACTGCATAGCAGTACGTGTTTTCCTTTTATTCCCCATCTCATAATCCGTCTCGCATGATTCAGAGGGAAAGGTCAGATTCCGGAGTGTCAGTTTCCGACAGGAACTTTGTGCTGGTTCCAACCTCTTCAGGGATACTTGGAGTGGAGTCACCGTTGATGTTGGCTCTGTGAAACATCAAGCCTGTGAAACACAAGAGAAGTGATCACTTTTGTTTATGCTACTGCCCATCATTTTTAGCCTATCACAACAATAATGATTCATTCAAGTTTTAGAGACTGCTCAAGCAACAAAATTCGGACTCAGGCCTTGAATCCGATCTGCGTGTAGGCACAATAGTGTGTGTGAGACTCACGCTCCGTCTCCTCGGCCCCTCTGTCGCTGTGAGCCTCTGTATCAGAGCATGTCCGCGTCCGCCTCTGGGTGGACTTCTGCAACGCCATGCACTCTTTTGGCAAGCTCGACCTTGAGAGAAAACAGCACCTGCATTCATAGCCACTCGGAAAATAACAACGTAAGCCGTCTCGACTGAAAACAAGAAGTCTGTGTGTTGTGTAAACGTTTTGTACCTTTCATAATTGTAGGTGCCAGGATGGCTGATCGACCGCTTCATCTACGCAATAAGAATAAAACACGTTAGACTTAAAATTATAAACAATCACAAGGCAGACCAGTGTTGTTATTGGTAATTATTTCATAATTGGAATTAAAAATAAATAATAATTAATTAAAGGTATTATATATAAACTTATATAAATTTATCTTAAAATGAAAGTATTAAGTATTAAGTAGTATAATATAATATATATACACACATACATACACATTTGGTGATAAGTTCCATTAATAATTATTACATTATATAAAGATTAAGATATTTTATTAATAATAATAATAATAATGTAAAATGAAATATGTTAAAAAATATTCTAATTAAATTGAAAAAAGATCAATTATTAAATAAACAAATATTGGTAACACTTTACAATAAGGTTCGTTATTTAACACTAGTTAACTACATTAGTTAACATGATCTAATAATGAATTCCACTTATACAGCATTTATTAATCTTTGTTAATGTTCATTTCAACATTTACTAATACATTATTAAAATCTTGTTAACATTAGTTAATGCACTGTGAACTAACATGAACAAACTGTTTTCATTAACTAACGTTAATGAAGATTAGGAAATACAGTAACAAATGTATTGCTCATGATTAGTTCATGTTAGTTAATACATTAACTAATGTTTAACTAATGAACATTATTTTAAAGTGCCATCCGAATATTTAATTAAACGAGAAATATTTGCTTAATTTAAAGGTGGAGCACAGGATTTCTGAAAAAAGCTACTGAAAATGGATGGGACTGAGCACCACAAACTTGTAGCCAATCAGCAGTAGGGGGTGTGTCCACTCATGATGGGGGAGGAGAGAGAGTGAGCAAGAGGGAGAAAGACTGTAGAATTATATACGTGAGTAACATTGGTTTGAAGTGTGTGCTGCTAACATCCAACTCTTGCTTGTATATACATGTGTACTTTATGGAGGTACATGTTTACATGCGAATGGAGGGTGTTTGTTAGGGTTGATTTCAAATATCAACAATGAATCTCAGAAATTGCTTACTGCACCTTTAATCGATTAATTAATTTAATTGTCATGAATATAATCCAAATGTAAAGTCCAAAAACAAGCTACATATTCTTTGTTTTTTCCTATATATAAATTCTTTATATATTTTTCCCTATTGATTTTGGGGGCAAAATATGACCTGGACATGATATTGTAAAATTCAACCAAATAACTTATAACTCAAATAAAATAGGAATAGGAACTTCATCCTGGTAAATATTAAAAAATGAAAATAAACTGTATGTGATTTGTGCTTGTGTCTTTACCCGAGACATCTGGACGGGAGACATTACGGAATCAGAGGGACTGGATTGCAACATGTCCGTCTGAAACTTGGAATTGGCAATTTTCATACATTCTTCCAGTGTTTTGATGAAGGTTTCACAGGTGGCACTCAGTAATGAGGACGCCTCATTTCTTGTCTGGGAAAAAGAGCAGGAAATACAAAGATTTGGTTTAAAAGACTATATTTCTATGATGACAACCTTTTTATATCACTCCCACCCATCTGCAATAATTGCAGCAATTATTGTGGTTTGAATGACAAAACAGCTGAGTCTAACCTCAGTGCTGGCCACAGCAGATTCTTCTTCCTGTTCCACAGACTCCTGAATAGTGTGCACCTGCTGCATTAGTAAGTCACAGTACAGACGCAGCTCCGACATCTTGGTTTTCAGTGATTCTGTGGTTTCTGTTAACTCTGCAAAAACCCATTAGGAGAGGAAATGCAACTATTATTGGCCTTCATACTGGTGTGCAACTACAGAACATGAATTCAGTAATATGAAAGCGCTCTCTCTCTCTCTCTCTCTCTCTCTCTCATATATATATATATATATATATATATATATATATAGATAGATAGATAGATAGATAGATAGATAGATAGATAGATAGATAGATAGATAGATAGATATAGATAGATAGATAGATAGAGGCATTTTATTAAGATTATATATATGTATGTAAAATTATACTCAAATATCTTTCAGAATATCATTATTTTCAACAAAATATAATAAAATAAATTAAAATATTTTTAAGAAATATAACAAAGACTTATTTCAACTGTTTTAAACAGTTTTTAACTTAAATATCATTACTTAGTTTATAACGAGTATATATAAAATAAGCTATGATTGATATTATACTCATATCATAATCAAAATATCATTATATATTAAAAGATATAATGATAATAAATGGGTTAATATAACTTGTATAATATATACACATTTGGTAATAAGTTTTACATTACAAAATGCTTAAGATATGATGTCTTTTAATATTTAATTAGTTTGTATTTTAATAATAATAATAATAATAAATTAAACATTGTGTATTATTATTTTGTGCATTAATAATCATTTTATTAACATTATTAGTAATATTAATAATAAAGTATAATTCATGTTTAACCCATGATTAAAATAATAAAACAACTATTGCTTTTATAATTATTTAAATTAGTAAATCACTAAACGTATTACAAATTAAAATGTATTCATTATTTTATTCATCATTATTAGTTCACGAACATCTATGAAGATCATGAAAATTTAAGAAAATGTTAATTTATTTGAGCTATTATTAAGTTTTACTAAACATTTTCTGTGAGTTGGGTCTTTTTCTATGAAAAGGCATAAGGGAATAACAAAAGTCCAATGATATGAAAAGATGAGAAAATGACAAGAGAAGCCTACCCCTTTCTTTTTTGGTTCGAGTGTCAATAAGTCCAGCTTTGGAGCTCCCCAGTGCCACCAGCCACTTCTGCCTCTCCGCTGCATTTACAGCCTTCACATAAAAATGCTGCTCCCCTGGTATGATCAGCTCCAGACGCGTACTGTCAGTTGGGTGAACTGGAGCAAACGTGAGGAAGTCAAAAATTAATAACCAGTTTATTCTCAGATTTTGCTGATAAAATATACGATAATCTCACCTTTGATTTCACAAACTGACATCTTAATACTGCCTTTGCTGCCTTTGCACACGTCATCTTGTGAATCATAGTATGAAATAATGCCATTGTCCAGCACGAACCACCTTGGCTGCCATCCTTTTATAAAACATATTATCATCAGATCACAAAACACATTTACATCAAACAACAGATGCAATTTCTGAACTTTCTAAACTTGAAATGTATGACTAGTTTCCTTACTCCATACAATCAGGTATCACATGACAGGAAAGGAAGTTTGACATATTTGGTATATTAGGTTACTCTAACTTAAAATGGACTTTTGACATTCAAAAACACATTAAAGGCACACAGCGTATAAGAAGCAATGCAAAAAGCAATACAACAAAGTTGCATATATCAGCAGCTCTCTGTCCTATACACACTTCATAATACAAACCGAGTATATCTTGTGCATACTTCCAGTGTCCTGTCTGACTGCAATTCAGTGTCCACAATTGAATTTGTCAGTGCCATTCACTTTTACCTGTCATATAGTTTGTCCATTTATAAAGCACTCCTTCCATTATTCTCCAAGCAGAAAACCCGGTGGAAAACACTTTAAAGCAGCTTTAACAGAGCTTGCACCAGGCAGCTGCTTGTTTGCCCCTTTACAAGCTAATTAGCATGCTAGCATACTCCAGGCTAACTCAAAGATCCCCAGCTAGTCGTCATTATGTTAAAAGAGCCGGCGGATCGTAAGGTAACGAGAAAAATATATTTGTTTTCACGGTCATTTCTCTTAAGACAGCGCGCCGCTCATGCTGGGATTCTACTAAAGGCAGACGTAGCGAGATTAGGGATGAGATCACTGTTTACAGCCTGAACCGGAAGAGGCGTTTTATTAAGAGATTCTTCACTGTGCAGACACTCCACTATAATATGGAGAAGAGCGAAAGCGTCACAAAGTACATTCTAATTCCAGAAATTTTTTAGAGATAGTGAAATAGTTTTATTATTATTATTATTATTGAATATTTGTGACATTATTAGACAAAATATACGGATAAAGAAAAACAAAGATGTGTAGCTAGCTCACTTTCATTTAGTATCTGGGAGGAGCTAATGAGTAACACCTGACACCTCAACACGGAAGTAAGTCTAGAGTGGGCGGTTACTGTCATCTTAGAAACTTCTTGATCACACTTCACAGAGCCCAGCGTAAATAAGCTGATTAGTCGGGGGAGATGGCCGGAGAGACAGAAGACGAGATCCCTGGTAAAGTATTATGTAGTACATTAGTTGTATGTGTAAACAGTTTAGTTTTTTTCAGTTGCTACGCTCGTGTCTCTTTAGCTTTGGCTGTTTATAATTAGCCTACAGGCTACATAACGGTGCTACATAGTGGAAGCGGATCATATGTTCTAGATACTGGTGTATATATGTCTTAACTGTTTTTATGCCCTTCCAATATCATATTTTTCCGATTTTATAAATGTAAATTGTTCGTTGTTTTTTGTTTTTATTTCATTGAACCGCTCTTTCATTGACGCCTGTGGCTACCTGTCGCCAAGGAAACCACGCCATGTGGTCACGCCTCTTTCGCGCTCTGTTCTATAATATTTCTATAAAGTAAACTACTAATTTTAACAATATATATATATATATATATATATATATATATATATATATATATATATATATATATATATATATACAAAGAACCATACACTTCAAATTAAAATCATACTTGCTTATTATGTAGAGCAATACTAAATGCTTTAGGATATAGACAGCTTGTTTTTGATAATATCAGTCATCTGAATAATGCAAAACATGAAAACTTTATTTCTACATTTTCTATTCCATTTTTATATATTTATTTATTTATTTATTTTAGAATCCGGAGCTGTCTTCACTTTTGGAAAGAGTAAATTCGCAGATAATGCCCCCAGTAAATTCTGGTTAAAAAATGATGTACCTTTGAGAATTTCCTGCGGAGATGAGCACACAGCACTGGTAACAGGTATGATTTATGGGTGTATTAGCAGATATTTTGGAAAATAAAGCCTTATTCCTTCATTTTATGCATTGATCCTGTCACTATTCCTATTGTGTTTAGAAAATGGGAAGCTGTTTATGTTTGGCAGCAATAACTGGGGACAGCTGGGCCTCGGAACAAAGGCCACTGTGAATAAACCCACTTGTGTGAAAGGTACGACTACAACTCTACCTGACAGAGAGCAGCACTGAATGTTGTCTGCCATCCACAGCTGATAAATCACTTCAACAAAATGAACACATTTTCCAACACTGTCAGTCACATTTAGCTGTTTGGAAAAGATATTATTAGTTTATCAAATAATAATGATGAGGGATTTTGAATTATTCAGCAGTAAAATATAGTTGGACACACACAATTACTTGTTTGTAAGTAGCTGATAGAAAAAGGAGATCTTTTCAAGACAAAGCCATAGATTGTCTTAATCCCAATCTGGAGTGGTCCATAATCTGCATTAATCTGGAAATCAGAGGGGAAGTATGTGCGGGAACACTTTAACAAATTAGCTTGTTAAATATTATATATATATATATCCAGGTTATATAATTGTGATTAGTTAAACATAAAATTCTAGTAAACATGTTTCTGACATGCATTTACTGTATGTTTTCTTAAAGCTCTAAAATCAGAAAGTGTGAAGCTCGCTGCCTGTGGAAGAACTCACACACTTGTTTATACATGTAAGTTTATTCAGAATATTTGCTTTTTGTTTTTTGAGTCTACTAAATCAGTCATGCTTTTTTTTCTTTCTTTTTTAAGGGTGAAATGTGTTTTTTGTAGTAATTTCTTACTTCTACCTTAATTGTTTATATATACTTATTTATTTACTTATTCCATTTGTCAAGCCAGAAGTTGAAAAGTCAAACCACTGAAACAAACAGAAATGATTTGAAAGGGCCACAGGGAAACTTTCTGGGAATTTATAATTCTCTCTGCAAATGAAATGGCGATAAGAGAATGTTTTTTAACATTGAGAAAATGTTACATATCACTTTTAAAAATCAAATGACCACAACTTAATATGGCTAGTACTTTGAGAAATATATTTTTTTAAATATCTGAGCATAATGTTTTGTTTTTGTTGTTGTTTCTCTAAATTCACAAAGGCCAAAACATAAAAAAAATGGGTTCAAAAAGATTTATGTTTTGAACATTAATATTGTGAAATATTATTTCCATTTAAAATAAATTTGTTTTATTGTCATATATTTAAAATGTAATTTATTCCAGTGATGTCAAAGCTGAATTTTCAGCATCATTACTCCAGTCTTCAGTGTCACATGATCCTTCAGAAAACATTCTAATATGCTGATTTGCTGCTCAAGAAACATATCTTATTATTATTAGTGTTGAAAAGAGTTGTCCTGCTTAATATTTTTCTAAAAATCATGATACATTTTTGTCAGGATTTTTTGTTGAATAGAAAGTTTGAAAGAGCAGCATTTATTTAAAATATAATTTTTTTTTGTAATATTATAAATGTTTTTACTGTCACTATTGAGTGATTTAATGCATCCTTGCTAAATAAAAGTATTCATTTCTTTAAAAAAAAACTGAATACATGTTTTGATAGTACTATATTAGATATCTATTTGCAACATTATAGATTTATGCTCCACTAAAATGCTTGTTCTCTTTACTGAGCAGCTCGTGGTAACCTGTATGCCTCTGGAGGGAATAATGAAGGACAGCTTGGTCTTGGTGACTGCGATGACAGAGCCTCCTTCCACCTGGTGGACTTCTTCAGCAAACATGGGCCAATCAAAATGCTCACTGCCGGTTCCAATACATCTGCTGCCCTGACACGTAAGAGTTCTGTTCCATATGCCTTACAGCAACATATGACAAAAACATGTAATGGCAAATATAACATGCATAACATGTAATGGCAATTATTAACAGTAATGTAACAAATATCTTTGTGTCATCTCAGAGGACGGCAGGCTCTATATGTGGGGCGATAACTCTGAGGGCCAGATTGGGTTAGGGAAGGAGTGTAACGCACTTACTCCTCGAGAGGTTTCTGTGGGGAAACGAGTGTCCTGGGTGTCTTGTGGATATTATCATTCTGCCTTTGTTACCGGTACGTATGCCATTGTAGACAGTATTACCTCATGTAAATATGGCCAATTGCAAACCAAAATATTTAGGGTTAATATATAAATATGTGGTTAAATCTGCTCAACATTCACTTGTTTTAATTCATCTGGAATATTTTATTTCATTTTCATGATATTATACAATTTTTTTCATAAATGGTACATTTGAATAATAATAATAATAATAAACATAAACATTTTAAAATTACATTTGGAAAAAAAATAGAAAGCAGCTATTTTAAATTGTAACAATGTTTCACAATTTCTGTTTTTATTGTATTACTGTTTGATCAAATAAATGCAGCCTTGGTCAGCAGAAAAGATTTTCAAAAAATCTTTCCCAAATGTTTAAATTACTATATGTATTTAATTTATTATACTCTTAATATATTATCTCTTATCTTTGTTCATTATTATAATGAATTATGCTATTAGTTACATATAATAATAGAATTACAATAAATACATTTATTTGAGATTTAATCATTTGAACACCATTTAAAATAATGGCATAATAAAATTATTTTAAAACATTATTATTTTATTATAATATTATTTTATACTTTATTATACTCTTAATATATTATCTCTTATATTTACTCTGTTCGTTATTATAGTGATTTATGCTTGTAGTTACATATTATTATTATTATTATTATTATATTACAATAAATACATTTATTTGAAATTATATGAAATTTAATCATTTGAACATCATTTAAAATAAAGGCATAATATTATTATTTTTTAAAACATTACTGTTTTATTATTAATACTTGATATATTTTAATAAATGTATCAGAATTGTGTTAGAACTGTTGCATTGGAATATCCAACATTTTAAATACACACTTTTGTGACAATTTATGATGACCTTCCTACTTCCTCTCCATGATCCATAGAGCACAGTATGGTGGCACTGAATTCATAAAATGTTCATTATTTGACCTTCTTTGAAGGCTGGCTTGTTGCTAGGTGATGCTTGTTTCATTTGTTGCAGTGGATGGGGCCTTGTTCACATTTGGAGAAAAAGACAGTGGAAAATTGGGCTTGTCCACAGAAAAGCTGGTCAATCATAAAGTGCCTCAACAGGTGACTGGCATCTCTGATAAGGTGGGACAGGTGTCCTGTGGAGGAGGGCACACGGTGGCGCTTACGGGTAGGAGAACATTTTTTCCTTTGTGGTCTTTTTTTGTCCGTGTTTCTTCTTTGTGAAGACTTAATGTTACGTATGTTTGGTAATACAGAGCACGAGGTGTATTCGTTTGGCCTGGGTCAGTTTGGACAGCTTGGTCATGGCACTTTCATATTTGAGTCTCGTTTACCCAGAGTGGTTGAGCATTTCAGGAGGGGCAGAGTTAAACATGTGGAGTGTGGAGAGAACCATACTGCATTGATTACTGGTAAAACATGCACAGAAAACTACCTGACAACAGCATTTTATGTGTTTTGATATTGTTTCCTCTGTGTCTTTCCTCTAAAATAGAAACGATTCTGTTTGTATATGTGCTGGTTTCAGACTGTGGCCTTTTGTACACCTTTGGTGATGGTCGGCATGGAAAACTGGGGCTTGGAGAGGAAAACTTCACCAACCAATTCAGACCAACCCTGTGTACAAGATTCCTTGACTACCATGTAAATTCTGTACGTATTACTCTCCTTCTACTGTTTATGACCAAGATATAAGACATTTTATCTCTATCAGCTCTGTATGTAAACTTTCTCATTTGAAATGGTTTGACCATTATCATTTTCATTTCTGTTGACCTGCTCTGGACAAAGTACTTGCCCTTTTTTTTAATTGCTTTCATTCTCATTTCTCATTACAGATGGAACATTTTATTTTATTTATTTATTTTGCAAAAAACGTTTGTTTCCCCACCTGAGCATAAATATTTTTTTTGGTCCATTTTTTACAGCAGAAAAATACGGAAATATGTTTCACTACTGTTCAAAACTTTGGGGTCAGTAAGATTTATTTTGAAAGAAATGAATGCATTTATTCAGCAAGAATGCATTCACTTGATCAAAAGTGACAGTAAAGACTTCAAATGAAAATATTTCAAATAATAATACAAAATATTTCTCAAGGTCCAAATGAGTATATTATAATTTCTGAAGGATCACGTGACTCTGAAGACTGGAGAAATGGCTGCTGAAAATGTAGCTTTACCATCACAGGAATAAATTATATTTTTGAATATATTTCAATAGAAAACAATTATTTTAAATTGTAATAATATTTCACAATATTACTGTATTTTTGAGAAAATAAATAAAGCCTTGGTGAGCGCAAGACCATTAAAAAACATTTAAAAATCTTACTGACCTCAATTTTTTTTGAATGGTAGTCTAAATCTACTAAAAGTTTGTATATTTCACATATATCAATATGGACTAAAAGTCACAAAACTTTATTTTGATTTCATGGCATCTATGAACGGTGTGTGTGCTTTCAGGTTACTTGTGGTGGATGTCACATGCTTGTGCTGGCAAAGCCCAGGGCTGAAAGGTCGGAGGATTTGGTCCTGGAGGATGATGATGTCACAGAAGACTACTTTGAGAAGTCCTGTACTGAACTAATGGGGGACACGCACATTCAGACCACCCTAAACAGGAGTCTCTCAGCTCGGGTCAGACGCAGAGAACGGGTGGGTCAATCGTAATGAATCAAAATTAGTACGACTGATTATCAATTGGAGTAGTGGAAGTGTATTTTATGAATAATACTATTTTACGGCAATGCTTAGTATAATATATTTCGCAAACAATTATATAAACTAATTAAATATGAATGCAATTTCTTCTGCAGGAGCGTTCACCAGATCAGTTTGGACAGATGTTCCGAACACTCCCAGCTTTGGGTGGGAATCAGCTGAGTGCATCTCTGTCTGTTCCCAGCCAAATCCGTCACTCCCACAGTAAACAACCTGGAAAGATCTCTCACAACAGCCTCAGAAGTAACTGCCTTCTCAAAAAAAACAAAACAAACATATCTATTATTCAAATCACAGGAAAACAAGTTTCTCATTCACAAATGCAATTGTCACTTATGACAGGAAGCCTGTTACATTATTACGAAAGATTTATATTTAAAAAATCCTGTTCTGAAAATGCTGAACTTTCTATTCAGAGTCTTTAAATGTATCATGGTGTCCTCACAAATATGTAGCAGCGCAACTGATTTCAGCATTGATAATATAAATAATAATATTAAGAAGAAGGTCATGTAACACTGAAGACTGGTGTAATGATGCTGAAAATTCAGCTTTGCTATCATAGGAATAAATTAGATTTTTTTTAAAAATAGAACTTCACAATATTAATGTTTTACTGTATGTTTGATTAAATAAATGCAGCCTTGGTGAGCATAATGGACTCCTTTCAAAAACATAAAAAATATTACCAACCCCAAACTTTTGAATGGTAGTGTATATTATAGAGTCTTGCTCAGGTTTTTGTCTTCTCTCTCTCTCTCTCTCAAAAAGTTCCTGGAAAGAGAGAGAAATCTCTCGATGACAGAAGCAGTGTGGAGGATAGTGAGAGCGTGAAAGACCTTGGAGAAACTACTGACTTATTAAACCTGGTAGGAGAAGCATACCATCACTAATGAAAGAGGCATGCATGCTTTTATAATATTACATTTAATGTTTTGGTATATTGTAATTTTTAATAATAAATTGCTACCTGTTTTAAACAAGCTAAAAAAAAAAAGTGTGGCACAATAAAACAGTCTTTCCTGATGGGTGACCCCTTCTGGCAGGGTCATTGACAGCAAGGATAAAACAATGATAAATGCAAATAATGACTAATTACATTATCATTAACAATTTGGATAGCAACTTTTAAAAAGGAAAATAAAATTCCAGACTACATACATGTCAGATTTGGTACGGTCTTGAGTTGCCATTTGATGTAAAATCTGGGTCATTGTGAACTTCTGGTATAAAAGACATAAAGCTTCCAAGACTAATGAAAAAGTTTCTTTGATTTCAGACTCACATAATTAAGATGGACCCTAGCGATAAGACCCTCACATTGTCTCCTATGGAGAAGGTAAGAGCTCATCTGGGTTGTTCAAGAAATGTGCTTTTTAAGTAGCCAAACAAAGGTTTAGGAGAAAAAAAGTGAATTTTTTCAAAGGGCTGCACTCATTTAGACCTCCATATTTGTATTGTCTCTCTTCTATTCATTGACTCATTCTTCTCATTTGCTTTGCAGCCTTAAAGCTCATTCTGCTCTCATTCAGCCTGCTCTGCATGTTCATTCGTTTCTCTAACACTTTCCTTCTTTTTATCCTCTGCTTCCTGGAATAGAAGAAGGTTAAGGTTGTGAAAGAGCACGGTAAGGAGAAGGGAAAGCATAGTGATCCCGCCCCTTATAGTAAGAGGGCGGAGCTTTCAGCTCGCAAAGCTCTTCCCACTGAGTTACTTAGAAGCTCAAGTGGTAGCTCAGTAGTCGGAAACAGTCTTGGGTCAGGAATGCCCCACAAGAGCCCTAAGAGCCATGGTCATGATAAGGAAAATGTACTTATCGCTTTGGAGAACAGAAAGCCTGAATATCACCAAGCTGTTGGAAGTAACACCAGATTGGGGACGGACATAAACCGAGCTGGATCCAAATCCTACCTGCCCAAACACAGAGAAGTGATGAAGTCAAGGGATAAAGTTAAAAAAGAATCAATAGGAAAAGCTCAACCAAATCAAGAGACTGAAAGGGACAAGGTTGCTCAAAAATCGAAAGGAAGTACAAAACCAAACCAAGAGGGAGCAGGTAAAGCAAAACCCAAAGATCGTCCATTGGAAGTCAGAAGCCAGCCTCAAGAAGTTGTGGGGAAAGAAAAGGAAGTAAAAATGAAACCCATAATTGTTGTTGAACATCATCTCGAAAAGACCACACACGAGGACCAAGACCCAACAGGTAAGAAGATATCTAAAGAGGTTTTTCCAAAAGCTCAGAGGGTGAAGGGTGAAATGAACACTGCTAAGACAGAAAACAAAGATTTGGTCCCAAAAAAAGACTCAAAAATTAGTAAGACAATGCAAGAGATCTCCACTACTTCACAATCCTCCTGCCAAGAAGATGTTTCTCCAAAGAAGTCAAAGAAATCAAGAGCAGAACAAAGCCAACTGCTGGTCGAGGATAATTTGAAAAACACAAAAAAGGGGCCTACCATTGTCTCCGAATCTGCCTCTAAATCTGATTCAGTGTCAGAACCTGAGCAAATGAAGGAAAATCCTCTCATCAAGGTGACATCTTTTCTTCAAGATGTGGCAATGGGAAGTTCTGCTTGTTTACTTGGAGAATCAGTCAGTCAGTTCCTTTCCCAGTCCACACCCCAAAAGATACCAAAACCTCCTTCAAAACAAAGAACTCTATCTGAGGTTTCGTCCCTGAGCGAGTCCGATGAAGTTTCAACACAGGAGGAGACTAGAGAAGGCATCAGGACAGCCGTCAACAATAAGACAGAAGAACCAGGAACTTCAGATGAGGACTTGGAAAGAAGCAGCATTGAGTCCAAAACTGAGGCTCATTCTGAGGTGGGAACTTATAGAAGAAGTGAGGAGGAAGAAGGAGAGGAATCCGATGAGGAGGAAAGCAAGGATTTGCTGAACAGAAGGGATGAGAGTGAGGAGGAAAGTGAGCGCAAGACCCTTGACAAGGTAGTAAACAACTATTCTGAGGTTGACAACGATACAACGATCAAAGCTTCTAGTGAGGCTGAGGAAAGTGAGGAAGAGAAAAGTAAAAGTGAGGCAACTGAGGATGTAGAGAGTGAAGCTGAGGAAGAGGAAAATGATGGAATAGAAGATGAGGAAGAAGAAACAAGTGAGATAAGTAGAAAAAGTGAAGAAGAGAGTGGAGAAGAACAGGGCGAAAGGAAAAAGAGCGAAATTGAAGAGACTGAGAGCAAAAGTGAGAGGTCAATGGAAGAATCAGATGAAGAGAATGAGGAGTCGGAGGAGAAAGATAGTGAGGATGAGGAAGAAAATGATGTGGAAATTGACGGTGCAGAGGAAGATGAAGATAGTAAACAGATTAGTGAAGAAGAGGAGGAAGATTCAGAAAAACTGGAAAGTGAAACTGAAGATGAAAGGGATGAAGATGGTGAAAAGACTAGTGAAGAAGAGGAAGAAGATTCAGAAAAGGTGGAAAGTGAGACTGAAGATGAAGGGGATGAAGATGGTGAAAAGATTAGTGAAGAAGAGGAGGAAGATTCAGAGAATCAGGAAAGTGAGACTTTAGATGATGATAAAGCGGAGAGTGAGAGTGAAGCAGAGGAGGAGAGTGAGGAAGTTAAAGAGGATGAGGAAGAGGGTGAAAGCAATGAAGAGGAAGCAACGAGTCAGAATGATGAGGAAGAGGAAATGAGTAAAGAAGAGAGTGAAAATGAAGAGGAAGAAGAGGAGGAGAGCAAAGACGAAGAAGAAGAGGAGAAGAGCAAAGACGAAGAAGAAGAGGAGGAGAGCAAAGACGAAGAAGAAGAGGAGGAGAGCAAAGACGAAGAAGATGAGGAGGAGAGCAAAGACGAAGAAGAAGAGAGGAGAGCAAAGACGAAGAAGAAGAGGAGGAGAGCAAAGACGAAGAAGAAGAGGAGGAGAGCAAAGACGAAGAAGAAGAGGAGGAGAGCAAAGACGAAGAAGAAGAAGAGGAGGAGAGCAAAGACGAAGAAGAAGAGGAGGAGAGCAAAGATGAAGATAAAGAAGAGGAGGAGAGCAACGAAGAAGAAGAGGAGGAAAGCAAAGACGAAGAAGAAGAAGAGCAGGAGAGCAAAAATGAAGAGGAAGAAGAAGAAAGTAATGGTGAGGAGGAAGACAATGAAGAAGCAGAAGAGGAAGCAGAGGAGAAAGAGTCCGAAGAAAAGGAGGAGACTGAAGAAGCAGAGGATGAGGAGGGAGAAGAGGAGGACAAACAAGAAGAGAAAGAGGAGAGTGATGAAGAGGAGGAAGAAGAACAAGAGGAGGAGGAGGAAAAAGTAAAGGCCAAAAGAAAACCTGAAAAGGCCTCTGAATCCACCAAACAAAAGTCAAGTGTGAAAACAACAAAACAGCCGACAAAATCCAAACGGCCCCGAGCACAAAGCCAGCAGTCAGACGAGCCTCAGCAGTTTTGGGATGATGTTCTACCTCAATATCTCAATTTAAAATAATTCAACAATCTCTATCTGCTTTTACTTAGTATTATGTGCATGCCTTTTTTTATACTTTTCATGTTCTTTCTTGCTTCATGCTTTTGTGATATATAATTTAAATATTTTTATTTTGCCATTATTACTTTTGCAATTTCATGCATGACATTTTACTAAATTTATTGCTTCACATTTTTTATTTTCTATCTATTATTTATTTATGTTTTCATAAGTAATGATATGCCCATGCAGTAATGAAGACCTCATGATGTGCCTTAGTATATATATAAATATCTGAAAAACCATATATGATCGTTTACTAACAAATGTGCATGGTTTGCCAGTAACATTGAATCAGCACGATCAATGACTTTAAATTCTTATAAATACAAAATGGGCACATTTAAAGAAGCCTTTAAGTCAGAACTCTTACAAAAATTAAAATGTAATATAAAATGGCAGCTAGTAATCTTTATGACTGGAAAAAAAAACAAGCTTAGTTAAAATTTTGCGCTTGTGTTTGTTCTGTGAATTTTTTTTGTTACATTTAATACCCAATAAACCTTTCATTTATTTGTGTTCATTTATTTATTTATTTATTTTTAGATTAATACCTATGTGTTGCTTTATTTGTTTTCCCATTTAGTAACAATTTATTTATTTATTTTATTCAAATAACAAAAGCACAGATTATTCAATCATAGTGCCTGTAAAGATAAAATTCTGTATGCTTTACATAAAGAAAACAACATATTGCCTGAAAATGTTTACAGAAATCTATCATGCTGTACTAGAGAATTTTTGCAGCATAATTAGCAAATTTTCATTTGAATTGTAATCATGCAAATAAAGAAAGCCATATGAGATATTTCCAAATTGCAAAGCAGTTTCAATCAGGCCGAAATCCGAAAATCCTTCATTGGACAGGTGAGGCTGCCCTTTTAATGCACCCTGTCTGTAGAGCTGGTCATTTTCTAGTCCTCCTAAATAGATCTCTAGTCATGTACCCACCTTGTGTTTGTTTATACATGTAGTTTATTAGTTCTTTTTAGTTTTTAACCCGACTAACATTGAACCCTCTCCTGCCATTCTAGTTCTTTTGTGTTTTACACACATTCAGTCTCTGATTATGTCTTTTCTCACTTTTCACCACCATTGATCTCTTCAGCTCCGGACAGATGAGATGAATGGAAAGGTGGAGGGAGAAGATGAGGAGGAAGAATATTTAGATGATGATGAAGAAGAAGAAGATGAGGAGGAGGAGGAAGAAGAGGATGAGGAAGAACATCCAGAGGAAAAACAAGCGGAAAATTATGTGGAGAATGAAGATATTCTAGACGAGAAGAGAAAAGAGACAGAGGAGCAGGAGCAAAGCACTACAGAGCCAGACGTTCAGGTGCCATGAAACCTTTCATTTAGACTAATTTAGTACGAACGTACTGCTTTAGCGTCCCTGCTGCGTGGCTTTGATTCGTTTGTGTGATGTAATTTTCTTACTCCTACAGAAAAAGCAGATTATAAAAGGAGCATCTGACCCTGATGGACTGATGAAAGGTTGTTTTTTTCTTCTTCTTTTTTTAAAGCACCATTTCATTTTTCAACTTCCATACAGACCTCAAGAAAACCAAAAAAAAGAGTTTTGTGCCTTTTAGTCCAAGTCTGTAAGCTTTGAGGTCATCTATATATGGAAGCTTATTTCCTCCACTGAATAAAAATATATATATTTTTTTTTTTAAAAAGAAAAAGAGGTAATTGTGACTTTTTTTCACACGATTGCGAGTTTATATCTCATAGTTCTGACTTTTTTTCTCAAATTGTATGTTTATATCTCGCAGTTCAGAGTTTTCCTATCCCCAGAGTTTGTTTTGAATTCTGAGAAGAAAATGTCAGAATTGTGTAATTGCAAGGACAAATGTCAGAACTGAGATAAAAAGTTTTTTATATTATTATTCCAAGGTGGAAATGCATATATAGGTGTGTGTATGTATATATATATATATATATATATATATATATATATTGGGTTAGTTCACCCAAAAATGAAAATTCTGTCATTAGTTACTCACCCTCATGTTGTTCCACACCACACTTCGTTCATCTTCGGAATACAAATTAAGATATTTTTGATGAAATCCAAGAGCTCTCTGACTCCTCAGTAGATAGAAATTTAACCACCACTTTCAAGGTCCAGAAAGGTAATAAAGAATAAAAAATACTCGAAGTGACGAGAATGCTTTTTGTGCACAAAATCAAAACAAAAATAACACTCTGACTGAAAATAATATACTAGAAATACACAGAACAGAAGATATTGTTTAATAAAGTCATTATAAGTATTCCCATCATTTGAACCACTGCAGTCACGTCGATTAGTTTAAAGGTGTCTTTAGTACATTTATGGACCTTGAATGTGATCGTTAAATTGCTGTCTATTGAGGAGTCAAAATATATCTAAATAAAAATCTTAATTTGTGTTCTGAAGATGAATGGTCTTACAGGTGTGGAACGACATGAGGGTGAGTAACTAATGACAGAATTTTCATTTCGGGGTGAACGAACCCTTTAAACTTCAACAAAAGTCACTTTTACATATTAAAAATGTATAGTCTTTCCCTTCTTTGAAAACAGATCAAACATATCAGACTCATTCATGGATTTTTGTCCAATCAAATGCTGTCTAGAATAAGAACTAATACCACCCACAAACAACCAACAATATTATCCCGGTCATGAATTTCGAAATCTTTAACTTTTATGGTGCAGTATGTGCATGATGAGGTAGAAAGTGATTGCACTACAATATAACTTGGTGAACATAAATGTAATGTACATTGATTAATAAGCAGCTTTTTTTGTCTTTTTTTGTCGCTGTTAATTCTGAAGATTCTGATCCTGCTGCCCTTATGAAGGAGGAGACCCAGTCAGAGAGGAATGGAGTTACAGAAGACAAACCTAAAATTAAGAATAGGGTATTTAACCACTCAAACCTTTTAATATTTATAATAAACGCTAGTAAACAAGCACCTCACAATCATGCATAACACTCTAGCAATCCAATAGCTTTACATTTTGCATATTTGTTTGATTAGTTTCCTCTTTCCTATTTTCAGCTTTCTCTTTTTAAGAGGTCTCCCACCAAAGGCAATCAAGCAGCAAGCACCACTTTAGACAAACCAGCAGCTGATGGTCCACCTCAGATCTCAGAGACACGAGAGCCAGAGATTTCTAGCAGTGAAACACATACAGGAGGTCCGACCACAGCATCCAATCGATCACGTTCAGCCACTTGCAATCTGCTTTGACACCTTTCAGCTGGGTTTGCTGAAAACATCTTCTGATCTGAAAAAAGGGACGGAAACTATAACTGGAAGCATCAGAATCAGAATTTAACAAAACAACATCCTGCTGGTGTTGCTGGTGTTAATGTTACTGTGCCTTGTGCTGCAAAGCAGACCACAGAAAATAACTAGCTTTAACTGGAAACTGAAGTTTGGGAGTTTAAGTATAGCTGTTAGCTTTAATGGTTTTGTTTTGGCACTAAACTTGTATAATGTTATTTCCTTTATATGTTTGCAGTGTCTGATTTGTACAACTTTTTATCAAATGTATTCTCAAAGTCATTACTGGGGAGTAAAGTTAACAACATGTGCTGTATATCTAGAAATATTATATGTATGTGTTTTTATACCTATTTATTTACATTCAATGACTTTCAAAGCACCTGTGCACTTTATATATTCAAATTTTCAGGGTAACGTGACAATTTTTGTCATTAGAATTTTTGTAAGAATCATCTCACAACCTTTGTATTTGATGTGATGCAATTAAACATAAACTTAAAATTATCTCTTTCTTTCTGATAGATAGATAGATAGATAGATAGATAGATAGATAGATAGATAGATAGGTAGATAGGATAGGTTGATAGACAAACAGATAGATAGATAGATAGATAGATAGATAGATAGATAGATAGATAGATAGATAGATAGATAGATAGATAGATAGATAGATGAGTCGGAGGAGCGCCAGTAGGTGGCAGCACTCGATCGTCAGTGTGTCGCTAACATCAGCCTTGGTTGTCAGTGAGAGAAAAGCTACAGTCATCTGAACTGAGTTTGTTGTCCTGATTTTTGGTTTTCAAACTGAAAATATGGAGGAGTACCATTCTGGAGATGAAGTAGGTGTTATATAAGGCGTGACAGTGCAGCTGGTTATTATCTGTTTAATCTTTTCTTTCAAAGCTCGTAAACCGTAGACTGACTTTTACTGCTAGCCTGCTAACCGCTTCATCCGGATAGAAACATAAAATCACTTCATCCTCCTTAAACGCACATATTTTCACGTCGTTACATCTTCTACGTATTCACAGATCACTAAAAGCTCATTTTGATTTACAATTTGCATATTCTTGTCGTACGTTTTCGTGGAAAATGCTTCAGGGTGTGGCCAAATAATAACGTCAACTTGAATCATAAAGCAAATTGATGAAATATCTACATATTTGTATTCATAAACTATTATTTTTGAACATTTCGAGGTTTTTTCTAACTTGTCTAAAATGTACATTTTGCTCACTAAATCTAAAGGATGCTAAATCTAATGTTTAACTGCTTGTTTACCTCTTTTCACCTTTCAAAACCTCTCATTTCAGGTGTCTTTCAACCCAGATGAAGCGAGTAATGTTGTTAAGGAGGTAATATTCACTGTAAAACCACAGACAACAACATTAAACACCCTTTAAGACCTATGGTGTGTCTCACTGAATGAACTGCATTGTTGTTAGTCTCATGTCTAACTAATGCCTGCAGGATTAATGGCAGCCTATTTATTTGAGTGCAAGTCTGCTCCATTAACTCTGTGTCTCTGTGTGTTTATCGGTCAGTGCATTGAGGGCATTATTGGAGGCGTGGATTACAGCCAGAACAAAGTGAACCAGTGGACAGCCACCATAGTCGAACACAGTCTCACTCAGTTAGTGAAACAGGGGAAACCGTTCAAATACATTGGTACAAGCTTTTCCATTTAAGTTCATTTTATACATAAATATTTAATAAGTTATGAATCTGATAATATATTTATAAGGCTATGCATCATAACTGCCCAAGGATAAAAGACATTATCCGAAGTGCTGTTGTCGATTCTATATGTTGTGTGTATGTTTCAGTCAACTGTGCTGTGATGCAGAAAAGCGGCGCCGGCCTTCACACAGCCAACTCTTGTTACTGGGACACTACCACTGATGGTAAAGCTTTTAGTTCTTTACAACTGATTTGTGCTTCAGTAGCATTAGCTCATCCTGACAAAAAGCCAAAAAAAAATTGCTATACAATGAACCCTTTTCAAGTACTGTGATGTGTTTCCACAGTTATCAATATCGCAAATCTATTCCAGATTTAAAAAAAAAAAACAATATGAAAAGCTATACTTTGTGTTGTATTACCTTGACAGTAAATGACCAAATTTATGCTGCTCCAAGGGTGTTTCTAACACAACGGCTGAGGGAATGATGGCAAATTTGGCATCTCTCTCTCTATTCTCACTGCAGTAATCAATCTCTCTATATTTTTCCCTCTTTTTGAAAACCATGGAAAGGCTATTTGAGTTTTTTGTTGTTGTTTTGCTATTAGAGCAAATGGGAATACAAAAATTACATTTGCTATGATCACTTCTGCTTTTGAGAACCCCGGAATATAACTGTTATATAACTGTTATATGGCCCATATTGGCCTTTGCACTTAATATTTGGATGACAAATAAAGTTGAAGTAGATGCATTGGGTGCAAATTATCATTAATTTTGGAAGTATGGTACATGTGCAACATGCATTGTTGCTTCTATGGATATCTAGTTAATTTTTACATCTTTATATCATTTTATATTATTTTATTGAAATTATTTTATTCACTTTTTAAAAAAAAAAATCTGCAATGTGACAGGTGATTTTTAACAGTTCAAATCTTCTGTGTAGCCTCATAAAAAGATCTCTGTAGAATGTTTATAAAACAATGAATTCCACAAATTTGTTTCAAATGGTTTTAGATGAAGTACTGCATGCTGCAGGCCACCAATGAATTTCTAAATTTCATTTCAGCTACCCAAACGTGTGTTCTTGTGCATGGTATTCATTGGATCTATAATAGACTAAAGCATAGCGGTCACGTGCTATTCCTAATATTTTTTTATAATATTTTCTTTTTTTTTAAAAAGTATGTCAAATATTTGGCACTATAACCTGATTTTGCCAGATGTGATTGAGATCAATTAGACCAGGTAAAGCATTGTGTGCATCTGATTTCATTCTAATATGTTGTGTTTTCGCAGGAAGCTGCACAGTGAGGTGGGAGAACCGCACCATGTACTGCGTCGTCAGTGTGTTTGCAGTGGCTATTGCGCTATGAGGAGGAACCAGGGCTGAGAGGCAGCAAACACACAGGCACAGACCTGAAAAACCTTTGATTTGACCATCATGTCAGTTATGAAGCTTTCAACACACCGGCTAAGACTTGAACTATGTTTTACCGTGTCTGTTTTACCATATCTGCAAAGTTTAGACTGTATTGCAAGTGCTTGTCTACCACATTGTACGTGTATTTGCCTTTTTTTTTGGCTTGCAAAGGTTACATGCACCTTTGCTCTGTATAGAATATGTTGATGTTTAATTATTAAAGTTGTCTGCTTTGGGTTTAATAATCCAGTGTTAAGAAAATTAATATGTCAGGATACTTTTTTTTTATTATTTGTATTTGTTTAACCTCTGATAGAACTGCATACAAAATATTACGGGAAATATACAACAATGCAACGATGTGACTTCATGTCATAATACGTGTTTGATGTTATTTCTGGGAACTAAAACACAGTTTTTCCCCTTCTCTAAAATTTGAAATCAGCAAACGCACAATGATTTTGCTGAAAGACTAATAGATTAAGTAGATTGTTTTTATATACAAATAGAATTGTTGTACAATGTTAAACAGAAACCTAACTATACATATGAATGAATGAAAAGATTTGATTCACATCAAATTTTGCAACTTTGTAACGTTCGTTTAACTTCCACATAGAAAGGGGAAGCGTGTTTGGAAAGCAAGGTAGTTTTACAACACAACTGTGAAATAGCACTGATCTTTACAGTATATAAAATTTGATTATTTATTTCTGCGTGATGCACAGCCATGGCTTATCTAGACCAATAACACAACATAATGACAAAAACTTGCAATGCAAAAACAGTCAATTCTTAATGAGAATTTCAAATCTAAAATGTTAAAACTGTAAAACAAATAAAATTCTTCCAATGCAATGACAACACACATTCAATATACAATCTTTGAAAACATGTCTCAGTATCCTAAGCAGTAATTTAAAGACTATATATTTGTCCAAAAAGTCATTTTTTGCAGTGTAAACATTGCTTTAAAATGTTCATCAGTATCCAGGAGTTCTGATACAAGTGAGTTGTCCAAACGGTGGCACATCTTGAGAAGCACATCAGAAGTTTTCTTTGTTGAATATAAATTCAGTTCCAGATTCTTTGTGTGAAATACACTGCTTCCCCAGAACTGTGGCCAGTGCCGTGGGACCACATAGAAAAACGCCAACTTTTGAACTGAGAAGGAAGAGAGAAAAAATTGACATTTGGCAAACGCTTTTATCCAAAGTGACTTACAAGGGGAGCAATGAGGGGTTTCATGCCTTGCTCAAGTTCACCTTAGTCATGGTATTGAACGTGGAGAGAGTGCTGTACATTCTCAATTCCTGCCGGTGTGGGAATCGAACCAGCAACCTTCAGGTTACAAGCCCGACTCCCTCACCATTAGGCCATGACTACCTTACGTGAAGAAAATACTACTTATTAATACACAGCAAGTGTAGAAAGCCTTTAAAATGTGCACTGTTACTGAAGCAATAAGCGGTTGTGGTTTATGGTGAATTTAGGACAGCTAAGGGCATTGTTAGGCAAGATTGTTGAGTAATTTACAATGGCTTTGAGCATGACTCAACCAATCATAATCAAAGACCGGAACTATCCGCTTTAAAATGCTTTATTTAGCACACTCTACCTACCCTGGGTGTTGGGTAGCGATGGCACTGAACTCATTGTCCCAGTTGGGTTTACCATACCGAGTCTTCTGCTTGAGCCCAGTGATAGGATCATCCTCTGCCTCATATTGAACCCTAAAGTGGGCCGCCTTTAAATGGAAATTAAAATGAGTATCAAAGCACTTTTTGTATTTCAGTGAAGTTTAAAATGGTTTACATTTTCGGCCATCCAACAAGCACATCTCTTCGCCCACCTCAGCGTCTTTCCAGCGCGTGAGATAGATGTTGTAACTGAGGAAATCGCCCATGTTTTTCTCCGTCATCTGTTTTTCCAAACTCTGCAGCAGGTCTGCGAACCATTCAAAAGCCTGCGTCTCCGGACACAGCCAATAGAAATAGATCTGCACAGGTCAAAGGTCAGAACTATATTAGTAATCCTTGCAATCCACGTTGCTTACACAACTCGACTTCTTTCAGGCTAGTGGACAGAAAACATCTAAAATAGACGTATTTATTTTATTACATTCGATTTTCGCCTGTAGACTTGTCTGTCTTAAGGTCTCCATGGCAGTAGCACTTACATACACTTTACAGTTTTATTCCGATAAATATTCAGTTCATGTTGTATATTATTCACCTGATATATTTAACATTATACTCCTGAAAATATGGTGAAAATGTAATTCTCTGATTTATGGAGTTATAAAACTAGTAAAAAAACTGGACTATGTCAACAAAATCAAACAAGAATTTTGAATCTGGCTTTATCCAATGTTCAGATTTCTGCTGGAAATGTAAGGAAATTAGAGCAAATTCAATTAGATAATGCCTCATTTGCACATTTAAAAACAATATTTTATAAAACAACTGTCTTAATGTACTGTGATTAATCAACTGAGGAAGTATGGCAATGTCTGCTAGTTAAAATCTATACCCATGGTGTCTTTCCTTAAAACTATAACGCCAAAGCTGACATTTATAAAAGGCCCGTTTACACCAAGAACGAAAGATAACTATAACAATAACTACATTAGCTTCCACACCAACACACAATATTGTTCCGTTTATTAAGCATGCGCTGCTATTATGTCATCTGCTGCTTTAAAAGCTCAAGCAGGATGAATTCTGATTGGCTGTCAATGATTCTATTGTTCATCTTCTAGAAAAAAATCCAATGATGTTGTTTCTCTGTGCCATCAACACTATAGTTGTGGACCAAAATATTCTGGGGGCCATGAAAGTTTTGTGAAAATTATCAAAAATTCCGGCGGTGGTGGCTGGCAACTTTAAAAAAAAAAAAAAAAAAAAAACACAGTTGTGGAAAAAGTTTTTTAGATCTTTTTTAGATCATTATTGTTAGTTATTGTCTTTGGCGTAAATGAGCCTTCAGGCTATAAAATAATCGTAGCATCTGCAAACAAATGAAAACAATTGAAAACAAAGATCTGAGTTTGAATGGCTAAAACTTGGTGCTGTTTATCACCTTTTTGGTGAAGACGTTTTTGTTCTCCTGGACGTGTTTGTACCACACAGACTTCAGAACAGAAGCGAAAGGTGTGACACCAATACCAGCACCAACCAGCATCACAACTTCATAACGAAAGACATCTTCACTGGCCGTCCCAAACGGCCCATCGATGGCCATCCTACACAGAGAACAACAGACAGCCATTACGCACGGCAAACTAGCAAATTGAACACTCTTTGCAAGAATTTTGCTTATCTTGTTGTATTATTTGTGTTCTTCCAGTTCTGTACTGAAGGAGGAAGAAATTAGGAAACACACAAGAAGAAACAGCAACAAAAATTCACTCATGTTGAAATCGGCGTCTTTCCTACCAATCTTCACAAACAGAAACCGGATCTCCTCACACTTCTCTTTTTTTCAACTGTGATTGTATGGCCACATCCCCTTTCTTAAACACGTATTTTCCCAATTTACATGTGAAACCCACTAGTACTATTTAAAAAACTGCATCTGTGTATTTTTTTTTTTTTTTTTTTTTGCATTTTTTGAGTTCCACAATAAAAATGTGACATTAAAGAGTTCACCCAAAAATGATCATTTGCACATTATCTATTCATCTTCATGTCGTTCCAACCATGTGTGACTTTCTTTCCAAAGGAGACATTCTGAAGAAAGTTCTGATCCATACAATGGAAGTTAGTTTTGAGTAACATGAGGGTGAGTAAATTCTGACAAAATGTTCATTTTTGGGCGAAATATCTCTTTAAAAAGTAATTTGTCACTTTAATCTTACTTTGGTAGTGTCCAAGCATCCAGCACCACAGTCTTGTCTCCTCCACAGGCTGTATAAAGAGCTTGCGTCCAATCCCCTGCAATTCGGATATGCACGCTAAAGTGGTCTTCCTCCGGAGCAGATGTCAGGGTGAAGGGATGCCACTCCAACTGAGAGATCGACGGGCACTGGATGAAAACATACTGACCAACCTCCATCTTAAAGCCCTTCTTCTTCATTTGCAGCTCGAGGGTTTTGGAGGGGTGCATCACCACCTGTAAGGTTGCGTAATATGGTGAGAGCGGAAGAAATTGATTGGATGCTAATCAAACAGCTTGATTCACTAACCTTGGTGATCACCACTTTCTGCTGTGAGCGATAGAAGCGCACCAGTCTCTCACATACATATAGAAACATTGGGCCAACCACCCATTTCCACGTCTGTAAAAGGAAGTACATGTCTTTTAAATTCCGCCAAAAATACGTATGTATCTGTGTGGTAAATTCACTTGAGGTTATTGTTTCCATCATGGAATAAAAAATAAAAGCGACTTTTTTCACAATTGCAATTTCTTGTGACCACGATTTAAGACACAACTTACTAATTCATGCCCTCATTTTTGTTTTAATTAAGCATTTGTTCCTACAACGTATTAATTAGTTTCTTTGAATTAGTAAATTGAGTGTTTTAGTTAACAAGGGAACTAATTATTACAACGTGGCCACAATTTATTAAAACGAGGGAACAAATTACTATATTTTGCGCATGAGGGAATGAATTATCATAGTGTGTGCACAATTTACTTAAAACGAGGGAACGGATTAGTAAAACGTGCTGACGTATTAGTAAGTATTGTTAATTCATGGCCACGATATACATATTCTTTCCCACATGTCATGTGTGGGTCTGCGTAAGATATAAACTCACAATTGTGAGAATAAAAGTCAGAATTGTGAGATAAAGATGCAATTACATTTTTATACCTCACAATTTTGTCTTTTATCTTGCAATTATAGTTTATACAGCTCACAATTCTGAGAAAAAAAGTAATATATTTTAAATCTTGCAATTTGTTCTCTTGATTGAGATATATAAATTAGCAATCGTGGGTTATAAAGTCCAAATTGTGAGAAAAAAAATAAATGTGAGATTAAAGTTTTTTTATTCTGTCAGGGAAACAAGCTTCGATAGGTTATAGATTGCATTTGAGATTGAGATTATTTTATATATCATATCATACCATTGGTGCGTTCCCAGCAAAGACAGGTTCAGGGCAGTCGGTGTCATTTTGGCCCCAGGTCTCAAACCGGCTGTGACATTTAATTGGGTCGTGCACAATTACACTTTCAAGAGTCTGGCCTCGCACAATACGCCTACAGAAACATACAGTTATTGAATAAATAATGCATGATATTTGTCCTGCTAGCATAATGTGCCTGTCATCATGTATTATGACTGAGATGTTTCATCAAAATACAAGATGCTTCATTAAAGGCTGTTATAAAACGTGACTTTTATTAGCTTGAAACTGTAAGCCTAACCATATGTGTTCACTGGAATGAATGAACAAAAATGAGTTGGTATTTTTAATCATCCCCTATTAGCGTGGGGCAGCAGACTCACACAGTGAAGCGGACCGAGTGGAGGGTTAAGAATTTGTCAGCTTTATACTGTACAAATTAAAAGAAAAAGAGTAGCATCCAAACATTACAAAACCTGGAGGATGCAGTGCTTAACCATCTGGTCCTCTTTGTTTAGAGGTCACACTTGGCTCCTTTGCGGTCAAAATTGACCTAAGTCTTGAAATATAACTGTTTTGTTTTTCAGGGAAACCAATGCAATACATTTTTGTTCAATAATATTTTTTGATTATTATTTAAAATGTTGAGGGTGTTTTATGATACTATGTAATATTTATAAAATTTTTATTAGCTATTTTTCCCTTGTTGAAACTAATACACAATTTGTTTGTAATATGTATTTTTAACTAAAGCATTTAAAAGGCATTTAAAATCCAATTTTTTGAAGGTAGAATAATAAAAAAAGAAAAACTTGTAATGCCATGGTAGAACCACAACATTTCTACATATTTCTATATAAAGTGGCTTATAAATTCTCTAGTGGTTTTTAGACATAAATACTTCTTTTTGTTAAGACGTGGATTTGGATGTAAGCTTAAACATTCTCAAAAACTACGTTTTGTCAAGGTTTAGATTTTTTTTGTTTTGTTTGAATGTTGATTTGAAGTGTCAGTTTTTGCATTAATTTTACTACAGTCAAACATTTTTGACCGAAGATGACCAGAGGGTTAAATCACATGCTTACATATTACTATATTCAGATCCAGTTCACATGATTTTTAACATTTCAGAATCGATAGTGTTTTTTAAAATGTCCATTTTTTGGTTTTGATTTTGATGAACAAAAATATTAAATTGAATTAAACCCTCACCCGACTCCATGAAGAACCAAACCAATGAAAAAGACGATGAACAGGTGATGGGTGAACCAGAACACCTCGAAATACGACCTTCTAATGACCTCCATGGAGGAAGTGATGATGAGGATGAGGGCGAGGGTGATGACCACCCCCGTCAGTCCCGCTATAGTTGTGAACATCACTATGGTTGGGTTCTGGGAAATCCAAAACACAAAAAAAGAACATATAAAACATCACAGTCAAAAACAGACAAAGATACCGTAGACTGCAAAATTGCGCAGTTTCCAAGCAAGAAAGTTTGGGGTCATTAAGGTTGTTTTTTTTTAAAGAATTAATACTTTTACTCTCCAAGGACACACTAAATTGGCAGTAAAAGATTTAAAATGATACCAAATGTTTCCATTTCAAATAAATGCTGTTCAAAATTGTTCCAATCTGTTGTAGTTGCTCTCAGCTATAAATACAATAGATTTTTATAGCAGTCACAGGATGTTTATGTTGTGTTTCAACATTATATGTGTTTTTGTTATGATTAGCCTCTCAATTTCTATTTCTGGCTATTGTCCACTGGGTCAACATAGCAACACTATGGCAACAGAGTTTTAAAAACCATGTGATCACAACATCGGGAGCAGGATGATGGTTATGTGATGTAACCGTGGGTGGAAGTGGGAGGTATCCTAAGGGTCTGAAGTGATAACAGTTGGAGGTTCCTTGCGTAATGAACGGGATGCTGCTTCAGAATCAGTGTTTTAGTGGGACTTCTGCTAACGCTGAGAATGTGTAACTCTTACACAAATGTGTGTGACTGAAATGAGTCAAAACCTTGCAAAACTTGCTGGAAAGACTCACCGTCTCATTGGATCTGATGGGGTTCAGATAGGATCTGTTGTCATTGTTGCCAATCGTAGAGAGCACGTGAGGCAGATAACTGCTGTTGATCATTAGCTGGGAATCCATGAATCTCTCGAAGTTAAACAGGTGAGCTATGATGTGGATGGCTGGGAACATATACAAGAAATCATCAGCGAGTTAATATATCCATAAAATATCATACATGCAAGATGTATGGGCTAAAAGTTGGGCTAAGTTGTAAATAAAACAAAGATTATTGGAGAACGTTTTACACTGCTGGTCAAAAGATTGGAATAATTGGAAAGTTTTTGAAATGACTCTTCTGTTCTCCAATGCTGCATTTATTTAACAAAAACACAGCATAATATTGTGAATATATTTCAAATAACTGTTTTCTACTTGATTATATTGTAAAATATAATTTGTTCCTGTGATGGAAAAGCAGAATTTTCAGTAGCCATTATTCCACTCTTCAGTGTCACATAATCATTCTGATATGCTGATTTGCTGCTCAGTTATTATCAATTAAAATCAGTGCTCAATTATTAATTGTATTTTTTTATTATTATCCGTGTTGAAAACAGTTTTTGCTGCTTAATATTTGTGTGAAAACCATGCTACATTCTTTGATGAATATAAAGTTCAAAAGAACAGAATTTAATCTTTTGTAACATTACAAATGTCTTTACTGTCACTTGAATCAATTCATCCTCGCTGAATACAAGTTTTAATTTCCAGTTTTTAAATAAGATCTTACCCCAAACCTTTGAACGGTTTTCAGAAAAATATTAAGCAGCACAACTGTTTTCAACATTGATAATAATAATAAATGTTTATTAAGCTGCAAATCAGAATATTCGAATGATTTCTGTGACACTGAAGACTGGCGTAATGATGCTGAAAATTCAGCTTTACAATCACAGGAATTAATTACATTTTAAAATATATTCAAAAAGAAAACAGTTATTTTAATTTGTAATAATATTTCACAATATTACTGTTTTTATTGTATTTTTGATCAAATAAATGCAGCCTTGGTGGGCATACTTTCAAAAACATTAAAAAATATGAATTATTCCAAACTTCTGACCCCCAGTTAATTATGAAATTTACTAGCAATTTCTAAGCGAAACTTGTTTCTACACCAAATTGACAGTGTAGTTCAGACTTTAGGTTTAGTGGTATTTTAGAAAGATTTGAAAATCTAAAAAAGATTTGTAAAACGATTTAAAGATGGAAACTAAGTAAAAGTGTCTGACAGTACCTGTGTGCAGTGCAATCATGTAGGCCACCAGTTTGTGGAAAGTGATATTTCTGTCTAGCTGACGGGCTGCAGTGCGGCTACAGCACTGTGAACACACACACACACACACACACACACATGATTAATGAGGAGATTCAGACTTTTTCACTTTTCATTATCTGAAGCGCATAAACCTTTCACTTTCGCTCTGTTGCACCTCTTCTGACCTGTATGGATCCGCGTAGGAATGAGAGGAGGTTTCTGCAGACCGGCAGCAGGATCAACATGCAGTTAAAATTCAGACATGCAGCTGGAGCTCTGGCCCAGGAGAGAGCATGCTGAGGACACAGAGAGAGAGAGAGAGAGACAGGAGAAGTTTCAGTTCCTATTTTAAGCTCTGAACAACATATTCACTGATGCATTAAAATACAGTCCATAGAGATCAAATGTAACAACACTTTATATATAAACATTGTACTGTTACAGAAGTTCGGAGTAGAATCTAACAATACATTAGCATAGAAATTAAAGTGCAATATACAAACAAGAAACTAGATTAACAATATAATTATTTCTATAATTAACAGGAGTATTTAAAAAAAATATTCAAATACACAAATTATTACATTGCAAATTATACAACATACATAAAAAAACACTGGCATATTCATACATGAATGAACAAAATAAATATTTAAAATGTATAAATGATTTGACACTTACCCCAAGAATGACTCTAGTATAGTAGTATCTGTCAACCAAAAATGCCATGTAAAAATGCACAAAGAGAAACACATTTATGCCGAGCCACACAAGCTGAAAAACAGAACGGAGGGTGTTTAAGAAGTTTTGTAGACTAATTAAAAGTAAATCAAGTATAAAACCTCAACATTATCTCGGTTCTTCGGCATGTTTAACAAATAATTGTGCTGAAAGAACATAAAAAGCAAGTGATCTGAAAAAAGTAGGAACTTTAGAATCCAAAGATAATAAAATTGGGAACAAAATCCTTTTAAAGTTAAATAAGAAATCAGTCCTAAAGTCATAATTCCAATAGCTTACAATAACAAAAATGGATAGCCCTTCATTTGCAGCAAAGTTTCCCATGATGTAGAGCTGTGTAGTAAGAGAAGATCAAGAGAGAATTCGAAGAAAGCCAAAAGACAAATGGGGATTTGGTATATAAAGCACAGAAGCAAGTCAGGAAATATCGTCACAAATGTGAGCCCATCAGAAATCATCAAGCAAAGTTCCTCAGCCTAAAGGGGAAGGGTCAGGTGAACGCTCACTTCTCTGTTTTAAAGCTCAGCCTGCAGTATAGTTGTAATAGTGGTTATGGTTATATGATTTGAATCATTTTCCTGCGTTTGTTACAGTCTTTCAGTAAATGGGATTAAATTGAAGTTATCACAAAAAAAAGTGACACCTGACCAGACGGAAGGACGATAGATCGATAGATAGATAGATAGATAGATAGATAGATAGATAGATAGATAGATAGATAGATAGATAGATAGATAGATAGATAGATAGATAGATAGATAGATAGATAGATAGATAGATAGATAGAAAACTGCAAAGAAAACTGTGTCCTATCATGGAAAAAATATCATTCTCCTTTATTTTTTTATTATAGGTTTAGCTGACAGTTGCACATATCGAAAGTAGTGATGTGCTCTATACAGTGTTTATGGATGTGTTTTAAGGGAGTTTCCTGTCTTACAAAATAAATTAGCTCAATCCATTCAACTCCCCACAGGGGGGCAGTACAGTTAAGATACAATCATCTACTGCCCTCTATGAAAAGAATGACATTTTATACATTATGTAAGAAAAATGAGAACAATGTAAAGAGGTCCCCAGATGAGATGAGTGCAAAATAAAAGTGTAAACAAAGTAAGGAACAATCATTTAAATTATTCTTCGCAGGATTATGAAGGTCCTGGCAACCCAAATGCAATTTTTACTATTCCTTACATTTTGAAAGCATTTTCAGGCAATTACTTGAATTTAGGCCATCATATGTTGTGATAAGATAGCACACTGTCACATGGCCAATCAGAACGTATTCCCCAGTCTTACTATTTCTGCTTTTTAAATATGAGCGTGAAATAAGTATTAAGGCCCAGTTTCACAGACAGGGCTTAGATTAAGCCTTAGTTCAGAACTTGACCCTTCGCAAAGACCCGCCCCTTTAGTTACTGTTGCTATGTTCGACAAGACATGCGCTCTCACATCATGTTCTCACACAGTGAAAAATACACCGCAGAGCAAAAAGGACACTGACAGCGCGTCGACAGACAAGACAGAGCAGGTTACTTTTGATATGAAACAGTTTCATATTTAAAATATTGTAATTTTTTTTACGTTTAAATAATAAATACTGTATAGTGTCTCTTTAATGTGTCGTGACAGATCGCTGTAGCTCCTTCAAGCGGCTCGTGAACCGATCATCTCTTTATACTAGTTCATTTATAGTATCAAATAAACATGAATGAACATCAGAAGGAATGCTGTTTCAAGCGAGGAAAGACGTGAGTACACACAATTTTACAAGTTCACCGATGTTAATCTACTCCCCTGACTGCTTTACAAAATGGCGGATTCGGGGTTATGATTGGTTAGATCGTTTGTCAATCAAACTGCCGGTGTTTTATAAATGTACCTTCTTTTAAAATATGTTAGTGCAAGTTGCTTTCAGTTAAAACCACTCTAACGTGTATTTTAGTCTGGAACTAGGCTTAAGCCTTGTCTGTGAAACCAGGGGTAGAAGTACCGATAATGAACCTGGGAGGTTGTCAAAAACAATCCCCTTAAGGTGATAGAAAAATCAACAAAAGCGTGTAACTTGCCAAATACAATCTTTTAAATAAATCTGCTTTCAATAATGCAGACACCGACAGAGTGCAGAAGCTATAACATTAATCAAACCGACACCGAACAGGGGACAGAGTGCTCCCACATCACATGACAAAAGCAGCGGTTTCACCTTGATAGGGAATTTCACATGCACTTCAGTGGACCATGCTGGCTCATAAGCTTTGTAAACCAAACAAGAAAAAGTATATTCATCTGAAAGTTCAACAAACGTTGCCTCTTACATTCCACCATAATGGGTAAAATGCAGAAATCCAACATTTTAATTTCATTTCCCCCTTTTGATCCTTAAAGGGCACTTCATGACAATGTTTTAAAGGGATAGTTCACCTACAAAAGCAAGTTCTGTCATGATTTATTCACCCTCATGTCGTTCTAAACCCATAAGCTTTGAAAGGTTTCTGTCCCTCCTGTGAGTGTCCAAAGAACCAAAACTTAAAACATCCAAAAAGGTCATAAAGGCATTGTAATCCATATAAATTCATATAAATCAAAAAGTTTAACAAAGTCTTGTGAGGAGATATGCTTGGTTTATATGATGACAAGATTTAAATTAGGCATTTATTTACATCTAAACACTAAAACATGATAAATGCATCAGCTTGTGAATGTATCACATTTTTCAAAACACTCATAAGAACCAATGAGATTTGTTCTAGCTTCCCCGCTTATCACATGTAATACGCTCTATGTAATATGTGAATAAAATCTTAACTCCTATTAAGTGATCACATCTCTTCACAACATTTGGATTAAAGCGCTCGATTCAAATATATTCGTTATATGAAGCCTTTATGACCTTTTTGGATATTCTATGACTTTAAATGGAGGGACAAAAACCTCTCAGGTTTCTTTTGTGTTTGGAACATCATAAAGGTGAGAGTTAATGATGACAGAATTTTCATTTTTGGATGAACTATCCGTTTAAGTTGTGCTTTGCTCACACGGTGCCACACAAACTCTGGCCGACGTCCCCTTTTGTAATGCAGGGTGGATCGTCTCCAATGTCTTTCCCTGCTGGTTTGGTCCTCATGGAGCCCGGCTCGGGAAGAGTCTCACGTAGCAGGCAGAGAGATCCACAGCACTCCCAAAAGCCCTGGGCTGGACTGGATGAGAACAGTTGCCTGCAAGGGTGGCAGAACTGGTAAAAGAGCAACATAAAAAACACAGCTGTGGCGTAACCCAACAACAGCAGTATTTCTAACACGGGAGCATCCACCCATTTGTAGAACTCAGTCCGGTGGACGTACCACATCAAAGTCAGCCCAGTGTTCTCGACAAAACGGAGGGAATAATACACTGCCACCCGCCTCCACGCCTGACCCTTATCGATCAGATCGGGGTCGTCCAATCTGAGCTGAACAGCAGACCAGCAAAACACGTTGATTCCAGCGTACAGGAAGGTCAGTAAGCAAAGAACGATAGTGGTCCCCACACGTGTCAACGTCTTCTCAATGTTCTCCGGGAACGGAGAGTGGCTGCTCCAGAAGAGAACCCAAGGGCGAAGAAAGAACAGGACGAAGTTGACTGACACCACCGGAAGCACCCACACCTTCAACACTGAGCTGAAGAGGACCAGCACAGTCACACGCGTGGCGATCTCGAACCCCCGCCACAGGAACACGCACAGGTACGCCAATGGACGCACGGACACTTCGTAATCATCATAGCGTATCTTTATGGCGAGAATATTGCAGCGCAGGGCTCCGTATACAATTGAGAGAAGGGAAATGACCATCAATGTGCCTGGTAGGGAGAAAAAAAAAAAGAGAGTGAAACTTAATGACAATAAATCCAATACAAACATACTTTGTGGTTAAAAGCAATCGAACAAAGCTCTTGTGTCAGATGTGTGGATATGGAATATACCACTCTACTATGTATGGAAGTACAAACCTGTATAAAATAAAATAAAATAAAAAATAAAATGTTACTCTCTCATTTTCATGTTGCTCAAAGAAAAGTAAAAACAACAAAATATTATAAATAAATAAATATTAAACTAAACACATGTGGGAATAAATACATAAATACAAAATGAATGCATAAATAATTTTTTTTAGTTTTTTTTATTAAAGTTAAAAATAAATACACAAAATAATAAATAAAGGACGAAAAAATAAAACAAATAAAATTAGTCCTGAATTTATTTATTCATCAAGTAATTTTTTCTCATATTATTATATATATTTATTTGTTTATTTTAATTTCGACAGGTTTGGGCCCTCATAACTGCAGTGCCATTCGGTTACATAATTTACTATGTTGTTTACTATCATTGTTAAGTAATAAAAGGATGGCAGAAGCAGAAACCCTGAAGGCCTCAGACCACCAACAGTGCAAACATATGTCCTGTTTCAGCCTTCCATCTGATATAAAGTCAGACACCGTTTCATTACTCTATGCCTCATGGGTAATGGGGTCAGACTGATTCACTGTCCATCATGAACTTCCATCTGCAATACTGCTATCAAGGGCAGACTGCAAGGCTGCCAACACATTCCTCATGCAGAGCAGATGACAACATTTCTGCGAGGCAGAGTCAGGTCTATAAATCTTAATACTCAGTGTACAATATACAGTCAGGGCCAACAGTCCAAAAGAGACCATTTTGCTTGCTTTTATAATAAAAACACATTTTACATTTTCATTAATTATATTACCACCATAACATTATAAAGCATTTTATATCAAGGCTTTGTTTTAAAATGTTAAAATTCTATAACTTTCAGTTTACCTCCAGTTACTTGTTTATTACTTTTTGTGTAAAATCCTTAAACTTTCTGTTTAGTTCCAGGTTTACAAAAAATAATAATAAACATAAAATATTTAAAAATTAAAAAAAAAACCCCACTGTACTGTAGTATATTGGCAGATACATTAAATAGTTTTTTATGTAAATCTCACTTTCCACAAACTGGTGGTCTGTTCTATTATTTCAGCCTTATTATCATCAAATAATAAAAGTAAAAAATTAATCAAATTGTGAATAAATATAAAAGTTTTTCATTGTTGTGTGGTGCATTTATGGATGTAATTAAATTAATTTAACTTGTCCAGTTTATAAATTATTTCTATCTGTTGAGGCCTGCATGTACTGTCTGAAAACAAGCTATCTACTATAGCTGATATTCTCAGAAACAAAGTGTGCGTCCTTGTGATAACAAGAGGAAATAGATAAGTGCACCCGCCGAAGTCATTTCAGAGGCATTAGTTGAAACTCAAGCATGTGTGCAGAATGCATCACTGAGAGAAGCTTGTTAAATTTAGACGGGTGACATGGGGAATAGTTCCAACAGAGAGGACTTAAAGAGATATTAATCTATGGAGGAAATGTAGAGAATTTATGCAAAAAAGACTGTGTACAGACCATACTTGTTGGGGCGGAAACATGACATCCCTCAGTGACATAAAACCAATTGCTCTCTCTGACATTTAACACTTTACAGATGTGGTGGAGAATGACAAAACTCATTAACAGTGAAACTCATAAGCTCATAAGCTTGCAATGCTCCACTTTGGGAGGCAGATAAATAGAACAAAAACAAAGCAACAACAAGAAAAGTCTTAGTCATGCTCTAGAAACCCTTAAGATGATTTTAGAAGTCATTCTCATTCTGGAAATGTATTAGTCCAACATTTTGTTTTTTGAAATGGTAATTGTGATCATTTCCTATTGTGACATATAGTTTATCTGAGCGAAACGGCTTCTAGAAAGAGAAAGAATGTAGGGCGGGAATTGATTTTGTCCATCAGGAATTGATTGGATGGTTGTGATTTGCTATTGATGTGATCTCATGTGAGTGACAGGTTGTCCTGCCCTTGTGCCAGTAAACAGTAAAACTTGGCCACCTCGGCACTCGGTAGTACCGCTGCTCCTTTTAGACAAGAGTACTCGTGATCATGTATACGAAAACGAAAGTGAAAAGCGAGCGTGCATTCATAAGCGCCCCCCAACCACCCCCACTGATTTCATGGTGACTTCAAGAGTCATTGGCATTGGTATGTAGTGCAGTAAGTAATAATGTCAGCTGCTCATTACTGCAAAATAACTCTAAAAGAGGTTATTTTTCTTGTATCACCCTGAAGGAAAAATGATTTTATCACTATACATTATTCAACTTATTAAATAGCTGCTTAACAAATAAATAAGTAAATGGACATCAAATATTGATTTGAATGGAAATAGTTTCGTTAGCTTACTTAGAAAGTGCAGAGAGGCTGAACATGTGGGGCAAAAGGGGGCATTGCCGCCTTAGATATGATCCACCCCAAAAATGGGACTGATTTTAACCCTTTGGTGTGATTAGAACGTTCAATGTGGCACTGCTAAATTCAAAGGTGCTTTCGAGCTTTGGATTTTTCATACATCACATACACAACTGTTCAGTGTTTTCAACCATATAATGTTTATTTGAGGTTTCAGACATATTTAAATAGCCATTTAAATGAAGTATTATATATATAAAAAAGACATTTATAGTTTGTTAAACTCAAATTCCATACACTGCTGTCTATGGAAGCTGCAATAATTATTCTTTCAACTGACTCTTCACAAAGACCCGCCCCCTTTAGTTACTGTTGCTATGTCCGACAAGCCATGCGCTCTCACGCCACACATCATGTTCTCACATAGTGAAAAATACAACATGGAGCAAAGAGGACACTGACAAAGCGTCGACAGACATATGAAATGGTTTCATTTTTAAAATATTGTAATTTTTTGAAGAAGTTTAAACAATAAATACCGTATAGTGTCTCTTTAATGTGTCGTGACAAATCGCTGTAGCTCCTTCAAGCGGCTCGTGAACCAACATCTCTCCATACTAGTTCATTTATAGTATCAAATAAACATGAACGGACATCAGAAGGAATGTTGTTTCAAGCACGGAAAGACGTGAGCACACACAATTTTTCAAGTTCAAGTTCACCAGCATCAATCTACTAACTCCCCTGACTGCTTTGTCGGACAAAATAGCGGATTCAGGGTTATGATTGGTCAGATCGCCTGTCAATCAAACTGCCGGCGAAGGGTCAATTGTAATTTGACAAAGTGTTTTATTCATATTAGATAAACATTGTGTATGAAATGATAAAGTTGACTCTATTCTTCTCCCTGCTCCCTGGCCACTTACTTTTATGTATTTTGGGAAAAACTGATGAATTTACGTGATGTAAATCCGACAGATCCTCTGAATTGCAAACTCATTGCGCATCATATCAACTAACATGATCATTATAAAAGGTGTTTTAAACGACAAAACACTTCCACATATTTGACAATCGGAATATATCAGATAATTCATGATATAGTTAATAAGTTTGTGAATATTTTGAATAAATAAGGAAAGACTAAATAAATGCAATACATATCTGTCATAGTGTGGCATCATGACACGTTGCCAAGAAATTACCAAGTTGTAAAACAATGCTTAGTCGGCTTAAAAAACTCACGCTGGGGTCTCAACTACAATATAGAGCCCCTAACATATACCGAAAAAAAAAAAAAAAAATTTAGCACCCTCAAGAATTATGTTTGCTCCCCCGGTTCATGTGTCCTGGCACCGGCTCTGCATAGGCTTCTCACATAAGCGGTCAGTTCCCATGGGCAAATTATTATTCAGAAATATCTGACAGCTGAATCCCACGACAGACAGAATCAAGTATTGCGTGTAATAAAATCAATTACACTATTGCACTAAGCTTTCAGTTTCTTTAAGCTTTTAATAACCCAGTCTGTCTCGTGCTGCACTCTATTTTTACTTGATACATTGTTCAGTGTGTGTTCTCACCTCTACCGATGGACACCTCTTTCTGCAGCACACAGATGTAGAGCTGCAGTGTGAGCTGGGGTGCAGACCCCAGGAAGGCCTGTATGACAGAGGTCCTGGCAAAAGCGGCTCTGTGTGTGACTAACTTTCCCTCCGCCTGTCCCACTTCTTGCTCCACCTCCTCGGTCTGCCCTTCCCGGGGAATCTGTTTTTTACGGGTGATGGTGACATACGGCTCCTCCACCTTTCCAGCACTGCCATAGATACAGAAGGCATCTAGGCACCTAATGGGGAAAAAAATGCGTTTTACTGTTTAGAAAAATGAGTGGTTAAATACCAAGGTTTTCAAAGATGTATTTTCTTTGTTTAGAAATGTTCTAAAAAACTGTTATATTTCAAAACGTGGGCCATTTGTTCTATACTTTTTTGGTTATACTAACACAAACCCTAAAGAAATAATAAGCCTTTGGTTATATTTATTAAAAAACAATAAAATTAAATAGTTCTATAGCTTTTCAAATGATAAGGTATAGAAAATAAATAATAAAATAAAAATAAAAAAAATAAAAATAAAAAGTTATTAAATTACAGTTTAAATAAACAACATATATTAATTTATTAATAAAATAAAATTAAAAAAATATATAATTTTTTAATAAAATATAAAACTTTAAATTATAGCTGAAAGAAACAGCATATATTGTCTTTGGTTATTTTTATTATTAAAATAAAAAAAATAAAAAAATTGACCAGAAACCTGATCAGCACTGGTTTATATTGTTTGTAAGTGTTATTCAATTAAACATTTCAATCCCAGAAAATCTACCAATTTTATATTAAGGGGTCGCTTGGTTGGCTGCAAATGTTCTATAATTGTTTGATTCAAATTATATCCTTCCGCTGTGTCAAAATAGACCATTTCAGTGCAGAATTGCACTCAATCCAATGAAAGCTCACCCGCTTAATTGTAGCTTGCCTGAGAACAGCTTTTGTAAGGCCTCAGTGGGCGATCTGTCCATCTCATTCATTTAAAATGCAGAGGCTTGGTCTCACAGGACAGGTAGTAGGTGCCAAACCTTGGGTGAGCCTTTCCTATCCCAAACCTTGACAACAGCCTTGCCATTTTCCAGTAATAGGGTGTAGTCAACCTTGATGATAATGTGATGGATGATCATATTAAGAGAAGGCCAAGAGTGCTTTCACAGGCCATTCACACAAACTCAGTGAAATAAATAACTGAATAATACATGAATCACACAGGGCTGAAAACAATGCTGAGCTGACCCAGGTTCAGTTACTAAACTGTACTATTAGAGAAGGCAATATAAATGCTTCAATTATGCACATGGTCAATGCAACAACACACAGACTGATAGAGATGGAACAGTTTACACTGAGGCCTGGACTGGAATGGAAGCTGTCAATAACACAAATAACTATAATAATAGATAATCTGGGGACACATATTGTCCATAACTGGCTTGTGGCGTGGTACTTGGAAAATAAATAATAGTTTGGAGCATACGTTTTAAAAGCACTAATTATGTGGTCGGAGCAGCTCCTAATTATCATTCACAGAGGGGGCCTTTCACGAAAGGGTGCCTTTTGTGTACCTCATGAATATGTGTAAATAAAAACTTTAACAATGAAAAACAGACACCAACTTATATAATGTGTTATTATAGGCATTTTAGCACATCGACAAAATGTAGTAAATATATTTATACATTTTTTTTTATTCATTAAACTTGCTGCATTAGCAAACGTACATTTTTATAACATACACACTGCCGTTCAAAAGATTTGGAATGGGATTAAAAGTCTCTAAATGCTCGCCAAGGCTGCTATTATTTGATTAAAAATACAAAAAAATAAACAAATTAATATTGTTAAATATTATTATAATTTAAAATAACTGTTCTTTTTGAATATATTTTAAAATATAATTTATTTCTGTGATGGCAAAGATGAATTTTCAGCATTGTCACATAATCCTTCAAAAATCATTCTAATATTCTGATTTGATGCTCAAACACATTTATTGTTATTATCAATGTTCAAAGGATTCTTTGATTAATAGACAGTTCAAAAGAACAGCATTTACCTGTAATAGAAAGCTTATAAAGCTTATAACATTATATACCGTTCAAAAGTTTGGGCTCAGTAAGATTTTTTTTTTTTTGGAAAGAAATTAATACTTTTATTCAGCAAGGATGCATTAAATAGTAAAAATAAAAAAAATGTATAATGTTTCAAAAGATTTATATTTCAGATAAATGCTGATCTTTTTAAACTTTCTATTCATCAAAGAATCCTGGAGCAAAAAAATGGCATGTTCCTGGATCCTGAGAAAAAAAATTGTACATGTTTTAACATTGATAATAATAATAATAAATGTTTTTTGAGCATCAAATCAGCATATTAGAATGATTTCTGACGGATCATGTGATACTGAAGACTGCTAAAAATTCAGCTTTACTATCACAGGAATACATTACATTTGAAAATATATTCAAATAGAAAACAGTTATGTTAAATTGCAATAATATTTCACAATATTATTGTTTTGTTTGTTTGTTTTAGTATTTTTGTACATTTAATCAAATAAATGCAGCCTTGGTGAGACATCTTTTAAAAACAATCTTACTGATCCCAAACTTCTGAACGGCAGTGTATGTACCTACCTGGTCCCCTACTACATTACAGAGACCCTTTTGTCCCCACAAGCATAGCAATACCAGTCAATTTTGACCTTAAGGGGACGTTTTTTTCAGTTCACATGAGGAAAACAGCTTATAAATCATAAGTGAAAATCTAAAAATGCAGAGTTTTCCGTGATGGGTATAGGGTTAGTGTATTGAATATAGTTTGCACTGAATAAAAGTCATTACGTCTATGGGAAGTCCCTACAAAACATGGAAACCAGTGTGTGTGTGTGTGTGTGTGTGTGTGTTGTTATATCTTAGCTAACAATTTTTGGTTTCCAGAATGATACAAGAATAAGAAAGAGAACATCAACAGAACAGTTAGGAATTGATTCACATAAAACAACCTAATCTAAAATAAAATAACAGGAATCTTATGCTAACGTTATGTTTTGAGCCAACCCTCTTACTGTCATGAATCCCCTTGTTCAATTCCATGAATAAAAGAAAAAGACATCATCATCCATGATGTGAAGTGTCTCTTTTTTTTACAGTACACTGGTACTATGACTTTATATAGCAACTAATTAATGAATGAATGAATGAAACTGGATAATTGTAGAAATATCAGCATTACACATCTTGTTTATTACAATGCCATGGCCTTTAAAAAAAGCTAATAATGAAGTGTAAACAAATAACCATGCAGTCCTGATACTTGAAAAATGCTATAGGCCTATTCAAATACACATTACATTTTTGTCTAAAGGAATATTAACACTTGATATACCAAAAAATAATTTCAAATCACCTTTTCAAAAATGAAAAGGTACTAATTTTATGGAAAGAGCCGTGATGTGAAACCTTTGACATGGCACGCGCACTGTGGACTATAAATTAAACGACAAATATTCATTTATGGATAGGTAAAGCACAGGTTCATCTTGCGCGAGGAAAAAAAAACATCTTTATTATGTCTATATCGCACAACCGACATTGCATCTTAATCCATTATATGGATGGATACATCCTTCGACAGAGCCAAGGCTAGAAACGCAGGCAAATACTGTACCTTATTATTGGTCCAAGCTGTAATATATGAAGCAGCAGTACTAGAGGTCTGTCTCTGCTCAGGTCTCTGTGAATAAAGATCAGTGTGAGCTGCACCAGCACGGATGGCACAAGCGTGAAGAGGAGCGTGAAACACTGCCAAATCTGATCACCAGCGGAGCGGTAAGTGCTGCTCAGATACAGAGCCGCCGTCGTCTCGGCCGTAAACAAAGAGACCGACACAAGGACAGAGCTGGGTAGTCTCATTCTCACTCAGCCATGTTGCTTTTCTGCTCTCTGATCTCGTGAGCCTGCATTTTAAAGTTCCAGTGGACGCGTCAGGCACCAGCCGCAGATGCACAGCTGATCACCGCGGCAAATAGTTCGATTGCAATTCTGACCGATAGAGGGCGCAGTGAGCTCAATATTTACTGCTGTGAGCAACGTGTTCATGCGGTCAAGTTCTACCTGATTTATGGGTTGTGGCTATTTAGTGCCATTTTATTATGCTAAGAGACCTACAAGTGTAAATAATTCAAACCAGAGTTACATTTCCGTATAATTATGGAGTAATGCCACTTTAGTCATGCTTTTGTAAATAATAATTAGGCCTATCAAATGAAAAGTGGAAATTATTATATATAATTATGAAAGATTTATGACATATAAATCGAAATTATAATATAGTAAAGCAATTTAAGAGCCAGACATTAAAATTTTTAAATTGTGACTAAGTCATAATTTCGACTTCATCATTTCAATGTTCGTACTCTCATAAAAAGCCATTGAAATATGTGATAATTATAAAATATGTCATAATTACTTTATTATAATAATATCATAATTATTGCATTAGATTTTTGATCTCATAGTTTCAGCTTTTTAATCTCGTAATTTTTATGACAAACTGAAAATTAGAAATCAAATATGGTTTAGCCTGTCATCCACCATTAAAGGAAGAAGAAGATGAAGAAGTAGTAAAATACAAAAGAATACATGAAAAAGATGTCCTGCTCAGCTCTTCCAGGCATACGGATGTGGGTACCTATTTGAAACAACCTACAAGCTACCTATTTGAAAGTCGCAGATCAAGATGCCTCAATTTAAGTGTTTTTGAGTGGAAGCATTTAATCATATAGTAAATTTGCTGCCTGACTACAATTAATATGTAGCTATGACTAGGCTTATATTTTATTTTGTAGAGAACTTTGCTACACAACGTTGCTCTTTAAATTAAGTCACTGGAATTTTGCTACAGGCATGATCTATTTAAAAGGGACCTTATATGCAAAATTCACTTTTATAAGGAGTTTGAACACTAATGTGTGTCCACAGTATGTGAGAACAACCAGCCACTCACTCATTTCTTTATAATTCCCATAAATCAAAAGCAGTGTCTTCGAATGAGCTGATTCAGATTCCCCTCTCTGATGGCGTCCTCTTAGAGAGAAGCCCCGCCCACAGCTGGTGACTATCTGCTCTATTAGCATAGACACTGAGTGAGAAGAACAGAGTCCGCCATTTCTGTATCCTCACTGTAGCAGTGGAGTTGTACAATGTCTGTGTTGTATTTTGGGATGTCCCAATGCAAATAAGAGTCTCCTTAGACTCCCATCATCTGAGTCACTGAGGACATCATGCTAAAATTTCATTATCGACAGAAATGTCAAAATCGGCAAAATCTTACACGTTTGCACCAATCATTTTGCTGCGAACTACTTCACAAATGAGGGTCTTTTCAATGCTGGATTTTCACAAAGGTTGATTCTGAAACACATAAGGCTGAAAACCGCTACTGAGCGTTTCTGACATTTTCAGTGCGTGAGATTGTCCTGTTTTGTTGTTGCCAGTATGAACACCATTTGCATTTAAGGGAACACACACAAAAGGGGCAATTTGGCAATTTTAACATGCTAGAAAATGATCTGCAGGGTATTTTTAACTAAAACTTCGCATGCACACTCTGCGGACATCATAGATATCTTGTAAAAAGGGGCATAATAGGTCCCCTTTAACACCACCCACTCATTTGAATCCATGTTATTTTTACACGGAAGCTATTTGCAGTGAATGTGCGAGACTTTCTATTTTAACCTTCACAAGGTTACAGGAACAACAAAATGCAGTAAACGGTAAAACTATTTGCGCTACAAATCAGTGTGTTTATGATTATGATCATTTTGATAATATGACATTAAAATATTATGATAACAAATACCAGTTTGCAACATCAAGTAGAATAAAATAACAGGAAGTCACTGACACCAGAAGCAAGCTAGCACATTCAAGCTAAAAATGCCAGCACCTGCTCTTATGGTTAAAAATAAATTTGATAGTCTTGTGTATTTGGGTGATTTTATTAAGTTTGCATGAATGGTTTAGCAGGTGAACAGGCTTTTTCTCTGAGCAAACAGATAACAGCAAAAGGAAGATATCAAATATACAGTTTTTGTAAATGGAAACATGAAACAACATCAGAAGAATTCTCCTAATGCAAAAAAACATATTAAATTGCATTAAATAGACTTTTTGAGAGCAGAAACTGTTACAACCGGATGTTAAAGCTGTGACCCCAGATACTTCAATATTGTTTGATTAAATATATAAAAAATATAACTTCCAGGACAATGTGTCCTATTGTGAGATTCACAATGTGAAGCAAATAGTTAGAGTTAAAGCTGCCCGTGGCACTGCCTGATTTATTCAGAATTATAAAAATTCCTGACGGAGTTGACGCAAAGCGAGGATGCAACTTTGATAGCCATTTTGATTGGAAAATATAATCAAGATTTACTTTTTGTATTGGTTGGTGTTGTTGTAATTGCCTGGAGGCTCTAGCATGCAGAATGCATAGGATATGAGGAGGCCGTGAGCCATGGGAACGGAGCGAGGTGAGCTATGAGCCACATCTGCCTTAGCCGAGCCCACGCCAAGCCTTGTTTATCAAAGATGGAAACTTTCACTGTGAACATGAGTCTCTCCTCGCAGCATTCATGGACCACTTTCTCAAAAAAAGCATGAGACGAAGAAACCATGGAGTCACAGGGTGACTGAGTGAATGGGACTAGTGAGCCGGTTCCATATCCCACGTGTCTCATTCTCTCTGCAGCAAGCGGATTCCCCAGTGCGACCCACACTGAAATTATTGCAGGCTACATGTCACTTCCTGCCGAAAAGATTCGGCTTCTCCAGTCTCTTCCGGACGGCCCAGTCAACTCACGACCCAGGCCAACCTCAGCACCCCATCCTGTCTCAGCCAAAAGCAGAGCCTGAAGTCAAGCTGGACCCTTTGCAGCCGAAGCAGTCCTGATGCTTTAGGACGGAGGAGGTAAGGGTCCTGTGTGACCACTCAAGCTCTGGTTGAAAGGTCTTGTCCCACACCATGCATGGCACACAGGCTGAAACACTCTCAAGGTGACCCACAGCTGCGACAAAGTCTTGATCCCTTGGAAATCACTCGCTTTTACCAGGACGGGGTAATGCTGGGCTTGGTTTCAAGGTGGAAAGTGGTCACAGACGCCTCCAAGATGGGCTGGGATGCCCTGTGCAATTGCAGAAAACATCAACATCAACCGCCTAGATATAATGGTGGTGATTTTGAGAGTCAAAATCACCTCCTTCAAGGAGTTCTGGCAGGAGTTCACGAGTCAAGCAACCTTCAAAACCTCTACAAATGATTCAGAACACTGCAGCACGTCTTGTCTTCAACAAGCCCTAAAGGGCCTGTGGGAAGTCCCATTTTATACATATTATCTATACATTCTATCTAATTTGCATATTGATGTTTTCTCGTGTAATGACATATTACATGACTTGTTACCTGTAAATCCATTCTCCATTCACCTTTTGTGTCTCCTCAAATTGTCTGATAAACATACTTCTACAGATGACATTTTTGAAATCAATGCCTTTTTTTCATAACAGAAAGTCATATTCTGGTTTGAAACCCTATAACCTATTTCCTGATGTTTGTTTTTACGACAAAATGAAAATTAGTCACATTAAAATGGTCCTTTCAAATGATTATATTTTGTATAAATTACGATATATCATTTCCATAGGATTATTAAATTTAATCATTCAGTCAATGTCAATCATTTTTAAAGATTAAGAAGAGGGAGTTGTCATGGTTGTAAGACTGGAAAAACCATCTGGCTTAGAGAAGGGCTCTGAGCAAACAAATGACTTTTCAGGAAATTAACATTTGAACTCTCTTTTGCAAAATTAGCATACCCATCCGAGACTCAAACACATTGAGATCACACCTTCCACATCTCCTGTCGGATATCTTTAAGGCTTTATGAACCATGTGACCAGAAAGTAAAACCTCAAACACATACACTGCTGTTCAAAAGTTTGAGATTGGTACAATTGTTTGACGTCTACTAAGACTGTTTTTAAAAATATACCAAAGCGATTGAGAAAAACTGTAAAATCACTCCTGCACATTTCAACAGTAGTCATGCAGAAGCTGTAATAAATCACAAATGCCAATAGAGGGCTCTTTAGATGCTGATGAACGTACTGTAGGATGAGACGGTGGATATTGTGTGCTCTCAGGTTAATCATAAAAAATGTTTTGGACTCTTGCTTTGTACTGCACTTGTACTGCAGCATACATGAACACCCTCCTTCAGTACATACAATACATGTTTATCCCTAGGGCCATGACTTGCCCACTTGAGCTGACCCCTTCCAGCAGGGCCGAGTGCTTTGTGTTCTTAGAGCCCAAGGATGGAATCAACCTCCTCCCAATCTTCAGGTGCAGGGACCCATGACTCAACTCTTCCAAAAATACTTTCATTATTTCATGTTTGCGTATTTGTGCTATTTTGATTGCTAAAAAAACCCCCAATTGTGTCCATATTTGTACTCGAGAGCACTCGTTTGTATTTGTACAGAAAGCACTTCTTTCCTAGAAAATAACCTTTTTGAATTACATGACTTCTGTTGAAGTCTTAGGTAAAAAAGTACCTTTTGCTAGTCACCTTGAATATCGGTTCATATGACCAAATTAAAGTGCTCTATTATGCAAACTAAATGGCAAAGTACTGAAAATGTATAACAAATGAACCATTCCACTTTTTTTGTATAAAAGTTAACACATTGATGGAAACATTATTTCCTGCAATTATGACTTTACATTTCAAAGTATGTTTGCTGATTTTAAACTTTACATTACATTTACATTTTTAATTGAATTTTTTTTTTTAATCTGAGGCAGAAACAGACTTTCATACCTTCTTACTTGACGTGCCCTGAATTTTATAAATGCATTTAAACAGCCACCAATTACATGTTGGGGAAAGTGTTTATTATTATAATCCATTTTATTATATAGAGTAAGTGCCTATTCTGCCTGATCCACCCGCTGGGAAAATTAAATTCTGAAAATCCTAAAACCATTCAGTGATAAGAATAAGAGTGAACTGTTTGCAGTTCACAGTGTGTGCCCACTTAACGCTTGAAATATAGATTCCCATATCTTATCGATTTGCCAGGCTCTGTTTGTGTATTTGTGGGCCAAAATGCAACGTAATAGGATCCCATTTCTGTGTAATTTGACAGTTTTTCAGGAACTGATTTCTGCAATGATTACAGGCCCCCATTTCACTCTGCTCCATCATTCCTCCGGGCTCTCCGAACGGGATTAGTATTGGCGCTGGCTGAAGAGAATGTAAGATAAGTTGGATATGATCTCATAGACCATCAAACATAAACACACAGCTTCATAAGTGAGAGAGGAAGCAAGCGAAAGGTTAGAGAGGTGGAAGAATGACAGATTTCCATTCAAAAGCAGCCACAAACAATGACATTTTTAATCTGAAACCCTAAATGAGGCATCAGTTGTCAGGGAGAAATTCTGGATTTATTTTCAATTAAGAAAATGATTTCAGAAAGTGTTAAAAATGCACAGAAACAAGTGGAAATTGGGTATTTACTGTCTCGATTTTAAGGAAGTGAATAACAAATGTAGCTGCACTCTATCGAACATGAATAACCCATAATAAAAATCTCAACTTGAATTTCTTTCTGCTGGGCTGAGGCGATGCATTATCTTGACCAGCGTGTAATAAAACCCGGTGGTATTCAAGTTAGAGCTGAATTGACTGCAGAAGTTCTAAAGGGAACAAAATGCTGTCAGACTTAATCAATGTGTGATTTTCTGCTGAGATCGGGCCATGTAAACGGAACAGGGTGGAAAGGAGGTCCTCCTCCATTGCTAGATGTGACAGTGATCTGCATCATTACATTTATGTGAGTGGAAACCCCATAGAGTTCAGCTGTGCCACTTGGTCTCGTATGGGTTTATGTAATTGTCAATTGTGTCTCAATTCCTTTTCATTTCATTATTCTTCAGAGTCAGCTAAAGGCCCGTCTGTTGTATGCAAAGGGAACATTGAGGAATGAAAATGATGTCCTTTTCAACTGTTTTCAGAAAAGTATTTTTTTTTAGTTACATTTACCTCTTATTTATATTGGTTCATCAAAGCAAAGAGGAAATGACGCTGTGTGAATGCATTTCAAGGATGTCTATATTACCTGGAGAAAGCTTTCAAGAGCCTGCCAGAAAAGAATCAGGCAGGTACTATTGTACAGCAATGAAATGTTTGCAGTTGATTTGTTGCTCGGAGGGAAAACATTTTGTTAGAGTATAAAGCTAACAATAGTGAATGGATGGTCAATGGAGGCTTTTTAGAACTGCACACACATTTTTCATGGTTTCCAGACAAAATCTGACCAAGAATCATTCAGTTGGGACTGATAAAGAGGAAAGATGCAAAATAAATATTGAGACAAAGACTTATCATTAACATTTCAAGAACAACCTGCAAAATGAAGATTATTTGCCATATTACAGGCAAAATACTAAGTACAAAAGTCACTGTGGTTATATCTTACAGTATCTATCTATCTATCTATCTATCTATCTATCTATCTATCTATCTATCTATCTATCTATCTATCTATCTATCTATCTATCTATCTATCTATCTATCAATCTATCTATCTATCTAAAGTATCCATGCATATAAAGTAGTTCATTTAAAAATGAGCTAATATAATGAACGTAATTAATCTTTTTTAATTATGGTCAATTATGGTCATATTTGAATAATTAAAAGACAGCTATTCAAAATTATTACAGCAGTAGTTTTCTTTGAAATTTACTCATAGTTTTTGCACATAAGCTTTTTGTTCACTGTTCTGCTCTGCCATCGTCCATCACCCTCCTCACACTGAGCCATCAATAAATTAATTAATTTTCCTAGAATTATTGGTGTCATTCTTGATCTTGCCCTCCTGGTTGCATAATTCACAAATTCAGTCTGTCCTTAATCTTTGAACGTGAGTGAGACCAAAATTAGCCGAGTACAAATAATAATAATAATAATAATAATAATAATAATAATAATAATAATACTTTGATGGGATCTGTTCAAGGCAGCTGCGGTAATGGTTGTGAGGTTGCTATGGTTTGTTTTCCATGTAAGTGTTCATGAGTGTGTATTAGAGAGCTCAATTTATGAGGACATATTTGATCTGTGTTCAACCATCAGTGCAAAGATGACAATTATTAACACATAATGCAAATCTCATGACATGAGCTGCAAAACATGACCCCCTCAGAGCCACTAATGATTACCAGAGATCAAGATACATCAGCGGCACCTCAGTCTATTCAGGAACAGTGTGATCAGACAGACATATATGTATCATTCGACACATGAGAACAAGATGTTATTTACCTGCAGAATGTTATTTACCTGCAGTCCACTATTGGTTGTTTGATCGAGGAAGTAAAATCCATCTCTTTGCTCTTAAAAAAACATCTTAAAGCATGATTGTGGTCATCCTTAGCGTAAAAACTGAAAATGTTATTAGATTTTTTATTCTTTACCTATTTTATATGAGGTTTGCTAAATTTGCAACCTCGCCAGTCTTTGGGTGTCTACAGTTCGAAACGCTGATTTTTTATGATTTTGTAGCAACAAAGAAAGAATAAAAATCAAAATTACCACTAGAGGACACTCCATACTGGACCATTGTTATTCTTGTTCGGACTTCATTTCCCATAGTTCATTGCTTGGTCTAATCATCCAGCTGTGTCTCATTAACCTCATAACCGCTGCCTTTACTAAAGGTGCAATATGTATGATTTTTGGCCACTAGAGGGCGTACAATCAAAACAACAACGGCGTAACTTGAATTATGGGAACTGTCTTCTTCATGCTGCGTTTGGATCCTAAACCTTCATGACTCGGAGCAGTTTGTGACGGGTATATTGCTTTATTGCAATTTTTAAAAAAGAATATATTTTAAAGAGGAGCTATAATGCCCCTTTTGCAATATGTAATATAAACTTACTGTGTCTGGGAAGTTTCAGCTCACAATACCCCACAGATCATTTATTATAGCTTGTCAAATTTGCCCCTATTTGGGTGTGACCAAAACATGCCGTTCTTGTGTGTGTCCCTTTAAATGCAAATGAGCTGCTGCTCCCTGCAGCTTTCCAGAAGAGGGAGTTAACAGCTCATACTTCAGTAGTTCAACAACAACAAAGATGGAGAATCTCGCGCAGCTAAAATGATAATTGTCAGTAATGGTGTTCAGCCTTTTACTGTTCAAACTGGAGTCAGACACTGATGGAGAGACTCGGGAAGAAGTTACAACTTATAGAATGCATTGCAGACTTGCAACTTGCAAAATGAACAGTTAGTGGATAAATTCATGTAGTTGCTGTGGAGTTGATTCAACTCATCGACTAGCATGTGCCGCCATGTTAGTCTTTTGTGCATATCCAGCATTGAATTGACCCTCGTTTGTGAAATTGTTAACCTGATATAACTCAGACTTTAGATTATAAAGTTAAATTACATTATAAAGTTTAAACTAAAACAAATCAAGTGACCAACAGATTCAAGTAGAATGTTCACTAATAACTTAGCAGTTAGCGTCAAAAGGTATATTTAAAATTTCCATTAATTAAAATATCCAAAAACCACTTGCACAGTGTTATATATTTCGTTCAGCTGTGTACTTACATTATTCTAAATGTTAAGTACTGAACACTCAAATACAGTTTAGTATGATAGTGTAACTTAATTGACTGTGTTACCTCACAATTTTAATTACTCAAATAAACTGACATTTATGAGTAGTATTTTAGCACTTATGAGTAGTTCGGTAGAATGAAGTCCTCGTTTCTTTATTTCCCCTGGGACTCTCGTGTGTCACTGATATCTGTCTCTCGTTAGTAATCGAGTCCGCGATTCTCGGCCACACCCTGCTTCATACCACAGTCATGTTAAAAAACATGCATTCATTCATCCGTGAACATTATTTCCCCATAAATATTAATAGATCCATCGTCATGACGAAGTTCCACAATTCCATATTCACTGCGTCATCAATCTACGCCTTTGTTATTGTTTTGAATTGAATTGAATAGCGACCCCTAGCGGACAAAGAAAACTACATAGTGCACCTTTAATGCTAGATTGTGAGTGGAAGTAGATTGCTTAGAGCTCTTTACATTGGGCTAGCAAGCAAATTCACACAAATGAAATGTTAAACTGCTAGCTTACAACAAAACACTTACATGCATATACTGGAGATATATAAATTTCCGGGAACAGGTTTCAGCGAATTGGGTAAAGAGGTTGAAAAATGCCTATTCCTGTTTGAAAACAGACAAAAATAGGGAAATAGGCCCTTTTTTCCATAGACTAATGCACTTTTCCATAGACTCCCTTTGTTGCGTGTTCTCTGGGGCATGGCTTATGTACATTTGAGGATTTGTGATGTCACTAATCCGGGAAGAAGCTGGTTGTTGTCCCTACCAGATGTTAGCTGTTGTAGACCTTAAACATCGAATTCTTTAAAAGAAAATCTCCCTTTGCATTGAACTTTGAGCATCGTAACTTTGCAGAGGTTTATTCTCTAACAACATTACACACCAACTAAAGTTGTGAAATCATAGTGAACAAACAAACAAGTGAAATCATAATCAACCAACCCCCTTTAAAATGTAATTTATTGCAAAGCTGATTTTTCAGCATTCATTGTCACATGATCCTTCAGAAATCATTTTAATATGCTGATTTGGTGCTCAAGAAACATTTATTATCAATCCTAAAAATGCTTGTGTATATATTTTTGAGGAACACATAATACATTTTCAGGATTCTTTGATGAATAGAAAAGTTTGACAATGTAATGCAGACTAATAATAAAAAAAACTTGCACACACCTGAATAGTTGAAGGTGTCACGGAACGTGTGTGGAACAAAGTGCTTGACAGGAACAGGCCAAGAAGAGCATTTTAATAAACAAAATCCAAACAAAGGTGAACACAATCACGTTAAACATAGACGAGAACGGACAGGTATAAATAAGGAAGACTAAAAAGATAATTAACTGAACAGGTGAAACAAATGGATTAATCGAACACAGGGAAAACTAGGTAAAACTAAGGAACACAAAACAGCAGATATGTGACAACAGGTGGGAGGAACAGGATATATTAGAAATATTGTAAAAGGAGAAAGTCATGGCTTAGAAGAAGTTTACTGAAGCAGAAACCTCAATCCTCAAACCTTTCAATCATGCAGCCATCATCAGGAAGTGCTCCGTTTATTGATAACACAGCAGTAGTATTGTGTGGTTATCCCTATTGATAAGAAGCAAAGGTCTCAACTGAACCTTTTCATCGCCAGTCTTACTGAAAAGGTTACAGCAGTTTGCTGCAAGTCTGATGACCTTTTGACATAGTTTTCTTAGCTTGTTTTTCATGATTAGTCTTTTCTTCTTTCCAGAATTCACTTGGTAGCAAGTTGCTGATGAATTCTTAACACGTGAGAAGAAAATATCTACTTATCCATTGTTCGTGACGAAGAAAAGAGCCATTTTCTTGTCATTCTTTGAGTCCAATATTCTTAAGGAATCCTTGAAATGCTATTATGGATTCATAGACAGGTAATCAGAGTTGGGCTCTTTGTCTGTTTGCTTATGGAACATAATAAAGAATGACATTTAATCAACATATCTGAGGTTTGGCCATTTACTCAATAATTGCAGCATTTTTTTCCCAAATCCTGTTTGCCTATTGGAAGGAGTGTTGTGTCCAAGATAATGTCCTATAGATGAGACATTCAGCTGATGTGACATTTAGGAAAATCGATAAAATTGCCACAGTGAAGTGGAATTGTTTTATCAAAGAGAAACGAAGACATTTATTCTAAAGAACAGCGATTCAGAGCAGACAGTAAAAAGAGTCAATATTATATAAAAAGTCTTATCATACTTTTTCTCTTCATTGTAGAAAAAGAATTGTATTTCATGCACAATACTAGCACTTTTTCCCACTTTACCATTCATTTTGATTCCACCGGAAGTTATTCAAGATTTAATTTTATAATTAGGAATAAAATTTTAAAAAATCCATGTCCAAAAAAGTTATAAACAGAATGTGCATAAATCACTCTCATTCTCGCGCCTTTTGAGCTTTTAATGCGCGTCCCTGCACACAGTGGGTCAAATCAAATTTTATAATTATTTTTTCTGCCATGTCCTGTTCCTCCATTCATGTCTTTATTTTAATCATCAATATCTTATTCAAACCTAGTATCTCATATGGCTTAAATCTAAAAGCATATTTTTTTTTATAATAAAATACTGGTTTGGGCCTCCCATCCTGATTCATTAGAGATAATTTGGAAAGTTAAGTTTGGCAGTGCTCAGTATTAATCAGTGTTAATCAGTAAGGCTGTGCTCCAATTCACATGTTGTCTATGAAGTGTCCATTACTCCCTAAAGTGTCCCTAAAGGACATATGTAGATATCTCTTGGGGTATGACATAATATACTTTTTGAGGATAAGGTTATGTCACAATCTGTCCATTTGGCTTCTGACAAATTTGGCTAGATTCTACTAAAAAGATGACATGAGTTGGCATGAAAATGTCATATGGAGTTTGATTTGGTGAACTGCTTTTGACATAAACAATAAAAGATATATGCCTGTTTATTTTATCCTAACTACACATATGGTTAGTGCATATCAAGGCTGAAGGCATAGTTAAACATTTTTGCAAGTCCCAAAATTCATCAATTGATTTTTTTATGGGTGTCAACAACCAACATATACTGGTCATACTTGTAAAAACCCGATTAACCAAATCAATTCACCTGTTACTGCTATTGTTCAGAACTGATTGCTTTGCTTACAGCTACACATAGTTCTCACTCTTGTCATAATAGGACATAATAGGATATTGAGAGTGGTCTTCAGGACTGTGATAGATAAACGGTGACAAATAGGCACGTCTGATTTCATTATAAAGCTGTTGCTGTGTAAGTATTGCCACCAATACCACAGATTTCTGCACTTGGAATGTAACGAGTGAACCTCAACAAAAGAAGGGCAAGCTGTCAGCATCACATCAGCCACCCTTATCAGAACCTGTGAAAACAAAACAAGAGTCTTAAACACAAACACAACAATCCCTTTTTTTATTTAAGCGCTCATGGTTTGGCTGTCTTATCAGTAGAGGAGAGCAGATGTAGTGGGGAATAGCATATGACATTTTGATTGTAAAGCATGTTTCAGACTGAGGTGGACCATTTCACCAGCAAATTAAAGGGAAGTTGTGGGAGGTCTGGGAAGTGGGGAGCCTGGTAGATGGATTTTAGAAATGCCTTTTGTGTCTCATCCCCTTGACACACAAAAAGTCTTTTGTGTGTCATCCCCTTTCTTCGTATAATTCGAGATTATCTCGCCAGCACAATGAGGCCTCAGTCTGTGCCCTATATTCATTCACACTTGGTGAAGATAAGCTAGGGCATTTCTGTTATCACTAGACATACTTCATCCATTCTCCCTGGCACACACATTCGCTGTAAGTACTTCAGTGTTGGTAGAACTTATGGCATATGGCTTTGACTATGACATTAGTTTATGGCGGTGGTTCCTAAACTTTGAGTACCCCCTGAGGAATTCAACATCCTTCTGCGTACCCCCTCTCTTTTGAATATAGAAATATGAAATATAAAAGTTAAATGATACTTTTCTATATATGATACTTTTATGAAACTGAAACCACCAGTATATGGCTGTAAATCTTAATAAGTGAGTCAAAGTATCATTCATTCACTGATTCGTTCAAATCAGCCAATTCATTTATTTAACTGTTGTGTTAAAATGAACTGATGAATTAAAATGAGAATTTAAATTACATTTGCAATCGTGCTGATATTCGAGAAAACGACACTTTTGCTATTATCATGATTTAAACAGAACAAATTCTCAAACAGGGCAAAGTCCATTTCTTTTGGTGTCTTTTCCCACCTATATATACATGTTATATATATATATATATATATATATATATATATATATATATATATATATATATATATATATATAAAAATGTGAATATGTGATTAGCAGGTGTTTCTATGGGCCATGATACTTAAGTCATCCGCCATATTGGAATTGTCAAAGCCGGTCCATGAACAATTGAGAATGAGTTGACTGTGTTTCTACAACTGTAGTTAGATTATTTATAAACTTCATCAGATGATTTTGCTAAAATAACACAATACAACAACATGAAAGTGAAAGTCATAATGTATTGTCAAGAATGGTGACCCATACTCGAAATTGGTGCTCTGCATTTAACCCATCCCAAGTGCACACACAGAGCAGTGAGTAGTGAACACACAGCTATTGCAACAGCGCCCAGGGAGCAATTAGGGGTTAGGTGCCTTGCTTAAGGGAACTTTAGTCGTCGTATCGAAGGTGGAGAGAGTGTTGTTTATTCACAATCCCCACCTTCAATTCCTGCCGGCATGGGAATCGAACCAGCAACCTTCACGTTACAAGCCCAACTCCCTCACCATTAGGCCACGACTACCCCTTGAGCCACGACTACCCCACGATGAAGGCATTAGCTGACACACAAAACATTAAAAAGTTACCATAGTTTAAAAACCTCTAATATTGAACTAATACATTTACAAAACACAAACCAACAAATTCTCACCTTAAAGGTTATCCCATTTCTTTGAGAATTTAAAACTGCGCAATGTTGTGTCATCATTGATTCTGTGAGTGACGACATGTTGGCCGTTCCGAAATGGCGGGCACGCCAACGTGTCTGGAGTGGTCGAATGTGGCATCTACCTCTCCAGTGCTGCGCCACTCGATTTTGCATGGTGGCTATGGTGAGGGAAGTAGAAGATGGGGAGGGGCTGGTACTGTCTTGCAGAATTAGATTTTAATGCAGTTTTTAGGCACACAATTAATTGAGAATTAATGCCATGGGCCAAATTTAAATAATGATTAAAAAAAATCCACTTATGTCTTGGAGAAGGGCACTTATCTAGTCAGACACCAAAAGGGCAGATGCTTTGGGACCACTTGGGGTCTATCTGTGCACATGTCTGTCCTCAGGGGTATTTAAACCAGTGGTTTAGGAACCACTGGTTTATGGAAAGGAGATGTAAAGGGTTTCTCCACTACAGCCAGGTCTTTCTTCATGCAACTGTGCAGTATTTGAAGCCTCTTTCTGTGAACAGCTACGCCGTGTGTTGATAGGCTGTTGTCTCTTGTGTATTATGTAGTGGCTGTTTAATAAATGCACACCGACATTCACGATATGGATTCAGTGTAATTGTAATTCAGTTCACGTAATTAATTGTGTCGTAGTTTTGGTTCAGATAATAAACGCATTGCAAATGTGAAAGTTAAATTTGATCATCTATGCACAACCATCTTTATATATTTCTTCTAATGAACTGAAATCATGGCGTGTTTTGCTCTGCATTGAGCATCACATTTCTTTTTTATCATCAACCTGTTCTGGATGAAACCCTTATATCGGCTCTCCATTAATTTGCACTACATTTAAAGTCTGTTGCTGTGGAGACTGTATATCTTTGGTCACTCGGTGGTATATGTGTTCTGCACTTTCAGACCATTTTCACACTTGGGTAGATAACAATGCTTCAAAGCATGGCACATACCGAGAGCTAGTCATGTTTACGTCAGATTTCAGAGAGCAGGTTTGCTTTTATGTCCAGCTGCATGGGGAATTTTTTTTTATCTAAATAATATCTTTATTATTAACAGAAATGACAGGAGATATAGCTAAGTATATGAGTAATGGTTGCACTTTTTTTTTTTTACAGTACATGCACTTATGTACTTACAATTTACTTAAAGTACTGGGTAATACATGGGCTAAGGTTAGGTTTAGGGGTAGTATAATAAATATACAGTATGTATATAGGGAACAGAATTCCTACCTAATAAATTTTGCATTAATGATAATAGTAATTATAATAATACTCCCCCAAAAAACTCCCAACAAATCATCAACAATATTGAGAACCTGATGTATATCAATGGTTTTTGGAGAAAAAAAAAGTAGGCTACCAAAAACAAAAACTAAATAAAATGTTCACTTTAAATTTCATAATAATCTCTCTTATGCTATTCATTAAGATTGAATGAACGTTTTTTTAAAATATATATATTAAATGTAACATTTTTTAAAATACAGCAAGTATTTATGCAAGTTTGATTCCATGAATATTCATCTTTTGAATAGCTTGAAGAGCTGAAGCTCAAACATCATTGTCAGTACTCGGATGGCAGGCTTTATGGCTTAATAAAATGTAGTTTTCCAAAACATGAGCGCGCAGGCGCATCAATTTGGCATATAGGGGCCAAACCTCACATGGACTCTCCATTTGCGCACAGGATGCGCTGAAGAGGAATATCACCAGACTAACACTATAAACCGTAGTCATGGTAATATGCGTCTATATTGGACATTTGAGTTTCAGAATGGGTATCAACTGACTTGATAACATGTCTGACGCAGCATTAACTCCGACACTCGATGTAAAGTTTCTGGGCGACTCTCCGGAGCGCAACAACACCAGCACCGCTCCGGAGCATCCACACTTGCATTCAGGCATCATTATCGCCACCGTTTACGCGCTCCTCATTACTGTTGGACTCATCGGTAATGTGACGCTCATTAGAACATTTTGCATCGTGAAATCCATGCGCAATGTCCCAAATCTGTTCATGTCGAGTCTTGCTTTCGGAGACGTGCTGCTGCTGGTCACCTGCGCGCCCGTGGATGCCAGCAAGTTTCTGGCGGATGAGTGGCTCTTTGGGCGGATGGGTTGTAAACTCATCCCGTTCATCCAGCTGACGTCTGTCGGAGTGTCGGTGTTCACGCTCACAGCGCTGGCAGCGGACAGGTAAAGATCCAAATCAGAAACCATTGTTTAAGCGTCTTTTAATATAATAATTGAATCAATGTGTTTAATGAAGCAAGGTCCTCGACATAATGACTCTCTATTGCCTCATAACATAACCGCTAATGTAAAATGCCATCAAAATGATTTTCTTTTTCAAATTCTGTATATTATTAGGCTGAGTTCAGAAAAAGTGGGAAATTTGTTAAAAATACATTAAGTTTCATGATTTGATTGGCTTTTAAATATCAGGAAGAGATTAAAATGTGAAAGTCATTAATACCTCCAGTCTTTATCACTTAACCATCATCAAGCTTGAGATTAAGCATAAGCCTCTTTAAATATAAAAAAAGATTATTGTGGTTTTGAAATAGTTATTGAATGGTCAATTAATGTACTGTTGCAAAAAAAATCGTAGGCCTATATAATTATTTGTGAAGGTCTGTTTTAAGTACTGGGTCTATACAATACAAATACAAATCAGCTATAATCTACAAGATTGTTGTAGCCCTTATTGTTGAAAATGTGATTAATTATTTGTGAGGATATGTTTTAAGTACAGGTAAGTGACCTGTCAGACCTTGATCAAGTTGGTTAGGTTGATAGATCAGTAACTAACCACCTGATATTCCATCATGACCATCTAAAGACATGCTTTTTCAAGTAGGGGCATGGACTCATTCTTCTGTCAGTTCTAATAGAAGCTAAATGTAATGCAGCAGGTAAACTATAAACTTAAAATCACTGTGCCACATTTGCTGATGATCTGTCACACTTGTCAAAACAGTTCAAGTGAAAAGCTCGTGTTTATAAGTATGTCTTTATCACATAATTTTTTAAATGTAATTTTTACATTTAGGAGGTTGCAGCCCCACAAAAAACGTCAAAAGTTGAGAAGCTACCAAAAGACTGACTTTTGTGTAATTCACAATGTCAAAGTGATAAATTTTATAATTTCAAGGAAACCCTGAATTTAGCAATTCAGATTGGAACTTATTCTATTCTATTCTATTCTATTCTACTCTGGTGATGAATATAAACATCTGTATTTATTCACACAAGGCTCCAATTTCATGCCTTCTTGGTCTGTTTGATCTCTCGGAAGTGTGTGATAGTAGCAGGTGAATGGAAATGAAAAACAACATATCTAATGATGGAGAAAAATGTACTGCTTCCTCTGCCTGTTAGTGTTGATTCTAGAGCACTCAAGAGTAACGAGTGCACCTCCAGAGCAATGGATCAACTGAGGGACGAATTGTTCTCGGGTTAAATGAGAAACGGTTGATGTGATATTTTTGTAAAATCAATGTCAATCAAAATGATTATTGTACCGTAAGAATTTCTAAAGTCATTAACAGAAAATAAGGTGCTTAGAATATGAGTCATAGATTTATTAGTCAGTTTTTCTTTGCCATTGTCGACACTGACGTGTTCACTGAGGGGTTTGTGAGGCACTATTCTTTGTCAAGCTGCTTTGAAACAACCCGTATATTGTGAAATTCTGCGACTGAAATTCAATTCCACTTACAATTCCGTCTCCCTCTGATATAAAGAAAATTACTAAGCAGGAAGGCTGTCATGATCTATGTGGTGGGAGTCTGATTAGCACCGGAGGTTTGATTTCGTATTTAGGTGAACAGCAATGAACAGATGGCAGATGGAAATTATAGGTGGGAGGATCTTTTCCTGTGGTCTGGACACTGGGCTTCAAATCAGTCATAGACTCAGGTTATTCTCACTTCTGATAACTGTTTTAATTACATCAATCCACTGATATTTCCTAATGTGCAACAGTGCACTTTTTCAGTTTTAACCTTAACTCTGCAAGTATTTTTCCCATCCCCATAAGAATTATGGGACTATGGGAACAACTATTTGTTAATGACTTATAAGCTGTCGACCAAACCAACCAGCAACGAAGTGAATCACAACATTACAAACTTTGATTTGAAGTTTGCAATGATCTGAAAATATTTGAAAACCAGACAAAAAGATCAAGGTACAAAACTGTGTACTTAATGGCTAATGATGTTACTTAATAATATTATATTACAACATATTTGACATTCTTTGCAAAATATTACACATACAAATATTGAAGTATTTTGAGAGTGTATAGGGAAATGACTATTTCATTTGAAGTCCTTCATGGGTGCTTCTTTTTTCACATGCTTATAGCAATTCTCTGATTGGTGGAGGTTATTATAGAATCATGGGTAATGTAGTTTCTCACTGGGATGCTTGCAGCTAAACTTAATTATTTAAAAAAAATAAGTTTAAATAAGTAACTTGGGCTAATGACTTCAACAAAAGCATATGCCATCGACTAACTTGTTGCTATTGGCACATTTTTTGTTTTGTCTCAGCTGATACATTTAGAAAATGGTAACATTAGGTTAAATGCAACTGGAGACAAAACGCCAGTTTGCAGACCTCAGTTGCATGAGAGTCCCCTTGATTTATCACGCCATGTTCCTTCAGTTAATTAGTCACATCCTTTCAGCCAAATAGTCAGATTAATTAATTTATTTTTTTTATGCTTGTTCGTTCTTAATTAAAATGTTGTTCCTAAGGTTAGAGTCTTAATTAAAATGGCTCCTTCTGCTCTTAGATACAAGGCCATTGTCAAGCCAATGGATATACAGGCGTCTAAAGCTTCGCTAAAGGTCTGCCTGAGGGCTGCGTCAATCTGGCTGCTCTCCATGGTCCTGGCCATTCCTGAGGCGGTGTTCTCCGATCTCCACACCTTCCACATCCCTGAAACCAATGAGACTTTTAAAACATGTGCCCCGTACCCTCATGCGGGAGACCTGCACCCTAAAATCCATTCCATGGCCTCCTTCCTCATTCTGTATATCATTCCTCTCTTCATTATTTCTGTGTACTACATCTTCATTGCCAGGAGTCTGATTGAGAGTGCGATTAACATGCCTGTGGAAGGAAATGCGCATATTCGGAGGCAGGTGAGTACAAGTACTTCAGCGGTTGAGGTTAGAGTAACGGTTTAATGGTTTGATTAACGGTTTAATGGTTTAATAACGGATAGCTGAATAACTTGTAATTTGCATTATACTGATATTTTTCTAAATGTTTGAACAAAAGGTGTAATTATAATCAAAAAGTCATTGTTTCCAAAGGTTATTAAATATTTTCCCTTTTTGAAAGTACTGTAGCTAAAATTCTGTCCATTTTTCTGATTCATACAAAATTTAATAGTTTTACTCCATTTAATCTAATATAATCGTGCATGACGACACACAACATACAGCTTAAAGTTACATTTAGAATGTAGGCTTTTCACTTTTCACAAACTTTGTTATATTATACTGTATTATATATTTAGAATTTTTACTTCTATTGAGTAGTTATAATCTTTGTAACATTTCCTTTGCGTGTGATGACGAACTTGTAAGACTAGTATTAGCAGCTCGTGCAATTGGCCCCCTGCTCTGCTGTTCCATTGTGATGTGAATAATACAGTCTGTACTGTATGCATTTGAAAGGAACCATTTATACAAATGTACTCTCATCAAAATGCTGCTTTTGTTATTCATCATTTATGAGATCAGTTTGTTAAACGGCTTTAATAGGAGAACAAGTTTTTGTTTTAAAATGTTTTTATTAGGACATCCTGTGATATTTACCTCTGCTTTCTTAACCCCAGATTGAGTCACGGATGCGGCTTGCCAAAACCGTGCTAGTGTTTGTGGGTCTTTTTGCCATCTGCTGGCTCCCTAACCATGTGATTTACCTCTACCGGTCCTACCACTACACAGAAGTGGACACCTCAATGGCCCATTTCATCTCCAGCGTGTGCGCTCGTATCCTTGCCTTTACCAACTCTTGTGTGAATCCCTTCGCTCTGTACCTGCTCAGCAAATCCTTTAGGAAGCAGTTCAACAAGCAGCTTTGCTGCTGCTGCCCGTCCATCTCTCTGCGTTCACAAAGCACTGGGCGTAACAACACGCGTCTGAGCTCACTCAAAAGCACCCAGAACCACTCTGTGGCCAGCTTCAGCCTTGTCAATGGCAACGCTGTCTGCCATTAGAGCCTAACAGGCTTAATTAACTTCTTATATTATAGGAATAGTTCACCCAAAAATAAAGATGTACATTCTATAGAAAAAACCCCAGCACCATACAGGTTTGGTGAGTAAATAATGACAGGATTTTCATTTTTGAGTGAACTTTTCCTTTTAAATCTATCATGTTTTGTTTAAGAGACAGCAAGAAATTGGGAATATAGAATGCCTGTTGGTTGTTGATGTATTAGATTTTGACTTCTAAATGTTATTTGGTCTTTTCTCTCCGAACAAATGAAAATGGAATCAAAAGTCAGGACATTGGAATATTTTATGGATATATACAATATATATATATAAAATATCTACAATCATCTTTGCTTGTCTGTAATATATATGCTTAAATATAAGAAGTACGGGCGCCTACAGGATTTCATGTTTCATGATTTTGTTGCAAAAAAGTAAATAAGTGTTAAATTCAAAACTGAGAGAAGTTTTAATTTTCTTGAGTATGTCTATCATTTATGTAACTATTATGCACTTAAACTTAAGTTCAGACTCGTGAGATCAAACGATCAGTGAGAGCAATAGTAGAAAACAATTTCAAAAACTGGACAGATGAACACTTTCAGTGTGAATAAATGCTGTTTCACACTGGATGCGCAAGCAGAGCGGAAGTGGTGCGGAAGGTGTTCGTACATAGAGCGGAAGCAGCAGAGTCAATTGTGCTTTCACGCTGGCAGTGTTTGTCATGTGCAGCTGAACCACGGCTCATGTACCGCAAATATGGATGACCAGTATCCTCCATATGTCATTTTTTTGAGGTGTTCTCCTCCACCCAGTCTGCAACATGCTTTGATATATGATGGGCAGCATACTCTGCTGTGATGCGACCATGTTCCCCTCGCACACACATATTCTTTACCTCTAGTTCTAATAATTTTTGAGGTTTTGGCAAAAAAACTCTGGACAATAACATTTTTTTTTTTTTTTTTACAAAGTCATATGAAAAGTCATATGGTGACTATATGAAATACACACTACTTAAATCATTTTTATTTTTATATGAATTTGTTATTATTCTTGTTAACCCAGGTGTATTTTGACCAAGAACAAGGCACTGTGGCTTTAATTCAGCGTGAGCAGCGTAGCAAAAATAGATTTGTGCTGAAACAATTGATGGACTGCTGCTTCTGCTCGGCTCCTGCTATACGTTGCCGAGCCGCCTCAAAGTTAACATGGGTGCTGAAAAAAATGCAGACTGCTTACTGTTTACACAAAACTGATGTACCAGAAAATGGAAAAGTTTTTCCTTTGCATTTTTTGCGTACAGATTACAACAATCGCCATTCACACAGGTCCACGAAAGTGAGTAAATGCGCAGTATTATGCCAGGCCAGTAGTTGGCGTTGTCACTTTGTAAAGAAACATTACATGCCTATAAACCAAACACAAAACGCATGTGTATGATGTCACCATTGTTACAAATTCATGTCTTTGTAGTTTACATGGAGATAACAATATCGTTGCACTTTGAATCCCGTTTTCAAAACTGTACGTTTTTAGGCCCCCAAATCGCTGTTGTCGTGTAAATGACATAAAACAAAGTTTCCCGTTTTTAGTTTAAAACGGTGTTATTTAAACGGATACATATTCTCAAAGTTAGCACTTAATAAGTAGTCTTTTGTTTCAGTTAGTAGGTGAATATCCAACACACTCATGGCAGTTTCTCATTTGTAGGTTTTCGTATGATCTGCTTATGACCCACTGGCAGACCATTATCTCCCCCCCCCCCCCCCCCCCAACTTAAAAATAATTTGAAATAGTAAAAATAATGTCATTTTCTCATGAGAACAGGTCGCAATATACAATTCATCCAGTTCTGTTTGTTCTCCGAGTTCTTAAGTATCTCAGCTGTTTTACAGACTGAAAAACCACTTCAGATAATTCAGCACAAGTGTGGGCCAAACGAATGCGAATTGATTCAAACCATTTTGCTGACACAATTGACCATTTCACTTAAAAAAGACTGACTTGAATGATAAATTCATGAATGACGGACATCATTGGTTCAGTCGACAGAAATATGTGACATAAAACTGCTGAAATATTAGCAGAGAAAAGTTTCTCTAGACAGTTGAACCACTTGCACAGTCCATACAGCCATACACTTGCAGGCGCCAAAAAAGACAAACCCATTTTAATGTGAAGAAATTTTATGTACTTTTATTTGCAGTATTTGGGTAGATATATAGATATTTTCATGGTGACTTGCAGTTCTAATGTTGTAACTGGGGCTGTGATTTATTCTAAATATTTGAAATGGATGAATATTTTTCATGGAAATTTTTGTTTTTAAGTTTACAGAGGAAGAACTTCACTGTTTTCAAATGTGAGCAAAAACAATCAGTGTATTTGTCTGCTTTACAAGTAAAAGTCATTTTAATGGCACTGTATTATTTAGTCAGCATTGTGTACAAGGTGAATCCTGGCAGGAATGGGCTGGGGTTGTTGAAAGACACGTGCTTTTGTGGTGCCTTTATGGAGTAATTCTTTGTATTTTTGTGATTCAGTCCTTCATAATGCTTTTTTGATTGTATTATTTGAAAAGCATACTGTAGTTGCAAACTGATTATGCCTTTTATTTTGTAAATAGTCAATGATTCCAGTTCTTTTTTTAGATAAAAAGGACACTACAAGATGAAAAGAGAACTTTTTGATCTGTAATGAAGTTAATGTGGATGCTATCATGTTATTGTTGTTGTTGTGGACTATTGATCTTGTGATATTGTTTCACATGAAGAAACTCAAGTGTATTTGACTTTGTGAATAAAATGGTGCATTAACCTGGCAAAATAGTGGCATATTACATATGTTTGTCCCTTTCTGAAAGCTTGGTGGGTACAAACAATACAATAATCTACAAGCAATCTGGATTTAAAAAAAAAAAAAAAAGAAGTGAGTCAACTACTTGAAATGGAGAGCTAAAACTGTGGGGGGGGGAAAGATGGAGAAAGATGTTATTTTTCCATCCAGAGTAGTGTAGTTTCAACATCTACCAACAGGGGCTATAACTGGACCGTGCTTAACCTCGACCTCTTGGATGAGACTGGCAATTAGTGCATGATTATTAATCTGATTGATGATGAGAAAGATAAAAGCAATGACATTTAAATGCATCATGCCGAATGAACAAATATGACCTTTCATTAAACCAAATGGGATCAAAACTCATTTGGAGGTCCCCAGTGTTTGTCCAGTTCAGATATTAATGCTGAGACAACTGATGATATAAACACACAGAACATTTATGTGCTTTTCTTCTTTAATTTGCAAGTCAGTATAGCAAAGAAGAAATCATTTATTTTCTCACCAAGTTCACATCTGGATATAGAGAACATATCAAAGATAAACTCCCTCCTTAGAGACCTTTAACACAGCCATATCTGTCCCTTAGGGATATTTGAGGAGATTAGATTAAGTAAAAATAGATGTATGGGAGCAAAAAGTGGTGTTGAGGTCAGTCAGGCATTTTAAGATTGGTTGTACTGGAAAATATCAGTTGTTTTCCCACTGTTTCTTTCTTTGCTGTCATATTCGATCTGTTATTAAATGTTTTTCCATTTGGCAGCAGTTAAAGACAAAATCTGTTTTTCTTCTCTCAAACCATTACTGTTTTTGCTTAGTTTATGACTTAACTAAAACTAAACAAGAAAAAATTTTTTTGTTATTTGAAATAAAATAAATGTTAACTGACAACACTCCTGGCAACATTTATCATTTTATATTAAAATAACTAAAACATGATTAAAAAAGTTCATTCAAATTCAAATGAAAACTGTGGGAAAACTGCAAACTGGTGTCTCAATTATGCTAAAATTACACTACTGTAAATACATACATCTTTCCTGCACATTTTCTGAAGGTGTTCTGTTCATCTTTGATTTTGTCGATTGTTAATGTTTCCTCATTTTAACGGTGGAAGCACCAAATTGCAAAAATAATGATTTTCAAATAGGTTTCTTGAACACTCCCCCTAAATGCAATTGGTTGAGCAGACAGATAGTCCCACCCCCAAACTCATTGGTTGAGCCAGTGCCTGTGTGTCAGGTTAAAAAGCTTCATTTAAGTTACTTTCGCCAAGAATGTATCTGTTTATACTGTGTTTACTATGTTACTGTGTGATAATGTGAATTGTGATTAACCGGAGTAATTATGGTTAAACCATGAGAGTAGTTGTATTTATTTAGAATGATGTTATATTAGTGCTACTGCTAAGTAAACAAGTGAAATTGCAGTCATGCCTAAAAGCGCAATGTGTTTTCGTGGTTTTGAATATCTTGGCATTCAACATTTTCCCTGATGTGAGTTTTGACTTGTCACTTTGCATCAGTAAGTGCTTTGCTTATGCGCATCTCTCTGTTTGTGTGTTGGTGTGTGTGTGTGTGTGTGTGTGTGCTTTTAGATTGAATTTGCACCTTTAAGTCCTTAATATGCACTAAAGGTCAAAAATGACGAGGTTGGATTTATTGTCAAGTGGTAAGTGGCTGACTTGGAATCATATTGATCTCACAAAATTCAGGCTTCATGTGTCCCACACTGCTGCAGATGCCAGGACAAATCAATGTAACAGCGCGTTTTAACATGTATAATGAAACATTTGATCATGCATTACAATATTAAGTGACATCACAGATGGCCACTTTGCACTAAGCTACTGAGCCCACTGAATCACATGTGCTCAAATGCATTGTTTACAAGTCCGAAGATTGAATGTTATATATATATTTAAACATATCTTATATATTATATATATATATATATATATATATATATAATATATATATATATATATATATGTGTGTGTGTGTGTGTGTGTGTGTGTGTGTGTGTGTGTGTGTAAGTACAACATAAGTTGTAATCATTTATATAAAAAATGTACTTCATGTGGTATCATCTAAATTAACTGGTAATATTTATTATTTAATATTACTGAATCAAACTTACTGCACTGACAGGAATGCTAAACGTGGATCTATTTTTGTTCTGTAATGGACAATATCTTTCCATCACTCTCCTCTGAGTATGTCCAAAGGGCTGTGCACTTCCTGTAAGTACCTCATCAATATCAGGGCATCGTGGGAAATTTACCAAAGCAGTTTGACAAGCACTGCATCAACAACATATGTAATGGTACAACACTTGCTGTAAATGCATTACTCTATATGACAAAAGCTACAGATATTAGGAGTTTCAGAAAGTAAATTTGTGTACAAAAAAGCTTTCTGTCTACATAACTGCGTTGTGTCGTGTTTTACGAGGCTTTGGATCATTCTCTTTAATTATTCTGTTGCTTTGATAATCTGTCAATTTCTTAGATAAAACCTTGCAAAAACAAGCTATAGCCTTTGATCTTTTATCAGATATTTTTACCAGCTTCTGTCCAGTGATGCTATCACTTTAATTGGGTAAAACCACTGAAAACATTTCCTGAGCTAAAATGCCAGATTTGTGGACTGTACATAAGGTTTTGCTTTAGAAACAAAATGTGCCTGTGAAGAGCCATGTCATACAGAAAGGAAAATAATAATAATAATAATAATAATAATAAACCTTTATAAACTGAGAATGACTTAGGGAAAACAAAAACTTGAAAACTAGATCTGCTACACTGCCTCTGTTGATTGTTGGTGTTGTTGCCATTCTATATTGTGAATATAGTCAAAGCTACAAGGTATGACACATAATAGACTTTAAAAGTTAAAAAACTAAAACGAAGATTTAGGAAGACTCAATAAATTATGAATAATTTACTGCTATTGTGTGAATAATATGTAATCATGTAATCCACCAAAATTGATTAAATCCTGTAATCTGCTTATGAGCATTTAAAACACGATATAATCTAATTACAAGCACTACATTTACATCTGATTACATGTAATCAGTTACTACCCAGCAATACCCGTAGCAGATTCATAGACTATAAAAAAAAGCCCCCAAAGTCCCAATATGGAGCTGACACCTTGGAACCTGAGTCTGCTCATGTAGTGAGCGTGAGGTGGAGCCGCGGTATCAGGCCTCGCCCACAACCCCGCAGAATCAGTTTACTGCAGAACAACTCATTATGTTAGTGTGAAATAAACTGTTATGGAAATGTAGAAGCTAAAGTTTCTCCAATCTCCTTCCAAACATAAAAACAAATAACTAACTAAAACCAAACTTATTTAAAAAATTACACTTGAATTTATATCAGCGTGATAAAAATAGTCTAAAATGACTGAAACCAAAAAAATTATTTGTAAAATTAAGTGTAATTTAATTGTTTAGTTTGTCTCACGTCCCATTAGATTACATGGAGAGGGTGGGGTTTATGACCTAAACTGGATAGACTACCTGTGGGTGATTGAAACATTTTGGCACACTTTTCAGGATGAGGGTTTATGAAAGCATGGTGCAAATGCTACAGCAAACACTGACCAAGTATTTGAAAGTTGAGTAGTGAGCTCTTGACTGCTGATGCAACAAGAAGCAATTGGCTGTGGCCTATAGAGAACAATATATTAGCAAGCCAACTGAGTTAAGGACCTCTCAGTTGTGCCATCTAGAGTTTTTTTAAATTGCAAATGGCAATTTAATTTTAATATTTAAAGCAAAATTTTATCTGCAAGTTTAAAGTGATTTGTAAGAAAACTCAGTTACTGCCAAAAATACTGCCTTTTCCACTTCTTATTTTACCAACAAAACTTTTCTCAAATTATGTGCAGTAATGTACACTAAATTATAAATGAATCTTGCGTAGAGGTGATATCCCTTTTTCTTCTTTTAGATTTGACCATGCTTGACCTGCATAAAAATCATTTGTATGTGGGACAGTGACATCAGCAAAAAATCTTTGAAAAGGTCTGCGAAGGATGAAGCAGCTGTAAAATAGAGCCCAATATAGAGCCTCAGAGGACTGAACACTTGCCAGTGAATTTGATTCTTAAATGGTTCTTTCCTCTCTGAATGACTGGCAGCTCTGAAGTACATGGTTGTTGTGTCTTGACACCACATCATCTGACATAAAATGGTTGAATGCTGTTTTCAGCTGTTGTCAAAATGAAAGAAAACTGATCAATTCACTGCTTAGTGTGAAGGCTGTTGAGTGAAGGGAGATACGAGGCAAGAAGCAGCATTATTTCTTGAAAAAAAAACATGTATTTTAGTTCTGTTTCTATGTCCAACAAGCCATGCACTCTTGCGCCACACATCATGTTCTCACGCAGTGAAAAATACATTGCGGAGCAAAGAGGACACTGACAACGCGTCGACAGACAAGACAGAGCAGGTTACTTTTGATACGAAACAGTTTCATCTTTAATATATTGTAATTTTTGAAAGAAGTTTAAACAGTAAATAACATATAGTGTCTCTTTAATGTGTCGTGACAGATCGCTGTAGCTCCTTCAAGCGGCTCGTGAACCAACATCTCTTTATACTAGTTTGTTTATAGCATCAAATAAACATGAATGGCCATCAGTAGGAAAGCGCAGAAAGATGTGAGCACACACAATTTTTCAAGTTCAAATTCACCAACGTTAATCTAATAACTCCCCTAATTGCTTTGTCGGACAAAATGGCGGATTCAGGGTTATAATTGGTCAGATCGCCTGTCAATCAAACTGCCGGCGAAGGGTCAATTGGGACTGTATGAGGTCACAATACTTATATGATACATACATGAGTCATATAGACCACTTTCATAAAACTTTTATGGTAATTTTAGAGCTTGACATCACAAGACATTCTTTAAAAAAAAAAAAAAAAAAAAAATTACTTTTGCGTTCTACAGATCAAAGTGTTTGAAATGATGTCCAGTTCCATTTTAACAATTTTCATTTTTGGGTGAACTTTTACAACATAGAAACAAATACAACATAATCATGAACTGAAATGACATTAAATGCTTCAAACCAATATCTGTAAACCAATAATCCAGTAGACCGTGTGGCAGTCAATAAAAATAACCCAGTAATCAGACAACCTTTAAAGCATTGTAACCACTATAAGCCTCAAGTATAAATTGTTGTGGCCAATAACGTTCTATGGATGTAGGCTACATTTATTTCTTGAAAAGCACACCATTTAAAATATGTTTCTCTGTATGTATATGTGGATTCTGAGAAAGACCCCTGCAATTACACTCTCCCTCTATATGAAAATTGTAGGTACATTTCAAAATCCTTTTTTCCTAAAGCCCCCCTAGACACTATGAATTAAAACATCTATGTAACTGAAGCCATTTTGATGCATTTTGTCCTGCATTGCTCTTGTGAGTGAGAAACAACATTATACAGAAATAGCACTTAATGACTGTGCACACACATCAGCAATAAAAGTCCTCAGTTGTCCACCTACGTGCATCAGGAGCAGAATGTAACCAAGGTGTGATAATTATATAGTCAACAAAAAAAACTTTAATTGACACCATATATAATTTCCTTGTTGCTTTAATTATAATTATGCCTGTGAATTGATTTTATTTAAACTAATCACTCACAATTCTGCAAATATGATTGACCAAAATTTCTAAATTATCAGACTTCTGTTTTTGTTTAACATCAACAACGATCAGGCCGACAGAACGGCATGAATGTAATAATACCTTTAGTGTCAATAAACAATGATCCCATAAACCCATAATAATACATGTCTAATTTGTTTGAATGAGAATGAGTCTGGTCACTTTATTTATGTCAAATCTTATTTTAAGCTTTGATTTTCATTCTAAACAAGTAATAAAATACTACTCAAAACATTTAGTAATGATTTTATAATCTTTGAGAATAATTTATCAACCAGTTAGATCACTTTGTGATGGTCCTACATTGAGTCTCGCATATGACATATCCTAATGCTGCTTTCACATGTTGTTATTACTGTAATTATGAGATGATATCCTGACTCTGAATTATGGGTTTCTATGGCAACACTAATACAGGCAACATTTTTACAAATAATTAGATAGAATAAAAGAATGTGTATTTATATATATATATATATATATATATATATATATATATATATATATATATATATATATATATATAAACAACGTTGATCTGAAAAAAGTTGCGATACACAATATGGGTAGTCATTCATACAACATACAGTCAACATATCCAATTGGAATCTGATCCAAACCGATTTGGACTTTGGATCAGATTCCAGTTGGATACACAGATAACCAGATTTGGAATGACAGTGTGAAGATAGCCTTGGTAGAGACCAGGGTGAATGCCATGCAAATAGCATGAGCATAAAAACGTCAGCCATGAAAATGGGGGGGGGGGGGGGGATTTCTTTCCATGACATCGTCTCGTCTCAGGAACTACTGCTCCAATTACCAAGGGTCTACAACAAGGACCCTTGGAAACATTTGATGTAAGTGCAATGGCATATGTGAAACAGGCTTGTAAGTTGTTTATATGTACACTTCAATAATTCATTTGGGAGAGTGGATAGATAACAACCTGTTTAATTTTATCTACAAACATACACTGCTAGCCAATGAAAGTATTAGGCATATTATGGTAGGTTGTTGTCATGTAATTATAAACCTACTAACAAAAAAATTCAGTTGTGAAATTATATATATATATATATATATATATATATATATATATATATATATATATATATATATAATATATATATATATATATATATAAAGGACAAACATACAAAGTTAAAACACTTTAGTTCAGAGGTATTATCACATACCTTCTTAATCTGGAAGTATTTCCAACATGCACACTGAAATGAAAGTTTATGAAAGCAGATACGATCCACCTTATCTTTGCTCCTATATTGCATTTCATAAACACTGGAAAATTCAGATGTAATTAAATTTTTTTCCACTCATGCCAAAAGCACAACAGAAGGTACAACGAAATCATAGCTTCAGTATTTGCTTGTATACTTTTATGTATGGATTAAAAGACGATAACCTACGCATCGTACATCTCATTTTCAAGAATGTATATATCAAAGGCAGAGAAATAGATGAAAGCCAGGAGGAGAAAAAACATCTCTGTGTAGTTTTCTTCTGCAAGGATTTAATCTATTAAAAAGCTAGTGTACTGAAAGTTAAAGTACACCGACAAAACATAGACATTCAAGATAACGTTTAAGGCGATTTTTTAAAACTTAAAAGTACATTTTTTGTTTATAATTTGATGAATACACATTACGTGTATCCTTGTTCTTATGAGCGTTACTGGACTGTACATTTTTGAACTCCCCTCTGGGGCTAGTAAGAAAATTAGATCAGAGCCAGACAGAAATATCTAAACAAGATCAGAGCTTATTATAAGTCATAATCTTATAGCTTTGAAAGTACACAGAGTTCAGACAGGTTCAGGACACTGATATTTTAGTACGATGTAGGAACGCAGACACAAGCAGCCACGAGACACTCTCATTTTCCATATTTTATTGTGCCTTGCACTTCTTCTGTGCCCTGGAACCCTTTCATGTAGCTACGAGGTCACATGCCGCCTGTTCGCACGCCGACAAGCAGTGTTCAGTTGTGACAGGCTGACCTGAATAAGTGTCTGTTGCTCTTTCATGAATATGTTGGAGAATGCTGTGTGGATATGCCGGCACTGGAGCTTCAAAAATGTGAGATGAAATTGAATCTCTACGGGAAGCATGATCTCAAAGACCATGAAAAAAAGGAGGTCAGTCTACTGTCAAAACTGCTTAATACTGAACAATTTGAGGTTTCTAGGCTGTTGTATCCTAAAATTGTGTCCTCAAATTCAATGCACTTTTCTAATAAGTAGCAAATAGCCAAAATTAATCAGTTCTTTTGACAGTTTGGTCATAAGTGGTTGTGATTTTGATTGCTTTTGGGCTTTTATTTTTGTAGGATTTGATTAAAAACACAAGACAAACAATAGTGTTTACTGCAGCACCAACTGAATCAATCCAGTTATAACAAATAAACCTGATTATATGCATTTAAAGTAGGAAACTATCAAAAAGAAGTTTATTATCAGCTAAATTAGCTTATTTTTTCCCATTGTCTTGCTGCTATTAGATTTTGCTGTATTTGGCTGAGCAGTCTTTTGGGTTGAGTTGGCTTGCCAATGTATTAGATTTCTCTAATACATAAAATAAGTAAGCTTGACCAGAGTTCTTGTGGGGAGAAGAGTTTATTGAAGGCAGTAGTGTAGCACAGTTCGATGTCAGCGTGTCAGCCTTCAAAATAACTTCTGTCTGTGGGACAGAACTTTATACATGAAGAAAACTGTTTGGACCTCCTACAGGAGGTTGATCTACCCTGAACAATGCTGTTTCTTTGTTATTCAGTTTCTATGGGCCATTTGGCTATGGGCCACACCTTTACAGACACAGACTGATGATTGCATATGCGGCACAGTCGCACTGTAAATGCATCTAACTAAAGATGATGAAAATTCACATAATCTTTCAATGCTCGAACTAAAAAGTTAATTTGCAGTTATTTATTAATGTCTATGAAAAGGTCAGAGACATTTATTTTAAATTGATATAATTTCCCTTTATTTTAAGAATTCATTGTTGCACTATAATCGTGCTGTAACTTTCTGAACTTACAGAAGGCATGAGCTCAATGAAAAGTTTCCCTATCTGACCTTCAGAGTTTGTGAGGCACATTACAGCATGCGTTATTTTATGAATCTGCTTATGAATGATGGTGCAGTTAAAAACTTTGTTGAATTTACTAGAAAAGATGGAGAGAGTATCCTTAAGGCACAGCGACAAGAAATTGTCAGAGAGAGGGTGGAAAATGGTGATAAACAAATTTATGCACAATACTTAACTAATTGTATGAGAAGACCTCAGGGAAAATTTAAATAATAAAAAAGTTTTATATAACGCCTTTGAAGTGCCTTTCATATGAAGAGAGCTCATCCAGATTTTTGCTCCAACCCTAATCAAGCACCTGAGTGTTGCGTCTCAATCAGCTCCCTAGCATCCTAGGCATCATGCACTGGTAAGGGCACTACTCTGGCTCACAACACATTGGGACAATGGTGGCTCTGTTTCAAGTCTTCATTGTACAACAATACTATATATGAATATCAGCATAACAGATATCTTTCTGACATTATATTTCATGTTATTTCTAGTACATTATGATAAATACTTTGCCTGTTACCTATGCGTGAAACATTTCAGCTGTAAATATATAACAAATGTTTCGTAGATTATGTTCATTATCCATCTCACGATGTATGTTTATGTTGAAATATACTTTGATAATGGTTTGTATTTTAAAAAACATCCATCGTGTGTCATTATGTGCAGTGAGTCAGCTCAGGTGATTTGTTTCACATTTCAGAACTTCCGTGAAGGGAACATAGTGAACATTAGCGCTCCCTGGTTTTCACGGTGCATTGTGGGACTTTTTAGGAAGCAAATGTTTAAGTGCACTGGAAGGATTTTGCAATTGAGACAGCCCTTAAAACGTATGACTTCCTGATCAGTGCCCAAAGTCTGGAGATTTTGATCAAGGTTGGAGCATCGATTTATGCCAAAAGAGTAACCTCTGATGCAACGGAGGATGTAGGAGTAGCGTAAGCTTAGACGGCTCTAAAACAAATAGGGCTCGGCAACAAACTCAAACTCTTATATTGAAATCCTCTGACATTACTCTTTAAAAATTCTCATTTTAGACTTCAAACTCGTGACCGGAGTTTTGTTTTGCACTCGTTTTCATCAATACGTCATGCGTCGATAAATCGATGAGTATAGCCGTCTACTGGAAGCTATTTATTATAGTTTACAAAGTTTTAAATATGGATATTTTTCTTACAAAACCCTTTGCTTCACTTCAGAAGGCCTTAATTAACCCACCGGATGGATTATGGTGGATGGATTCACTTTTTTGCGCTTCAAAATCTCACATCCCCTTTACTACCATTATACAACTAGGAAAACCCCAAATATTTTTTGAAATAACTCAAATTATGTTTGTCTCACAGAAGAGTCACATACACCTAGGATGGCTTGAGGGTGAGTAAATAATGGGAAATTTTTGGGGTGAGCTACCCCTTTATGGAGCATATTGATAAATGTTTTCAAGTGGTCATATGAACAGAATGATTTACATCCCTTAAATGAAGAGATGAACAGAGAAAATGACACAGGGATGCAGTGAGTGCTGGATTTTTCTTATGTTTAAGGACATGAAGAGTCTGGACTGTGCATTTGCCGTAAAGTGATCCGAAAAGGTCAAGATATCTTGGACAACTCCCAGGCATTTAAAACTCCAGGGGGCAATGACTGTGTGACCTTCAACAGTAATGGACAGAGAGCATGTGGGCAAGTCGCAACCTGGAGGAAGAGGATGTCAAGGATGAGCTTGAAGAGATGAATAGGTTTTGAGTGAAAATGTCAAGAGTGACAGATTTGGTCTGGTCTTCATGTGGAAAGTGTTCAGTGCAAAAATACTGAAGGTTTTGTACACCCATTTATCACAAAAACACATGTCACAGCCCTCTATTAGAAAAAAAAAAAATATTATTTAAACTGAATCTTCTCAAGCTACAAGCTACTCTTAAATAGTTTGCAAGTAAGTTACTCCAAAAATGACAAATGGCAACATTTACCTATTTTAAGCCTATATTATTATAATAATTACTGTAATATCCATCATATTATTTTGTATATCGCTATCTGCACAGCAACAAAACAAAGCAGCAAGTCGTTTTATAAACTTAAATCAAGCATTTGAGTGACACGATTCACTAAAACGAATAGGATATTTCAGTGCTTCATTTGCATGATTCCGAGTAAATATTTTAGGAGAATGTGTTTTTATTCGGTTGCATCAGTATGAATTGCAATACAAATGCAATACAATGTGGCAGAAAAATAGCATTTCAGTGGCTTGTCACGCCAAATCCCTACTCATTGGGAAAAAATGGATAATTACTGGAAAACAAGGAGCTATAAACAACAGCTGACTGACTGTGCTACTGTCGGGCTACTGTCCTTTATGTGTGAGCCAACTACGTGTGAGTCAAATTAATTTCACTGGAGTCAGCTATGACATCTGTTTGTTATACTGGTAGATATTTATCATCAAACAGGGCATAACACATCAGACTTTGAGTCATGGTGCTCTTACAAATGTTTTGTACTAATAATGATTTATTCACGTTTGCCCCCAAGCTGCTTAGGCGTACCATTAATGTATGGGTTATGATGGTGTACTGTAAGTAAATGGAAGTGTTTCCATGGAAATCTTACTGGAGGAAGAATACGTCAAGTAAAACCAGCATGAACACTAGATTTATTTGTTCGAGAAAACATAGTTTCATATAGTCGGGAATTACTGGCATCATAAAGAAAAATCACCAAGGAAAATGCTTTTGTGTGTATACTGTAAGTATAAACAGGAACAAAATTCATATATAACTTTTATGTTGTATATATTGTTATATATTTCTATAGAAGCACGCCTTAAAATGTTTGTACAGCAAGAAAGATGGTCTGTTCAGTAAACACACATTGACTATTTAATAGCAGCTTCGTTTTAAAAGTAGTGTGTTACATATGCTCTCAATGACAAATGTGGAACAGTTAGTTCATGCGTTCATGACCTCAAGGCTAGATTACTGTAACACTCTACTGGGTGGTTGCCCTGCTCGCTTGATAAACAAACTACAGCTGGTCCAAAATGCAGCTGCTAGAGACCTTACTAGAACCAGGAAGTATGACCATATTAGTCCGGTTCTGTCAACACTGCATTGGCTCCCTATTGAAATCTTACTATTTATTTATAAAGCACTAAATGGTTTAGCTCCCCAGTACCTGAGCGAGCTCTTAATGCATGATAGTGCTTCACATCTATTAAGATCTCAGAATTCTGGCCAGTTGTTAATACCAATACCAATATCAAAATCAGCTGCAGGCGGTAGATCCTTTTGAAAATGAAATTTTCAAAATTTTCCTAGCATTGACACTTTTACAGGGTATTTCATGACTTTCAGTGACTATTTAATACAGGTTTTATGTCATAGTTATATAGATACATGCTACCTAGTCTTTCGTATCAATCGATCAATATTCATTTTAGGTTAGACCAAAAACTACAAACCAGTGTTGGAAAGAGAATTATATGAACTTATACAAGAAGTTTACATAAATGACATGTCCTTGAAACATGCCAAGGACGCTCTTTTATGCTTTTGTACACAGCATTAAAATGGTCCTTGAAAACATCACAATTATAGGCCTATTTATTAAATTTGCCATTTTTTATTTGAACAGCTTTTTATCTTCAGTACATATTTTCTTATTGTTGGCAGCATGCTCAGTGGTGAACAACTTAAAAAGAGGCTTAGTCATTGAAGAATTTCACGCACATAGTCCTCTTGCGTAATGGAAACATGATGAAGGGGACCCAAATAGACCCTATTAGCCCCTCAGGAAACATTTTGAAAAATTATAAGTTATACATAAATATAACTGTTATAGATATAAATTATATCTAAGAAAATCCACAGACATTCTTTAGGGTGAAATGTTGACTTCAGTGCAAAGGAGACATTTACCTCAGATTTCATTTGTTCAGACAGGAAAAGCAGAGTTGTTTTTTATATTTAGAAAGATATTGCTGCCATGATACTGATGAGATGCGTGAATAAATGTTAATAAAAGTATTTTTATTTGATATAAATAGAGAGATAAATAAATTAAATGGTATTTTGCAGTCTCTGCATTCGGCACTAGCAGATTGTCAGGGCGTCGTGTTCATTGTTGTTTTCTCTCTTGCAGCTGTAAAATAGAAAAAAAAAATTTTTTAAATAACTGAGTGTCATTGATTTGATGGTAAGAAATAGTTGAAACTTGCCCCCACTCCAACTAAAAAGGAACGTTCTCAGGACTTTGGCTAACGTTCTGGCAAGGTTCTCTCAAAACAAAAACATTTTGTTTATAGCTATAAACTTTTGTTAATCTGGTCGTTAATAATGTTCTCAAAACAAAATGAAAACAGAACAAAATAGAACACTGCCTATATGTTAGCATGCAATGTAATGTAAGCAAATGTAAGCAAACCCAAGAAAATTTAAAACAACCAATATTTTGAACTTTCAAAGAACATTCAAAAATACAGTTCTCAGAACTTAATGGAAATATTAGAAAAAAAAAATGAACATATTTTTGTTAGCAGGGTAGTTTAATATTCAACATGAATCTGAATAGCAGCTACTCTGTCAGACTGAAAAGCTTTGCTAAGGGATCATTTTAAATGAGTCCATCATTACAGCAAAATAAAGCTTGACAGGGTCATCAAGTGGAATGGCACAGCTACTTAATCAACAAATCAAAGACTGAAACAATATTACAATATGAATGCTGTCCTCTAAGGTGACTTTAACTACTATTGATAAATGAGAGGCACAATAGCGGTGGCAGTTGCTTTTGTTTGAATCAAAAAAGCTCGAGTACGCAGTGTGATACGAGAGTCACAAAAGCCGTGAGTACACTCACTGAACATGAGTATGAGACCGAAAGAGGAATTGCGCAACTGACCAATCAGAATCAAGTAATCCATAGCGACGTGGGGGGGGGGGATTTTAAAAAAACATGTCCAGTGAGTTACATACAAAAACACTCAAAGAAACTGTAAATTAAGCTCTGTAATTTTCATTCAAACATCACAAATTAGTTTTAATATCTAATATCTTAAAAGTTGTTCGCTACCTTTAGAAGATTTGTTGAATTGTGTCACGTATGGTGTAATCTGTGTGTCTGCACTTTTGGAATACATTCACATCTCTCTACATCAATCTCACAGTCTTCCTCACTGATGGTGGATGGCGATTCTGGTAAAATAATAAAATGAAAAAAATAAAAAAATGTTTTAAAAAATATCAATCATGTTGTTTGTGCTTTATATATATATATTTGAGCAATATAGCGACTAAAAAGTAACCGAGGCATCCGTGTTTTAAGACAGAACAGAAAATTGCAATATTTCAGTTGAAATCAATTACTCACTGACCCTGTTTACTGGAGGGGTACGTCACACATCGCTCCGCCATCCAGTCCCATATTAAACCTGTGTTGCATAGCCTCTTGTCTTCTGGCTTACGTGTAGGAGAGCAACTGCATTCAGAAACATGGATATATTATAATACCAGAAAGCTCCTACTCAGCAAGGCACAATCTGTAATTTTTCTAAGAGCAACACTGTTGTATAAAATGAATAACACAGCATGACACTGGAAAGGAGGGTTAGGTCTAATAGAGTTTGATGATACACCACAAGAAGTACCCAGCTAATCTCTCAACCTGCTTGTAATCAATCTGGCATTTTCTAAAACATTCACTGTCATTTAATCTTATGCAATTTTCCTAATAGTTAATGTCAATGTTTGCACCCCATTTTGATACTAAACTATTCTGTTACATGCGAGTCTGGTACTGACCCGTTCATCCTGTGCTTCTCACGAGCATGTCTGCGGATCAGCGCGTGTTCCTGGCACTTACACTCAGTGTGATTGGCTATTTTCACCAGCACAGGCTCTGGTCCAGATTTATATGGTGCCAGACTCACACTCAAAATCTGTGAGAAAGAGGATGTCTTTTACAAACAGTCAAATGGAACAGTGTGTGTACATAAACACATATGCTGAAGGGATAGTTCAGTCAGAAATTAAAGTTCTGTCATAATTTTTTCGCCCTCGTGTTGTTCCAAAACTGCATAACTTACTTTCTTCTGTAGAAAAAAAGAGAAGATATTTTGGAGAATGATACAGCTGCTCTTTTCCATTAAATAGTAATTGACAGCCACCAATGCTTTAAAATATCAGAAAGGACACAAAAATGTTGACAGATTTTTTTAATTTTGGATGAACTGTCCCTTTATGAATATGTATGGGGCTTTTCACACAGAACACATTTTTGCACTCCATTTTGCTGCTTTCCATTGTTTTTCTTCGTAAACATGCGCTAGATGGACGTGTTTGACAGTTGTTCTCGGATTTCTGAAATGCGGCGCTCAAGTTAAAAAAAGACTCTAGACCTTGTGTTTTGTGTTTTTTCTTTTTCAGTGTAAAAATGTTCTGTGTGAATGGGTCCTATGATTACATATTGATGCTCAATATCTAATTCTTAAAGGGATACTTCACAAAAACATAAAAAAATCACTCTCAAGTTGTTCCAAACCTGTATGAATTCCTTTCTTCTGCTGAACAAAGATATTTGGAGAATGTCGGTGACCAAAGAGTTGGTGGGACCCTATTATTTACCATACCATATTATATTTTCTGTACTATGGAAGTCAAAGCAGTCCATCAACTGTTTGGTTAACCACATTCTTCAAAATATTCTCTTTTGTGTTCAGCTGAAGAGAGAAATTCATACAGCTTTGGAACAACTAGAGGTTGCGTAAATGATGACAGAATTTTAGTTTTTGGGTGAACTATCCCTTTAATATATTGAATGAACTGCACATCATTTCCATATTAATAAGCAAGTACACACAAATTGTATTGGACATTAATTTTTATGTAATACCCACGCAAAGCAATGAGTAGTGCTCACAGTTTTATTGACATAAGTCATGCTTGTATTTCGGCAGGTAACTCCCTCTTTGTTGCAGCAGCCGCCACACCTGAAGACAGAGACACATGGGGGCTTGAAAAACACTGCTGTATTGGTGCCCAGCTCTTTAGCCACTTCTACACACGTCTCTCTGGGCACGCACTGTGTTTTCTGCCATTCCTCATCAATATCTGAAGAAAAAAAAAAGTATACATTTATACTTTTTGCTCATTTTCCACCACACTGATAATCACAAATATGTGTACTTAGACGCCACATATTCTCAATTGACCCTTCGCAAAGACCCGCCCCCTTTAGTTACTGTTGCTTTGTCCGAGAACCCATGCACTCTTCCGCCACAAATCATGTTCTCACGCAGTGAAAAATATATCGCGGAGCAAAGAGGACACTGACAACGCGTCGACAGTCAAGACAGAGCAGGTTACTTTTGATATGAATCAGTTTCATTTTTAAAATATTGTAATTTTTTAAAGAAGTTTAAACGATGAAAACCGTATATAGTGTCTCTTTAATGTGTCGTGACAGATCGCTGTAGCTCCTTCAAGGGGCTCATGAACCAATCATCTCTTCATACTAGTTCATTTATATCAAATAAACATGAATGGACATCAGAAGAAATGTTGTTTTAAAAGCAGAAAGACGTGAGCACACACAATTCAAGTTCAAGTTCACTAACGTTAATCTACTAACTCCCCTAACAACTTTGTAGGACAAAATGGCGGATTCATGATTCATATGATTGGTCAGCTTCGCCTGTCAATCTAACTGCCGGCAAAGGGTCAGTTATGTTTGCATGAAGGTCTCAACCTTTTAGCATTGCTGGGCTGAATGATGCGGCCGCATAGCGAGTTGACCTGCGGTTCTCAGGTGGAGAAGCATTGTCGAAGTGCTTCAGTTTGAGTCTGCATCGCCACAGTTTCCAGTCCGGGTATTCGGTGAGCATCAGAAGCTCATCTAAACTCCCAGCTTCCCTCAGTTCTTGTTCCCACTTCTCCTGGTTTATGTCCTATTGGAGAAATACAATATTGAATAATGACAAGATTAATGAGATTAGGGCTGCTGATTTTAGTACAGAAGCAAACAATTCTCAGAAGAATATGTTTGAGGCATGCTAAGCAAAAATTTGTCATAGTATGGAAGACCACATCAGAGGTTAGAAAAATCAAAGCATTAAAATTAAGGCCCAAATTCCACACAAATTAGGAACACATTCTTTCTCCTTGCATCATACAAACTCCCTGCTGTCTGTGAGGTATGTGAAGTCTCAAATATCTTTCCACTAGAGGGCAGTAGTGATAATCAATTTTGGATTTCTCAGCATTTTTTGGCTGTGTAATGAATCTTCTAGGGAAAGGATGCAGCTGTTCCTAACATCATGACTTATATACCAGGGTTGCGTCAGACCTTATACAGCACCTTAGTTTTACAACTGCATTATAATCCACAGAGTAGTCCCTCAGAACTTGGTGAAAAGATCTATAAAAACAAAATTCACATGACTATGCAACCACCTGCATACTCAACTCTTGAATAATCTGAAGCAGTTCTATAGCTCTGCTAACTGAACAATTATACACAGTTAGACTTTGCAAGGCCTATTGAATTTTAAGTGTTCAATATTTAGAATTTAGTGTTCAGTTGTTATCAGGCCATAAAGATTTTCTTCTTTCAAACCAACTTGAATAGCCAAACACACGGAACACCCTCTGGCAGAGGCCCACTCTAAATAGCTGGAACATACACTCTATTAGCTCAGTATGGACCACCTGTTTAGAAGCTCAGTGAAGACACAGATCCCAGGGATTGGAGTTTGGGATGCCTGCCACCAATATGAACAGAAGATCATGGTTGTTTTGCAAAACATGGATTGAATAACTACTAAGTGCCTAGTGACAGCTGCAGAATAACCTTTACAAAGTCACCAGTCGTTCAGTGGCCAATGCTGATATTGATACATTGAGATTCAATTAAATAATGGTCAATACAATACCAATATTATATTACACAATGGCTTTGTCTAAATGTTTCTTAATGTGGGATACTGTGGTCTGATATTTCCTATTATACTATGAGCTGTTGAATCGGATTGGTTGACAAACATTCTAAGTTATGCAATTAGGGCCTAAAACTATAGCTTTTTGCCACTCCTGTGACTCCAGACATGAAACATAGATTAATCCTTATTAAAGTTACAAAAGTCATTGAGTCAGCAGTGATGAGTGATTGATCTTTGTCATTAGCTGTTGGATTAACATTAAAAACAAAGCAGCAGGAAGGCTACAGTCACTTTAAGAGATAATACACAGATCCAGTATACTGTTACACATGCGTTTTATTTCTCAACTGTTTACATTCAGTTAACACATTGCTGACCTATGATACTTGCCAAGATGGGCATTTTGACTTAATTTTGTTTGAATATGTCTGTTCAAGCCCAAGAAGATGTGAAAGAGAGCTCAATTCAGTATTCCCGCGTTTCGAATGTTTGATCACAGAAAACTTCCCATACAGTGAGTAACAAAGTGAGTTCCCTTTTGCATCTTCTTGAGCTTGACTATTTAAATTTGCAAGGCTTAAACGTGCCCCACCAACTGTCCCGAGCATAGTTCACACTTGTTTATGTTCTCACAATTTTGCCGCTTTAGAATTCATGAAAATGGTACACGCCAATTGGCAATTGACACCATTTCATATACACACCAAACAGATTTTCACTTGCATTTGATGCTTGGTGAGTGTTAATTTTAGGCGGTGGGTGCAATTATTTTCAGAGAACACAGGTCCTTACAGCCTACAACAGCAAAAGAACCAAAACCGGCAACGACACTAACCACGCAACAAATTTTCCATGTTTTGTTTTACATTTTATTATGTATGGAAAGCACATACTCTCTTTTTCCACTCTCTCCCACCCAAGCACATACGAAGAGTACGGAAAAAAGTGTCATCAGTGCTCTGACAATTTTATTGGTAAATAGTTTAACAAGTTAAAAGCTACATGACACTTCTCACAAGCAAGGTAATAATAGCGCTGTTCTTGAAGTTGATAAACTTACAGTTTCGCTATTGGTAAAGATGCTGCTGCTGTAGTAAAGACTGTTGAGGGACGCACAGACTCTGGTAATTCACACACACTTAATCTCTCTCTCTCTCTTGCTGTCTCTCTTTCATAGCTGCATTACAAACTGCATTAGTCTGCTCTCAATAGCTCAAGCCTCCATTTCTAGCTCCAAAATGATGTTTTGAATTAGCAAATGAAGCGTGGGATGAAATGCATAAGAAATTAGTCCTACACACAAGAGCTAACAATTTCTTGACAATTGTCTTGAAATACAACTCTCCACGACATTGAGACTCCCGTCATCAATAATTCTTTACATATTCTCCTTCTTCCATGTCAATGCTCAATAGCAGTATGCTCATCTGGGTAACCAATCTCCACCACTTTCATATCTCTCACACCATGGATTCGGTCTTCAGTTGCACCTTCATAAAAATGTAACCACCATATTACGAGTCATTCATTGTAGTGAAATGATTCGACGATAAGCTTGGAGAATTGTTTTGTACACTGTGGTAAATTATTTGTTTGTATAAGCGTAAATTATATTCAGGTAAGATTATAAAATTACGTTATAATTTCAAATCAAATCAATATTTCATTTACACGTATTTATGTTTTTGTTGAGTAATCAAATTATCAGGGTGATAATGTACAGTTAGCTGGTTACTAGTATGGCAAAAGATACCGCATATAGCATTAGGCCTACAAATTATTTGATGAGCATTTATTTTACACAACATTTACTTGAAACTCATTAATAATTAAAAGAAAAACATAAAATGCTGCAGTACTCAGTACATTGGTCTGCCACCTTCATGACAAAACAGAAGAACAAGTGGACAGAGTTTAAGGAGCAGATTATGCCCATGTAGGATTTGCTTCGCTCGTTGGAGTGCGTATACACACAAATACCAAAATCTACCACCTCTCAAATCAATAACACATGAGTTATTGAGAATATTGAGTTAAGCAGGCAAAAACCCCCACTGGCCTGGTTTCGAATGTTTACCACACACCGGGTGTGTCCCACAAAAAAGGGTGAAAAAAAAAAAAATAGAGTAGAGTAATAGGGGCCAAAGGACTTCCAAATCCAAATCATGCTTTTATGAGTCGGGAAAGCCACAAAACGGGCGGAAAGTAAAACAGCCGAGGCCGGGATGGAGAGGGCTGGCACGCGATATGGAAGTCATCACCAGAGAAGTCTTGCATCCTGCTGTCGTGTAGTGACATTATCTTCTATGATCCCTTCAGTATGTTAGGGTGGAGACGTCTGGTTCCACTTACCCGCGCAGACAATGCAACAACAAACAGAAAGAGCGAGAGAATGAGCAGGGATTTAAAAGAAAAAAGGAATATGAGTTACAACTGTGCATTTTCCCTGGACAAACTTAATGAGGTAGAGGCCCCTAACAAGGAAGAAGAAATGAGACGTGTGAGAGCATTGAGAGTTTGAACATATAAAAGACCCTACAACGCCTCAGGCTGCACTTGGATACCAGGCTTTATGCCACACACACACACACACACACACACACACACTAACACATGCCTCTTTATGGAGTGTATCTGTAAAAACGAAGAGATTATGCTATTGCGCCACTGCTTGGACCTCATCACCCTTCTTACATAACCTATCATTGATATACTCACATACACACACAGAAAAACAGATGAATGGCCTTAACAGCTTGTCTTTGGAAATTCTCACCAGTAGCCATAGGGTTCCCCAGTGGGCTTCCAGGGGAACCATTCATCTTACAGCAAAAATTGCAATTCCAAACATTGTCATTGACTTCAGACTGATTCAAGCCTTATTTTCCAAGGTAACACGGAGGAAAATGATCAAATTTGCTATTAAGTGACCTGGAGGTCACAGCAGGAGGCCCCATCCGGCCCTGCTGAGCTTGCAACAGGTCCCTATTCAGTGAGTCAGCGCAAAATTACGTTTAATCCTCTTAGAACAGCCATTTTAAAGGGAAAGTTCACCCAAAAATTAAAAAAAGGAGATATTTTGAAACATCTCAGTGGGGTCCAATATTGTTTTAGATCCCTTTGACTTTCATCGAATGAACAAAAACATTCGTTTGAATATCTACTTTTGTGTTTCTCAGAAGAATGAAAGTTATACAGGTTTGAAACAACATGGAGGTGGGTGTAATGAAAGTGAAAAAAAGTTCTTTATTGGCATTTCATGTCCCATCAAGAACCCTTAAAACCACAAAAAGTTCTTTAGAATTTTATAAATGTTCTTAGAACTAAGAAAAAATTAGTTCCTTTAACAACTGTTCACTGAAAGATTCTATGGGCAAACAAAAATGGTTCTTCTATAACATCACTGCCAAACCTCCCTTTTGGGACATTTAAGAGTGTAAATGATGACAGACTCTTCATTTTTGAAGGACTCGTGGTTCACGACTAAATATGGAGATTTAAAATAAAACAAATGAAAACTATATTCAATTAAACATCAGTATCATTCAAATTCGACTGCGAACAAAAAAAGCGTCCTGTAGTTTTGGCTGCTCTTGGTGTTCTAAATGTATGCTCAGGGATGCTATACTCACTCTCTGGGGTCTGTAGGCGTCCACTACCAGCATCAGTCTGACATACAGGAGTAGCAACATGTGAAGTCCAGTACATTTCTGTGTCTTCATCCTGCTACTTACTCTCCAGGGTACCGTCCAGCGATTAAGCAGCTAGGGAGGCCAGTCTGCGTATACACTCACACACGCTCACAAATCACGAAGCAAGTTTCTCACACAGGACCACACAGGCGCACCAAGAGAGACCTGTTACAATGAGCTTTCCGGAGCCAAATGGGATCTCCTCTTTAAAAAAAAAAAAAAAAAAAAAAAAAAAAAAAGAGGAGGAGAAAGAGACATCAATCAGAGCTGGTCTGGGACAACACTTTGTACTTGGCCGAGGAAGAATTTCTCAGTCTTTCCCTTCTGTTTTGTGATTCTTTCTGAGCAGGACGACTCCTTGTTGTCATCCGTCTCGGACTGGCCAAATTTGGCCCAGTGTCTCCACAAACCCAGATGTGTCACACCATATATGCGTTTGCTCACTTCCAGTATTTTCCAGCCGCCAGTGCGTGCAAGGACATCTGGGAGGCGTGCATGTCTATCCCTTCGCTGTGCGCTCCAGTCCCACTCCACTGTCACCACGTTTCCTGCTTGCAGACTTCCAGGCTCAGTTTCTTGCACACAGGAACATGTGGTTTTAAATGTGATCCAGACCACAGAGGGCAAGGAGTGAAGGAGGGGGAAGAGGAGGAGGAGGAGGAGGAGGAGGAGGAGGAGGGAAGGGGGAACGGAGGGATGAAGGGAGAATAGAGAGTGCAAGGAGAAGACAGACTGAATCCAGCCAATATCCCACTTAAATGCAGCAAAGTGGCAGGATGAAAAAGGAGGGGAGCTAAGCCGACATGCCCTTTCTCTCGTTCTCTGTGAGTGTGCACGTCACTCTCAAGCAGATCCAACAATGAGCTTGTAATACGAGTCGGGAATTAGAGGGAGCTTTAATGCAGCGTAATGGGTTGTGAGTGCCGTTCTCTGCACCCACACTCTGTCGGATCATCTGAATGCATTTACTTTAAAAGCTTCAGAGGAATCTACTGTCGGTGGGTCAAGGAAATCTATCACACAATAGTTTGTGTAGATTCTTGACATGGTCAATTTTATAAAACGTGAATGAATTGTGTGGTCAGATATAAGGAAATCCTCGGGGTTGATGTAAAGGAAACTTCCCACAGCAAGTCAAACATGTTGTGAACCAGAGCCAGACAGAAAATAAAAACAGAAATGTTCAAAAAGATGCATTTTAATTGATACACCAGAGTAAAATTCCTTTGTTACAATCAGAATTATATAAGAAATGATTTGAGTAACATGTTGCATATACAGTGGCCCCAAATGTATTTGCACCCTTAAGCCACACTTAAAAATATATGTCATTCTATTATATGGAATTATCATACAAAGCGGCATCTGCAAACAGATTATGTTAGATTTTTTTTTTTTTAGAACCAACTTCACTTTTCTAAACTGTATTTGCAATTACTTTTCCAACTGATTTCAAGGTGATTTTAGTGGATGTTTGAATTCAGTTCCCCTCAAGTTCAATAATGTCATTAGTATGAACATTATGGCTACGTTCAGACTGTCAGTCCATATCCTATTGAAATCCGATCAGATTTAGCAAGTGTGAAAAGCAGCGCTTTAAGTGGAAAAATAAAAGTGCCGGTACTCCAGATGCTTGGTTCAAAATGCGTTCCTGGAGAAGGGAGGGCGCGGCGAGCTTCCGTGCATGCAACATGACGGAAGTGCCGGTACTCAAGGAAAACTGGCGGTATGCTAAAAGTAAAAATTTTAAGTAAAAGTAAAATATGAACAGTTGTAATGCACAATGTGGATGTCAAAAATTTTAGATTGAATACACAAGTAATCAGATTAAAATTTACAGTCTGAACGTAGCCTTAGTTTGCCAAACACAAAGTGTCCAATACTTCATCATTTAAAACCTCTTTTTGTTGGACGTTTTGCTTGAAAAGTAAACATACAATTTTTCTTACTTGCAATAAAATAAATGCCACTTTGAAGTTCAAAAAGTATGGTTTAAATATCTAAATACTATTTGTGGCTGCTTTATGAGAAGTTAAAGGCACAAAAAAACAAAACAAAGCATATACTGTATAAATTCTTATAGAGTGGGATATTTATAAAAACTTTAAAACTTTTGACCAATCTTTGAGCGCCAAACTTTTGCCCTCTCAAATCCATTAGTGGCTGATCTGAAGTCTGAGATGGTCTGATCAATCTCTTCTTGTGTGTTCATGACAAACGGCCCTGAAACAAACAAATAAATACTGTAAACACCCTCTGGTTTAAAAAAAATATATTGTCTTAGCAAATACTGATGTATGCAAATTGATTAATGAATGATCAAATCATGCATGTGAATTTACCTACCTGTGAATATTACCTACCAATACTATTATAACTTACCATGTTGAACCACAGGCTCTTTAATGGGTTCACCAGCAATTAACACAAAGTGAGACTCCTCAGCTGCCTAGAAATAATAATAAAGGGAGTAAAGAAACTGAATTTACACTAAACCTGAACTTGTATAAAAACCAGTGTAGGAACAGTAGGAAAAAAAAAACCTTGTTTTCTAGTCTGATGCATTCACCATCTTCCAAAACTACCGTGTGGTGTGGCTCAATCGTCCGCAGATCATCGTCTGGGCCTGAGGGGAATTCGAACAGCCAAAATAAATTTCACAATCCTACACAAATTATGTTGTAAAACGAGTTATACACCATAAATTATTTGACATAACTAGACCAGGACACTCAAGGCTGTTAGGTTGTTGAAGACCAGATACCCCAAAAACCAGATAAAATAAGGAAAAATGTAAGCAAGAGGTGTTTTGTGAGGTCAAGATGGTCCAACATCGCATCCCACCCACTTAGATAATTTCTCAATAAGTCTGTTTCTCAACAGCTGCTCAATTTATGGTAAATGTATTTCAGAGAATAATGAAAATATAAGATTCATTTAGAAAGCCCTTTGAAGTCACAGGTGGAGTGTTCACAGTTAATGAATGTGTGTTTAATTTCCTACAACCTGGAAATCATCAAAATCAACCTGATAAATCAACATATCAAACACTGCTTTGGCAATCTCTTTTCTCAACGTGAGAGTTTAGAGTTGCTATTGGCACAGGATCATAGGCATAGTCTAAATGTCTGTCAGATGTCCAAGTGAGAGAGAGAAAGAGAGAGAGGAAGTAAAAAAGAATCATAAAGCACCTGCTCGAATTTCAAGGGCAGAAAGCTGCTATGGAAGTGCATTTGCCTGCAGGAGGTTTATACAATCTTCATTTGAACTCACCAGTGCATAAAGAACCTGCGAGGGTGTAGATGAAAGCTGTCCAACCTGAGAAAGCAACACTATATTTAAAACAATAGAAATAAGTGTACGGTTAAATTAAATTTCTGTCATTAATTACTCACCTTCATGCTGTTCCAAACCCATAGGACACAAATTATGATATTTTTGATGAAATCTGAGAGCTTCAGACCTCCTTGTACACAGCAATATTAAAACCAATTTCAAGGCCCAGAAAGGTAGTAAAGACATTGTTAAAATAGTCCATGTGACTGCAGTGGTTCAACCTTAATGTTACGAAGTGATGAGAATAGTGCGCAAAATGAAACAAACAAACAAAAAAAACTAATATATCAACAATTTCTTCTCTTCCTTGTCATTCTCCTATGCTATTAACATTTTAAACAGTGCAGCGCTTCTGGGATTTACGTCAGATCAGTATTGGCCGATGCAGTTCACGTGAGCAGCACGACGCATGTGCGTGATCCTGTCGCAGGTGCCGGCCAATGAGGAGCTAGTGTTCTGAAGCATTGCACTGCGTTCTCTACAACAACAACAGTGTAGGAGAATGACTGGGAGGAGAAGAAATTTGTGAATAAAGTTGCTATTTTTGTTTTGTTTTGAACACAAAAATAATTTTCTTTCCTTCATAGCATTAAGGTTGAACCTCTGTAGTCACATGGACTATTTCAACAATGGCTTTACTACCTTTCTGGGCCTTGAAAGTGGTAATAATGTTGCAGTCTATAGGGAGGTCAGAAAGCTTTTGGATTTCATTAAATATGTTAATTTGTGTTCTGAAGATGAACAAAGGTTGTATGGGTTTGAAACGACACGAGGGTGAACTAACCCTTTAATACGCCTTTTGACATTTAGATAATTGTCGAAAAGTGACTCAATTTACATGAATATGACCATATACAGTGGGATTCAAAAGTCTGAGATTACATTAAAAACATGAGCTTTAAAATCCCATTTAAACCTGTAATCGGAAGTTTTAAAACAAAGAAATATAAAGTAAAATTAATCAAATGCAACCACTGAATAATATAAAACTATAAACACAGTCATTTTTAATTTAAAAAAATATATATATTTTCTCATCTTGATGTGGTGTGATCTTGATGTACACGCAACCAGGACGGAAAAGCCTGAGTCAACCTTTCTAAAAGTATTTTTGGGTGTCCTTGAGTGTTGTTCTACGGCCAGTTTCTGATAATGATGTACAACAAGCTCAATACTGATTCCACTAGGGTACACTGTCTCTTTAAGAGCACTATAAGTGCGAGTCAAACTGTACCATGTATACAAGAACACTTGTTATTTGACATCTTGCCTTTGTAACTCTGCAAGATGAGCCAAAGGAAAAGTAGTGACTCAAAGGATTAAGTAGGACTTCATTCACTATTTGAGTAAAACTGAAACAAAAGCTTCTTTTCCCAGAACTGTGAATGAGGCATGTTTTACAGTTACACATTTTATAACGAAGACTCATTCCCTGCTAAACTTGTTTGCCTTTACAAGGTTTCCCTGATAAACCATGTTTATAATGACTAAATAGTGAAAAAGCCGTTTTAATTTCACGGTGTCTGTAAGTAACTTGGGATTCATTGGAAAACTCACTCTCCCTAACATGGGGAGAAACACGTTTCATACATCTTTTACCTTTTGGAACAGGTTGCACATGCTTTGCACCTTCCTTCAGCATAAAGTCGAGGTACATGGTTGGGGTTCTTGTGTAAATCTTTGACTGACAACAGAAAAGACATGTGAATACCACAACATAATATTTATCTTGTAAAGGCAATGGTTTACCACAGCAGAAGACTACTACTGTGACAACAACATTTTATGTTCTTTATTCATAACATATCCATTTCTACCAGAATTCTTTATTGCTAAAAGACAAAAAACTAGAGAAATTGTTCAATGTTGTTTAAATTATTAGCTCTAACAGATGTAAAAACATTGTGTGTGAGTTCCAGTGAATATCTGGTTCCAGCAAGCCAAAGTATTTGGCTGACCCACATTTAACTTCAGGGCCGCATCCACCCCTCTGCCCTAGAGAAACCCTCCATAACCACATTTTACATTTAAAACATTTTGCAAAAACCACTTCCAATGAAGCCTGCTCCGAATTTCCTGCTGTTGCCTTAGATGGGGGGGCGAAGGATGGCCTTGCGGCAGCAATTACCGTAATGAACCCCAGTATCAGATTGAAAATCAGACGTTCCGATTGGCTGGAACATTTACAAAGGAATCGGCCGTTTGGATCAAACATTTAGTGATGGCTACTCACCGTGACTCAAGGATCTCGTATTTTGCCTTAAATCATAAATAGGAAAAGACAGACAGAAGCGTGGGTAATAGCCTTAATGTGTTGATAAATAAATGGACAAGTGAACATGTTATTACAGACGATAAATAGATGCAAGTGTCATGGAGATAGAGACGTACTGACTTCTTTTTTTTCACTCAGTTCAAAGAGTTTAGAATAATTATGAGGAGCATGTTTTTTATCACCTGATAAACAGGCTTCTTGGCTGGCAAAATCATGTATACTTCAGATTAATGCTTCAGTTTATCAGAAAACTACAGAGAGAGTTCTTGCCTCCGCCTTTTAAATCATTTTTTTCATTTTGGGGGGTTGATATTCGCCCTCGATGCGCACTTTTGCCAAGTCCGCATTAAGGTGAGCTCCACTTCTACCCAACAGTGAAAACGGCGTTACTTATAGGAAGACTGCGATTGTTTAGGACCCTTTATGTGAAGCACTTGTGCTAACCACTAAACAACCTTACATAAGGGTTGCCACATTTTTTCCCAAATGAATTTCCATGGCTTCTCCAGTTGTTTACGATAACTGGATAAGAATTTTTCAAAACAATTCACTTATAAGAGAACTTGAAAAGTACAAACTCCAATGAATGATTCACTAACAAATCAGACATTACTATGGCGTGTGTACACAATTTTATTAATTGGAAATCTCTGATACTGTATATCTGATGTTTCTATGTCCATACAACACCTACCTTCACTCCAAGAGCTTCCCCTGAGATGACGTTCACAGTGACTCCATCTTTGCTGGGTTTGGGAATCTCTTTGCTCTTCAGCTCCTGGTACTGAGGCTCCACCATCTTATCTGCACTTTTCAGGTTCACCCAAAGCTGTAGGCCATGAATGCGTCCGTCTGACACAGGCATCTCAGCATGAATCACCCCGCGACCTGCCGTCATCCACTAACACAAGAGAAAACAAATGCACACATCCAAGTAAGAACAAAAACGAATGTTTTATTCTATTCCTAATGGTAGACCTATCTAGTAGTAATCACCAATAAACAGACTAACAGCTTGGTTCAGGGGCTTTCACACTGGTTAATGTCGTCTTCATGTTGAGCAAGAGAGATGTTTATGAGCTTTTATTTCAACGTAAAAATGAACCACTCTGGTTTTACGACAACAGCTTAATATGCCTAATGGAGCACTTTTCTTTCTCCTCTGTCTTTCTCGTTCTCTCTTAGTGGAAATTTCCACTCCTTCTGAGGTTTAGCAGGCCCTCTCAGGGTGGTTTGAGTTATGGCGTGAAACACTCAGCAGCTTTTTCTTCACTGCTCTGGTATTATCAGGGAGTCCCTTATGTTTGATGGTGAGGCAGTAGCCCCGGTAGCTGGAGGTTAGGTGCAAGCTGTAGTTAAAGTAGTGCTACAGACATATTAAAGGCCCATTAAAACATTCCCTCACTGACCCGGGAGAACGTGAGACAGCTTTACGACACAGGAAGTGCCCTATGGGAGTACAAGCTCAGTCCATTTGGTGAGCATGCATGGATATAACATCCTATTAAATGTAAATACATTTTATTATAGCTTTCATTTTAATTATTTTAACTTGCATTTTTACAGCCAGATATAAAACAATAAAATTGGTGGCTTTCATTCTATCACAGATCACACAGCGTTTTTCAGTTCTGAAAATGCGTGGCACACCGCACTATCCTTTTTCGTTGATTTTAGCTGTCCAGTCAGTGTAGCACGAGCTCTCTGTGGTTTGCTGTTAAACTGTCATATTAGCGAAACTTAAGTTACAAGCAATGTACCATCTTTGCAGTGTCCAAAGAACCGTAAACATTCATCAGCACGACGGAAAGCCGTCTCTCCATTCATTCTATTGGACAATGGGGAAGAAACGCGAATGACGTCGGGAGCTTTTCAGCTCAGAGATGATTTTTTTTTTTTCAACTTCAGGCATTCCAAGCGCTCCTACAAAAATGCGAGGCGCATAAACCGCCCGCAGAACGCTCGCTGCAATAGAAAACTATTCAAAAAAGGCGCCCCTCACTGCCAAAAATGCGTTCTGTGTGATCGAGGCCTTACACAATTCTGGTGTACATTACCTTTGATTCACTTACGTTTTTTAAAGTAGAAGGTCCTTTTAAAATAATATTAGATATATAGAGCCAGATTTACTAACAGCTTGTGCCAACAGAAACCCTCTTTTGGTGTTAAAAAACTACCGTCAGGACACACAGTCTCTTAGTAAACACGGAAGACTGATTCGTGCCTAAAGATTTTCCCATGGGTTCTTTTAATTTTTTTTTTTCAGTAAAATAAAGCCTGTCATAAACATAACTTGATGATACTTTAATGTTTTGTTCTACAACATAATTTACAGACACTCCCCAAATCTGGTTACTAACTAGAAACATACATTTTCAAAAATAAACAACTTCTTCAAAATTTGTGTGTGTCATTTATGTTGTAGAATGAAACGTCAAAGTATTGAAGTACTGTGCTGCTTACCACAGGCTTTATTTTACTTGTAAATTGAAAAACCCCATTATAAAAACGCATAGGAAAATCTCGAGGGAACCCAGGGCGAATTAGTCTTCCGGGCTTTGACGTCATCCCCGCACGGCTGTATTGTCAATATGAATGTGATGAATGAAGCACAGAAATCCCTTTCAAACCAAGAAAATTTCTGTTTGTCAACACTGTGAATTTATGTGACCAACTTGAACCCGTTGCAAAGTCTGATAGGGAAAATCTTTCACCCTCATGCAAAATGACTGGATTTCGCCTTCACCTAAAAATTCTATCATTAATTATTTGCCGTTCCAATGTCGTTCCAAAACCGTAAGACTTTCATTCATCTTCAGAACACAAAGGAAGATCTTTTTGATGAGCACTTTCTGTCCCTCCATTGACAGCAACGCAACTAACACTTTGAGGCTTCAAAAAGTTCATAAAGAGATCGTGAAACTAATCCAAGTGAATTGAGCGGTTTAGTCCAAATTTTCTGAAGAGACTCGAGTGCTTTATATGATAAACAGTTTTAATTTAGACCTGTATTCACATCTTACTGCTTTTGGAATGACATGAGAGTGAGCAATTAATTAAAAGATTTTTCATTTTTAGGTGAACTATACCTTATAGGCACTAGGGTTTCATCATTTCAAGAGATGCTAAGCATGGTTGTTCTACCTGAAGGTCCCCAGGTTCCAACTTCCCGCTGTGACCACAAGAGTCTTCATGGGCTGTTACTCCACTCAACAAGTATGTTACCTGTGAAACATATATAAATGAAAACAAAAGCCTCACATGTGAAGTATTTTAAATAGAGGGATGAGGTGTAAGATTGTAGATTTCTGGCTGAAAATTAAGCAGTTTCCTGGGGGAAATTCACACAAAAGACAGTAAGTATGGAAAAGTCATCAACTTGATGTTCATTCAGAGTAAAATAAACATGTCAAAAATTGTACAGGTGAAAGGTGAAACATATTTCAAAGGCTGTGTTTGCAGAGTAGACAGAAAAATTTTATGTTCAAGGGATTTTGGTAAAGCTCTGATGGACAATAAAGTTAAATGCAAAAAGCAGATATATCCTTCGCAGTAAGATGGAAAATTAAACGTTGATCAAAATCTTACACTTTGTTTGTATTCTGGCACAAATACAAATATACATATTTTATGCACACCCAGTAAAGGTCTTTCATGCACCTTTAAAAAACATAGTTCGTCCATGCCAAGACTAGAGCTAGAGGCTAGATGTGTCATTATCTAAAATTTGCATATATTACACAAACATGTTTCCAATTAACAAAATCTGCCTGCAGCTGCTTCCCATTTGTCCAATGAAAAAGCAAAAATGAATCTACATGGTCAGCTGAGGTGGTCTGACACACAGCGTGGAGAGATTGCATGTCATCTCCCACACAGACAATGCTGCTCTCGACAGGATACGGGAAGCGGGGGAAGAGGTCACCATCTGACCCCTCAGTGGCTTGCTTGACCTGTGGCCACAGGCAGCCAGTGCTCTCAAAGCACAGCTGTGATCTGATGGTCACGTGACTGCTCGCGAGCAAACACACCTGCATGTCTCCAGAAACATAGAAGTCCGATTCTGCTTGAAAACTGCTCATAATATGAAAAATTAAACCTCTAGAATCAACAAAGAGAGGATAAACCTGATGAACATTTGTGCCTCACATCCTTGTTTTAATTTACATCCTTACTAAAGTCCATTGTATATCTTTTGTCTGCGTTATATATCACTGCAAAACCTCTTTTGAAGGAATAAATGTTTATTTTAGGCTTTAGAGTGCTCTCTTAAGGAGTCATTTTCCAGCAAGTCAAACAAATATTCGAAGACAAATCCATTAGTGATGGAAGGTGACACATAAGAGTGACTCATTCTCTATAGGAAATGAGATGAGAGTCTATCTGTGCAGATGGCAACTGATGACATCAAACTCATAAACAAGTCTAAATGATTTCCACAGCCACATAGACCACTTTCCATAGAAACAGTTTATGCCAGACTGTGAGTAAACACAGGAGTACCTCAGATGTTGTAAATAAATAATCAAGCTTTTCGTTAGTCAAGTTTCAGAAAACACTCTCAGGACCAGCTCTGGCCAAAACACTGTCATTTTGAAGGAAGCGTTTTTAATGACCATACATCCTCTCACATTGAGTGAACAGAACTTCAGCACTCAAACTGCCAAAAATGATGGGAGCGGTTTACTGGACGATCTATATATTCCTGCCAGCTTGCCTTTCATTTTCTTTTCTGTGTTCAGACATTGCATGTCAAAGGACTTGTTCATTAAAAAGAAAGAAAGAAAGAAAGATTGTTACTCTAGAGAGCATCTGAATTTACAAAAAACTATGTAGGGCAGGATAAGTAATTATTGTTTTCCAGAAAACAAAATCTGTACATTTTAAATGTGAAACTGCTAAATACTAATAATGTTTTGCGAGTACATAAATATATAGAGGACCTCATCGCTAACTTATGTGAACTAAAAGCCAGTTTGGGAGACTGCGCTGTGATAAAAAGTTAAAGGGATACCCAAAAATGAAAATTCGGTGTAACAGTTCATGTTAGAGTGTAATTATGCATTTAAGTAATGTGTAATAATAATAATAATTAACTACATGTACTTACTATAGGGTTAAGTTTAGGATTGGGGTTTGGTTTAGGGTTAGTTGCATGTAATTATGTATAATTTATAATTATTACAGAAACTACATGTATGACAAGGATTCTGTAAAATAAAGTGTCATCATTTACTCACCCTCAAGTTGTTCCACATATGTATACATTTCTTTCTTCAGCTAAACACAGCATTCTTCAAAATATATATTATTTTTGTGCTCAGCTGAAGAAAGAAATTCATTCAGTTTTACAAACAATTTGAAGTGAACTGTCCCTTTAAGAACCCATGATGAGCCCTCTAGCGCTCAAAGAGGGGTATATAATCCGTATATAATACTCATTTTATAGTGTATTAGAAATTTTAATAACAGTTATATTATCAGTGTGATTATTTAGGGTAAATTTAATACTTAATCATTTAGACGTCTGCAAAAGCATCATTCAGAAACGCGCAGAAAAGTGTTATCACGTTGTACCTGTTACTTTTATCAGCGATTGTCTGAGTGGACTAATCGTAACCGTTTGTTATTACAGGAAAATAATTGTATTTAGCTGTTCCACAGTAAACATATTTCCGTTTCTCTGCCACGAAAAAAAAAAACGTCCGAATATTTATTAGAAGTAAACAATCACACATTTCAGTGTACCGACGTCTTTCGTAATCCAAAAGTAAAAATCCTGAGATTAAAGTGCATCTCAATACGGGAATTCGGCTTTTTGAGCCATCATGCGCCCTCTGGCGAAAGATGTCGTGGCGTCCCGATCGGATGCAACAAGGTATTGGCTAAGTAACACTAATAATTGCTTCTGTTTATTGATGACCGCACAAATAAGTGTCGCCCTTTCCATAACAGCAATGTAACGATTCATAGTTTGAAAGTGCTCGAGCTAATAGCGTTTACCGTCTCAAATCCACGGTGAGGATGATCAGGAAAACCCGCTGGTTTGGCGATACAGAATTCATCCAGCATCAAGAACGGGTCAAGATTCTTCAGCTAAAAATAAACCATAATGCATTTTATTCATCGTGCATTTCAAAACAAAAACAACTCGTATCAAAAAGATTCATCCGTAATACGAAAGTGATCAAATCAGCAATGAAAACCCACCTCTCTCCGTCCAATACTCCTGCGAACTCGAGCCCCGACGCCTTCAGACTGTTCTACGCTCAAAATGACCTTAGAAACTTTTCTGATCATCATAAACACCTTGGTATTTATTTAAAATCACACTATTTTGCTTCAGCTCTCAGTTTGTGAGCGCCCAAATGCACCGGAAGTCATAAGCGAAAGATGCACATTTATTTAGACACAACAAGGCATTTCAATGTCATTCGCTCTCAAATCATCTGTTTTCACCTGTGACAGGTGTTTGGTTTATATGTTGACGTTTTTTTCAACGGCTTCCTACACAGATGACAATCCCAGTAGATTATTTAAAGGCGCAGTACCAGTCACAATGACTTGCAATATTTTGAGCCACAAAGAGTGACAGTGCATTTACAAATGACTAGCAGATTTAAAAGATGGGAAAAGATCATTTATTTATTCATCGGTGCATTTTCCCTTCTGCATCATTCTCTTCCATGTTATGGCTAGTTTGACACTTCAGATCACTCCTTCCGGGATTTACAACCACATGAGGCCGTGCATGTGTGATATGTACTCTTCAGTGCAGGTCTTCTTCATCCTTGCTGATGTACTCTCATCCAGTCCACTGTGTTGAGCTATGATGTCTTTGAAGATGCGAATACTCGCAGCTTGACCCCCTGCAAGGTTTACGGCATGAGGCCCAACCTGTGGAATTTCATATAATTATTTAGGCTACTGTCTACAGTAATCTACAGCCTGAAATATGATTTAGTGTTGGCGTGCTGTGCAGGTGTTATCGAGAACATTTTTCAGTGGTGATTCAATGCATGATGACTCACTTCTTTGAGGTGTTTTGACCTCATATGACACATCATATTACATAATAAGAGCATAACTGCACCTGGAGTGCTGCATATTGTCCCATCAGGTAGAGGGGGCACCCTGCTGTCCATTGCAGTGATTCTGTTATACATGGCCAGCCCTCCAGAACCTGTCAAGCAGAAAATGCTTTACTGTCTTATTAGTTGGGTACATGACTAATTTAAAAAACTCAGTTTTAAGACAGTATGAGAGAAATAAATAATAGTCTCTCACACAAATATATAGATACACAACCATTCCCATTCAAAAGAAAAAAATGAAATTAATACTTTTATAATAATAATAATACTTATAATAATACTTTTATATTTAAAATACTGATGAAAATCATATTATAATATATATATATATATATATATATATATATATATATATATAAAATACTAAACAACAAAACACTCTTTTCAACATTGATAATAAAAAGGAACATTATTAATAATCAGATTATGAGAATGATTTCTTAAGGATCATGTGACACTGAAAACTGGAGTGCTGAACATTTAGCTTTGCCATCACAGGAATACATAACATTTGAAGATATATTAAAATAAAAACCAGATATTTTAAACTGTAATAATATTTCACAATATTACTGTATTTTTGATTAAAGATTAATGTTTTTCAAAATCATTAAAAAAAATCATAATTCTAAACTTTGACTTTTATAATTAATATAATAATAATAATAATAATAATTGACTCACTTGAATGGGGAATTTTGACATGACATCAGAGAGTAAAGGGTCCTGGGTAACGTCCAGTTTGCAGCCTGTTGCCAGCCAAATCTTTTCCCCAATCCACTGTTCGCCACTGCACAGGGAAACCCTCCAATGCTGGGATTGATAACACCATTTAGCTTCAGTCACCTTGGTATAAAGACATTATTAAAATACAGATAGCATTTAGTTAAGCAATCCACTAAGTTGGTTGATACTGCAATGGCTTGGATATTTCTATGAACTTTTTTGCTCAACTGCACAGCATCCCACATCAGCATAGCAGCCTTACAATATAGCCAGAAGTCTCAGACACACCTGGCAGTGAGCTCTGATCTGGAGCTGGCCACTCTGAATGAAAGGCTGAAGTTGTACGTAGGCCTCTGGTGTCACTGCTCCTCCTTTCCTGGCTTGTTTTATCATTGCTAGCCTCTTGTGAAGACTTCTTTCATTATAGAATTGCCTTAGGTAGGCTAGGCCATCCATCTTGATCCCATGCTCAACGTGGGAATAGCGCCCAATCAGACTCTCTATATCCCCAACGTCAAATTGTTTAAGCTGAAATAGAGTAAAGTTTGGTAAATATCATTGAAATAACTACTGAGCAATCACGTCGACCCATGACAGCCCTAACCTCAGTAAACTTTAAAGACGGCATAAAACAGAAGTTGACTTTTCTTATCATTTTGTGACGTATATCCAAGTGAACCTGCTCCATGAACAAGAAAAAGACTTGATTTTGTTCATTGAGAATTGATTGGATCATTGGGGTTTGCTTTTGCTATTGCAATTGCTGTGTTTCAGACTAGGTTGGACCTGGGAATACTTAACAATCGTTAGGCCGATTATGAATGTAGTTTGATACTTCCGACTGTTCGTACCCAAACGCAGTCACAGCCAGTTGCGGTCAGTCAGTGTTTAAATTCTGTGAGTAAGTATTGAAATCTGCTTCAGTCGAAGGAAACAGTCTTTGTGTGTTGAGCTTAGAATATCTAGTCGTTAAGTGTGTCACCGGCTTTAGCTGAAGTGTGCATCGAGGGCGCATAGCGGCTACAAAGGGGACGCTCACGAGCACCCTTCTGAAACCCAAAATGATGACAAATGTATGCTCACAAGACCTAAAGTGCGTAGAAGTGTGCTATTTGGGATTCAGCCAAAATGTCCCACTTCAGAACTCAGTCTTCACGCGTCACGTTCACATGTTGACCACATGATGTCACCATAACACAATGAGAGGATATCATGTTTTTGTGTCAATTATGCCAAAAGCAGAATAAAAATAACATAAAATCACTTTGCGAAAACAAAGGTATCATTACATAAACTTAATGTCTGATGTTACGTTTATGTTCATTGAAAGCAGACTTGCCAACATCAAAGTTACATGAACTGACACGTGCCGCTGAGATTGGAGTTGATTGATGTACACAGATCGAATTCCCGCCAAATATACCGCAGTCACGGATCAAAAAATAATAAGCGTGATTTCAAAATGTAAAATCACATGTAAAAATATATTGCACAAAATGAACAAAATAATGCAAAATGATCAGAATATCAAACAACATGGTCATGGATGAAATTATGAGCGTGAATCAAAACTTTAAACACATTAAAAATGATATTGTACAAAACTTAAACTTATGTAATGTTTTTTTTTTAATTATATTTTCCTTGGTTTAATTACCTTGCATTTTGTGCTGTCTTACATTTTCTGCTCATATTTTATTTTTTTGTACATTTGAGCTCTCTTTGCAACTCGACTGGTCACCGCTATATAGCCTATGTCTACTTGGCGATCCGTTATGGTTAAAGTATATTTGGCAGGAATTTGATTCCATAGGGATTTCTGCTTGTCTGTACATGTTCAAAATGAAAACCGCGCAAATACACATGGGAAGCAGGAAGTTATAAGAGCATTCAGGGGTTTGAAACAGACATGTCTATAGTTTGAAATGTTCACAAATTCCTATTTTCCCATAGAGGTTTAAACAGCCTGAAAGTTGGAATACTGAAGAAAATAAAGAGCAAGACGAGAGTGAACATCAGTTTTTCATCGCTGGAGGGAGCTGAGGGCTTCAACACGCTTGAAAACAATTCGCCTGACAGGTAAAAATACCGTGGTTACCACAAATCGGCAGGGTTGCAGAAAAAGTGGCCGTGGCTAATTTGGGGGCTAACAAATCTGATGGAAATTATATCACTTAGTCTTAGAGCAGACTTCTTCAACAATGTAACCTACAGAGTTTAGTTCCAACCCATCAAACACATCTTATCAGCAAATCAATCTATTCAGGATTGCTTGAAAATACATTTGTTTGTTTGTTTACACTCTAACTGAGTATAACTTACTTGTAAGTGCTTACGTAAGACCCAGGTCACGTGACTTGCACGCTGCTTCAGTGCAATTGAGATAATGTGGGCGCTGGTCAGACCTCCACCAACCACCATTACTCTTTGGCCCATCTGACACACAGCTGGAGAACCTGAGAAAAAGAATGTATTCATATTCTGCTCTGAATTATATCCTTTGCATTCTCACATCATCCCAATAAGCTTATGGTTGGTTATTTGTTTGCTTGGCTTCATATCTGGATGATCAAGTTTAGATCACATTTAGAAACCCACCTGTGGAGGGTTCACCCATCTCTTCATGTGTACAGAAGTAATGCATGAGTTGCACTGTGTGTTGCAGACTTTCTTCAGGGTAATTCTCCTGAATAGCCCGCACCCAACACGGGATGTTTGCCATCTGTGCCCGCGATGGCCCTGTTGCCATAATAACTGTTTTTGCCTCTATATTTTCCCCAGTGTGTAGCATCGTGCGGAAAAACTTCACCTTGCTCTCATCCTCAGTTAAGACTGGGATGATTCTGTCCACTGTGGCTCTGATTAAGACACTGCCCAGGTCATATTTGCGTACCTGGGTGAAAGTCCTTGGCAATGTAATCCATAACGTGCTTATTTCATAGTGCATTTCTTATTCAACATTCATAGTAAGTTTAACACACATTGCATTTAGCATTCCTAAATAAGATATTTGGTAGCTGAGCAACATGCAACACAGCATTTCCTAATGGCATAAGTGATGTTAAACCCAAACGTTTAAGAAATAGTATTATAATATTTAATATTATATATTGTTAGTTGGGCATTCCGTTGGATTCCACATGCTTCATGACATTCAGACCTGCTCCTGGAAGAAGTCTATACTGAGCTGTGTTCCTGGAAGACTGAAATACAGATTTTTCTGCAGGCCGTTTGTTGCGCTAAGAAGCGTTTTGTCCTTCTTTCCCAAGCGATTGTCATTAAAAAATGCATTCTCATCCTGAATATAAATTTGCTCAGGAAGACTGTGCAGCTCCTCCTCCCGATTTTGCTCCACCACAAAGTCCTGCAAGGCCTTCTGGGATTGCACACAGATGCAGGAACTATCAGTCCATCGATTGGCAAAATCTTTATTTATTGGTTTGCATTATTATTTGTACAAAAAACTGACCTATTTAAGTCCTTTAAAAAAAAAAATCAGCTCATTTAACCTAAAATATTTACTTGAAGTGCCCTCAATTTTAAGGTAATTTTAAGATTTTAAGTGAATATTTGAATAGTTTAACAACACATTTGTATGTTCACAGTCAGTTAATGTTCACATGACACTTGGGGGGAAAAATATTTAACTTACATATGCAGTGGGTACGGAAAGTATTCAGACCCCCTTAAATGTTTCACTCTTTGTTATATTGCAGCCATTTGCTAAAATCCTTTAAGTTCATTTTTTTCCTCATTAATGTACACACAGCACCCCAAAACACAGAATTGTGGACATTTTTGCAGATTTATTAAAAAAGAAAAATTGAAATATCACATGGTCCTAAGTATTCAGACCCTTTGCTCAGTATTTAGTTGAAGCACCCTTTTGATCAAATACAGCCATGAGTCTTTTTGGGAAAGATGCAACAAGTTTTTCACAACTGGATTTGGGGATCCTTTGCCATTTCTCCTTGCAGATCCTCTCCAGTTCTGTCAGGTTGGATGGTAAACGTTGGTGGACAGCCAATTTTAGGTCACTTCAGAGATGCTCAATTGGGTTTAAGTCAGGGCTCTGGCTGGGCCATTCAAGAACAGTCACGGAGTTGTTTTGAAGCCACTCCTTTGTTATTTTAGCTGTGCGCTTAGGGTCATTGTCTTGTTGGAAGGTAAACCTTCGGCCCAGTCTGAGGTCCTGAGCACTCTGGTGAAGGTTTTCGTCCAGGATATCCCTGTATTTGCATTCATCTTTCCCTCGATCGCAACCAGTCGTCCTGTCCCTGCAGCTGAAAAACACCCCCACAGCATGATGCTGCCACCACTATGCTTCACTGTTGGGACTGTATTGGACAGGTGATGAGCAGTGCCTGGTTTTCTCCACACATACCGCTTAGAATTAAGGCCAAAAAGTTCTATCTTGGTCTCATCAGACCAGAGAATCTTATTTCTAACCATCTTTGAGTCCTTCAATTTTTTTTTAGCAAACTCCATGCGGGCTTTCATGTGTCTTGCACTGAGGAGAGGCTTCCTTCGGGCCACTCTGCCTTAAAGCCCCGACTGGTGGAGGGCTGCAGTGAGGTTGATTTTCTACAACTTTCTCCCTTCTCCCGACTGCATCTCTGGAGCTCAGCCACAGTGATCTTTGGGTTATTCTTTACCTCTCTCACCAAGGCTCTTCTCCCCCAATAGCTCAGTTTGGCCGGACAGCCAGCTCTAAGAAGGGTTCTGGTCGTCCCAAACATCTTCCATTTAAGGATTATGGAGGTCACTGTGTTCTTAGGAACCTTAAGTGCAGCAGAAATGTTTTTGTAACCTTGGCCAGATCTGTGCCTTGCCACAATTCTGTCTCTGAGCTCTTCAGGCGGTTCCTTTGACTTCATGATTCTCATTTGCTCTGACATGCACTGTGAGCTGTAAGGTCTTATATAGACAGATGTGTGGCTTTCCTAATCAAGTCCAATCAGTATAATCAAACACAGCTGGACAAAACATGAAGGTGTAGAACCATCTCAAGGATGATCAGAAGAAATGCACAGCACCTGAGTTAAAAATATGAGTGTCACAGCAAAGGATCTGAATACTTAGGACCAAGTGATATTTCAGTTTTTCTTTTTTTATAAATCTGCAAAAATGTCAACAATTCTGTGTTTTTCTGTCAATATGGGGTGCTGTGTGTACATTAATGAGGAAAAAAAATGAACTTAAATGAGATTATATATATATATATATCATTAAATTATTCATGAACTTCATGAACTTTTTCAAACAATACTATATTTCTTAAGCACATATTATCAAAATGGAGGTGCTGAATTACCTTATTAAATGGATCGGTGTGCACCAGCGTGTGTGATCGGAGGTGAGGGATGTTCAGGGCGGTAAACTGACTTTCCCACAGTGATGTCCATCTTCCATAGGAATCCACCACTTTGAAGTGCAGTGGAGGACATTGCAGACATTTTGGCTCATTCTCTGTGTCAAATACAGTACCTGTTGGAATGAAGACCTAAAGATGTCTGATGCTAGATTAGGAATAGATAGAGGGAAAAATAAACCAAAACCGAATTGTTGTCCTCATCACAAACTGCTTGAACTTACTGGTGCCATGTCTCTTTTTGTTTTTGGAGCGTACACTTTTAGCTTTAGTTTTGCTCAGCTGAATTCCCTGAAGGATGTCAGCGCTAGATTGGCAGAGAGGTTGGTCAGGGTTTGAGAGCAGAGTAGCCAGGGTTAGAGCATGAGGACCTCCTCCAATTATTAAAACATCCAACATAACTAAAAAAAGAAATAAGAACTACTAAAAAACAAGCAGTATCAAATAGCAAGGGAGAATTATTTGTGCATGTCACCTCTAGTTGAACCATCTTACTGTTGCTAGTTGACCGAAAGTAGAATAATCTTGTACTTGCTGATGAGGCCTGTTTTCTGAAGATGAAGAGCAGTTGGTTGACAGAGTCGCATTGGACAAACAGTTTTCGATTTAGAAATAGTGTGGCATGTGGTACGCTGTCCACTCCGGATGCTTTGGCTCCTGATTGGTTGAGTGTAGGTCTCAGAATAGCTCTGTCCTAGAGCAGAGGGGCTTAATTTTAGCACACAGTCCTTACTGTTATACTGTTATTTAAACAAGCAAGAACTTTCAATACATATATATATATATATATATATATATAGTAAAACTTAAGTGTAAACTTAAAAGTAATTAAAGGTTCTTTAGATTATTAAAATGTTCCACTGAATGGTTCTTTGGGGAACCCTAAAATGACTCTTCTATGTTATAGACCTTAGTCAGGTTAGACGCCATATTGCATTTAACACAGATGAAAACTGTGCTGTGAGGGATAGACTTATAGTCTTTACAATTGCACGTACGGTATAAAAGAACTGTATCACATAATGTTTACAACTAACAACTTTCAAATGTATGTTGTTAAACAACAGTACAATCCATTGAACACACTGTAATTCACAGCCTTGTTTTCATTCATGTCAAAAATTAGATATCGCGGTAAACTACTGCTGTGAAAACCCCCTTTTAGAACCTTCGTTTTTAAGAGTGCAGCATATAACTGTATGATGAACTTTGTACAGGCAGATTGTCAGCACAAACACACTTTTACAAAAACTCTGAAGGACACTTGTTATTAAGGTAAATTATAGTGATGGATAAGATTATATTATATTTTATTTTAGGTCAAAATTATGGAGAATGGCAGAATAACCAAATTAGTAACTGTCACTTGATCTTGACACTCAATCTTAACAGACCTCTGATTATCGAGATGTGATGCCAAATCATGAAATATGGACGTATATGCCAAATATGCATGTATGTGTTTGTTTTTTGTACAGGTGCATGGGCTACATGATGATCGATTCAGAGAAAAAACTCTGTTTTGATGTGCCAAACTGGTTGAGTGAGCATGGATGTGTATCAACCTCAAAAATGTGGCTTCCAACGTGTTGTATCTGTTACATTATCTGCGTAAGTGTCTCTAAAGGTTAGGATGTTTATGAACATTTTACCAGTTCCATGTAAGCTCTAACACTTGTGTATTTATTGGTGTTTGTGGTGGAATAGGGTAAAACTGTCAGATGACTTGTAGGCTGAAAACCACAGTATTAAAATGTCATATACGAACCTTGCTCACAGACCTGTCATTGTTAAACAAAATATTCAATTTTAAGGAATAGTTGACCTAAGAATTTAAATTCTGTTATTATTTTTTCACCCCTATGTTGTTCTAAATTCAAATACTTTCTTTTTTTCTGTGGAACACAAAAGAAGAATGTTGAAAGATTTTCATGCTGCTCTTTGTCATACAAGGACAGCTCATGGTGAACAAGGTCCAAAAAGGACAAAAAGCACCATAAGACTAGTCCATACACCACAAAAAAGCTCTATTCCTCTTTAGTGATATGTGCATGGCTATGTTGTCACTTGTATTAACTGTACCTTGAATGGAAAAGAGTGGAGTGAAAATTCTTCAGATTAAATTTGTTTTCCAAACATCTTCATTCTTTTCTGTCAGAGGCATATGTTTAGTTACTCTTTCTGTAGTCCTCCTAACTGATGGTTTTTGGGTTTCATGCTAAAACATTATAACATCTTGAGTTTATCTGTGATAAAGATTTGTTAGGGCGCTGTTGTGGATGTACCTCTGCAGATAATAGTCTACTGGAGGGAGACATGGACATGTCCAATATGTTTTTAACTGTGTTTTGGGCAGTTTTGGGTAAGTTACTCTAAAAAAGTAATTAATTACTACAGGTAGTTACTAATTACATCTTCAAAATGTTATTAGATTACTGTACTAATTACTCACTCTCTAAAAAGAATTGCGTTACTTATTACTTTCTAAATCGCATTTCAACCTCGATCAGTTGAACAAAACAAGGATAGACGTTCATGAAACTGCTCTTTTACTTCTTATTCTTGAACTGACCAAAGACTTTCAAGGGAAAAGGTTGCACTATTGTGTTATATATAGCATTGTGCAGAAAAATGAAGAGTAATCTAACACTGGTTTTGGGGGGTGGTTAGGTGTTATCTTTTTTCAATTTCTCCATTCTGGTTAAAACTATTTTTGCTAACCACTTCTTCCTATCTCTTTCTCTTTTAGTTCAGCTTTTTAAACCCATTTCTTTTTTTATCATTCACTAATATAGTCAAAAGAATATGCTGAAGTGTTTTCAGTTACACCCTATGTCTAAGGACGGATCCGTAACTTCCGTTTTGTCATTTGATCTTGCTTTCTTACTTTGCGATCGAAGCTCGTTACAGAATCTCTGACACCCAATTCTGGTCCTAACTGCTCATTTGTTTGCTTATGTCTGCAACGCCTGTCCTATCATCTAATGAACCAAAACCTCTGCCGTGCTTCTCATCTGTCACAGAGCATATGAACTCTTGGTCATGGACTGGCTTGACTAACCAAATGACCTTAGAAGCTGCCTTCTACAGTGCTAGCCTTGTTTCTTCATTATCTATAAGTTAACCTGTTTTTTTGTTTCGTTTTGTCCTAATTCATATTAGCTCATACAAATTTGAATAAATTTGCTTTAAAAAACAAGTAAACGCAATTCTTGTGAAAAACAACTTTTCTTGTGAATGAATTACAGAAAGCACGTATACTGCAAGTATACTTATAAGTTTTCTTTAAGTGAGCATTACATCATACTTATAGTTTACTTTTTATATATTATTTTTGCACTTTAAGTACTACTATGTTCATACTTAAGAATTATTTTTTTATACTTCAAATATACCTGTACTTTAAGTCTTTCCAGTTTAAAAACAATTCATTCTAGCTTCATGGATCCTTTTTTACCAACATTTAAATGTGGGTGAGTTTCATTAACGAACTTTTTAAATAAAAAGAGGAGAAAATTCCATTTTTGTCAAAGACTACATCGGATTCAGGACTGTGATCAAACACAGATGGAGTAGATCGAGTCCATCAACACCCCAAAGCCTCACAGCCTCACAGTTTCCTCAAGTTTGTTATTCTGAGCTGTTAACTTCAGAATAATCACACTGTCATATCAACTAACTACATCTGAAGCACGCTTTTCTCATGTGCTATAAACTGCGTCTGACATAAGTGTCAACAGCTTTCACTTACGTCTTTCAAAATACAATTCTGTGAGGCAGTTGTGGCCTAAAGGTTAGAGAGTCTCAGTAAAGGCAGGAAATGTTGGTGGGGGGAGTGAATGAACAGCGCCCTCCTCCACTCTCATTAACCTCAACTGAGGTGCTCTTGAGCAAAGCTCATAACCCCCAGCAAAAACAGCTGCCCACTGGTCCGGGTGTGTGTTAACTGTGTGTGTGTGTGTGTGTGTTTCAGTACTCCCTGCTGTGTGTTTGTGCACTTGGGTGAAATGCAGAACACAAATTCCAAGAAGGAGACACCATACTTGGCTGCACGTAACATCACTTTCACTTTAAAACGGTCTCTTGAACGTCAACACTATACTTTGCTACATGTCTCTTCACGTTCACATTAAAAGAGAAAGTGCCTTAGTTATTGGATATTGTGTGTTGATATAATGTGAAAAAAATTATATGGTGTTTGTTGCACCGTAATACCTTTTCTGTGCCCTCCACATTATATTGTCTCCAGCCTCACTGATGGGATTTTTTCTAGTTTAATTTATCAAAAATAACCCACAGCAGTATCGCATTATACCACCTTCCTGCTTGCTCAAAAAACACGATGAGTAATACTGAGAGGAGAGAGCAGAGTTAATCATTTTCTCAGAACGGTGAAACATGACAGAAGCTTTTTTGGGGTTAACCACTTGATTCATTTCATACAGTCGTACTTTCTCTTGTTCCTTTGCTTGTCTGTTTCTCCTGCTCAGAAATTCCTCCACACTTTTTCGAACATGTTTTTTACTCGCATATTTAAAGAAGAAATCAAAAGAAGAAATGACTAATACAAGGTGCATTACATCATTACAGCAACTCTTTTTGTTTTATATGTAGTGATACTCATTCTGTGAGTGATATATCACTTTGAACATAACATCAGGGAAATATGTAGAGCTGATGTTATTCTGGGGGTTACTTGCCTCAAGTGACCCATTTTTATTGAAAAGGTTATTTTGAGGACATGGCACTTGTTTGAGTGCTTATAACTATAATACTTTGGTAACACTTTATTTCTATGGTCCACTTCTACTAACAATAATTAATGTTGCACCTACATGTCCACTGACTCTTGTTAGAGTATAGTATACTGTCTGCTTGATGCTCCCCCATTGACATTCTACTGACTATAAGAACCTTTGTTTCTAGTTACAAACCCAAACACCTAACCCCGACCAGTCCACTACGAATTAGACACTATTGAGAGCCAAAGTTACTTTAGTGTCTAAAGTGAACATCAAAATAAAGTGTGACCATGCTTTTTATTTATTATTTTATATGTACATTTGAATTTTGTATTTTTATGTAACTTTTTGTCTGCTTTACCTCTATAAAATGGAGTTTTTGCAGTGGGTAGTTTGACAGGATGCTTGTAGGTTTGCAGAGGGACAAGAAGGAAATGGTTGCAGGTGGGGGGAGTACATGTGTTGATACTCTTATTCAGAGGAACTTACATGATCAATTCAGAGAGGAACCTCTATTTTGATGTGTTTACCAGTTCTATTTTGAACCTAAAATGGTCAATCTAAAAAAAAAGGTGGCTGTGGCTTTTCTGGCATGTCATGTATACTGTTACCCCTTACAAAAAAGATGTTTATTCAAGTGTGCTATTAGTATACTTTACACTTATACTTTATACTTTAGTATAATTTACTTTGTATATACTACTCAGAAATATAGTTTATGTACTTCTGAGAAATATACTTTAAATTGCACTTAAATATACTTGACTTATACTGACAGAAAAGTCTAAGTTGTATTTGGCCTGTACTTGTACTTGAGATATAGTTATGTATAATTAAGTATTCTTAGCTTTTAGTTGTTTTTAATCTTTTGATTTAGTAGCCTATTAAATGGCTTTTTTCACATAGTTTACATACTGTCTTATAAACATACATTGTTTGAAAATATTGATTTATAAAGAAAACAGATATATTCCTAATTCTGAGTATCCAGATTTTTGTGAAGGCTTGTCTACTGGTAGTGTACATAGGAATTTACTTCAAATTTACTTCCATGCCATTGACTGAATTTTCAGGCTATCAGTGTTTTCACTGTTATAAGGTAGGCGGCGCTATGACGCTTCTTCTGAAAGAGTAGAGAATCTCTGAATCAAAACATTGGACTGTGAAGCTTTGGGGGTGTTGATGGTCTCGATCTACTCCATCTGTGTTTGATGTTGATTAAAAAAAAAGTATCCATGAAGCTAGAATGAATTGTTTTTCAAGTATAAAAAATGATACTTAATTAGGAACATAGTAGTACTTAAAATGCAAAAAATAATATATAAAAAGTAAATTATAAGTGTGATTTTATATTCACTTAAAGAAAACTTACAAGAATACTTGCACTAAACTAGTAGGCTAGTTTACTGAGAGTATATTTCAAAGTGTACTTTCATATAAAAATGTACTATTAGTTTTAAAATAGTAAACTAGGATACTTATAAGTTCACTTGTAGTACAAATGAGAAACGTAGCTGTGAACTAGTTTTGTAGTTCTGTTACACTTATAGTACACTTAAATGTATACTTCAGTTGGTCCATTTAGTTCCAAGCAGTACTGAAATAGTACACTTACATGTTTACTACTAGTAAGTTGATACTTGTATACTTACTACATAAGGCATATTTAAAAAATATACTTGAACATTACTTAAGTATACTTGATAAAATGAACTTGAAGTATACTTTTTCGTAAGGGACCTTATTTGTGTCAGTGTGTCTAAAGGTTTTGAGGATGTTTATGAACATCTGTCTTGTGGTCAGAGAGCCATGTAGGCCATTTGGTGCTGTTTTTGCCATTTATTTGGTGTGTGTGGTGGTGGAATGGAGTAAAACTGTCAGGTGACTTATAGGCAGGTAACCACAGAATCATAATATCACGTACGCATCATGTAGCAAAAAAAAAATATTACTTTAAAGTAATAGTTCACTCTTAAATTAAAATTGTGACATTAGTTATTCACCTAACAAATAATTTCTGTAGAACACAAACGGAAAATTTAATGCAGAATCTTCATGAAGCTTTTTGCCATACAAAGAGCTGCATAAGGAGTCTTTAGCATCCTCAAAATTTTCCATACAAGGACAGTTCAAAGTGACTATAGCCATGCACATCTCTCCAAAATGTACATATCTATAGTCACTTGAACTGTCCTTGAATGGAAAAGAGCAGAGTGAAGATTCTTCAAATGTTATCTTACTGTGTATGCCTTTAATACTTGAAAATTAAAGCATATTAAACAATAAAGGAAATTGAATATAAAACAGTTCCATATGCTGGAATACTTACTTACATACTTTTTTTTTTTCAAAATTGTATGATCTAATATACAGTTACTGTAAATATATTGTTTGTGTGTGGATGGATGTGAGTGTAACGTCTGCTATGCACTGCTTCACACTAAGTGGTTCTTCCCCTACAGGCAGTTTGTTCCTCTTCTTTTGTTGATATTACCTTATGTGAGGAAGTATTGTGGGATTGTGTTCTGGGAGTGTAAAAGTGTACCATTATGCATGTGAAACTTCATTTTCTTATTTCCTCAAATAATCAATAAAGTCTATTAAAAAAGCTACTTTCAATAACTGTGTAAAATAGGTTTTGTGTTCTGTACAGTGAAAAAGATAATAAAACTTTGATTTTTGGCGATTCAGATAGAAAACTGTCTTTAAATAGGGTATATTTTAAAAGATCAGATCAATAACTTAATTAAGAAGAAAGTTTCCTGTCAAAAGGTCTGATTTGTGCACCAGTTTGCAAAAAAAGCACACTTTTGAACCGTTGGTTTGCAGTTTAGTGTTATATTGTTTGGCAATGGAAATCACACAGTGAGCCATCAGCTTTTCCTAAGCACATCTAAGCACATTTTTTGAATTATTTTACTTGAATGGGATAGCACACCCAAAAATGAAAATTCTGTCATCATTTACTCACCCTCAAGTTGTTCCAAACCAGTATAGATATTTTGAAGAACATGGGTATTACTAAAATTACTAAGGAAGTCAACAATGTTCTTCAAAATATCTTCTTTTGTTTTCATCAGAAGAAAGAAACAACTTGAGGGTGAGTAAATGATAACAGATTTTAAATTTTGGGTTTACTATCGCTTTAAAGAAAAGACGAATAGCACAAAACACTATCTTATCTCAGCAATGTGGTATACACTTTTACGTACATCCTTCCCGTTCAACCTCATACTTCTCGTTTTCAGGCCAACCCTCACTCTGGTTAAGTGGCATACAAATGTAGCTTCCTTATCCTATCACAACATCTGGTCTACTGACTTTCAAAAGGCAGTGTTTCAGAGTTAAGATCATAATCAGCACTGAGTTCATCATGGAAGAATTGGTATGTAGTGTTTTATTGAATACAAATCTTTATCTGATTCAATATACAACATTTCATCAACATCTACAGTATTTTAGGTGTTAAATGAAATTAATCAGTTGAAAACCTTTCATGTGTGACATCTTGTAGGGAACTCTTGTTTCTGGTGGTGTTACGTTGATCCACACTGAATGTGAAGGGAAACATTCATATGAAGTGAAGGACTTTTTGAACCATAACAAAGGAATGTTTACAAGGTAAGGTTATTAATGATGTACAATATATCCTTTAATGAGAATGAGATGAGTCTATCAATCTATCTATCTATCTACTCTTTTTTCAGCAAGGGAGATAAACTCCTAATGATAAACAACACAAGTGTGGAGGATTTGACTCCAGATGCATTTGCTGGTCTTCTGGTTGAAGGATCTCCCTTACTTGTGAGTTTAGCATTTATCCTCACAGACTGTTGTACTCTCATATTAGGCTATTCATTTTTCTGTTTGATCTTCTTAACCATTTAAATGTGACATCAGTAAAAAGAATTAAAACTAAAGTTTTCACTGGGGCTTTTTCGCCTTATCAGGAAACTCAGATTGATCAAATGGACTTGTGTGTTTAAAACATTACATTCCAATACTGAGATTACACCGCCGTGGTTTATTTTTTAAGTAATTGCTTGAGAAATAAAACTATACCTAACGTAGAGGGACTTGATTTTCTGCAGCTCTGCTGATCAAATAATCTCTCTTAGACCATACATCATCCATCCAAAGCAAACACCGAAGAGTGTGAATCCGAGGAGCTCCGTGTCAATAAAAAGGAGTCGATGGTCTTAAGTTTCAGCCTGAAGATGGTAAGAGAGTCTGAGCTGGAGGCGTGTGAAGACCAGCAATCATCAACTTCACAACAGTTGGAAGACTTGGGCATTGAGGATGACGGTTTCGATGATGGCAGTTTGGTAATTGTCTCTATGGCTGATACGAGCTTCAATATGGTTGTTGCTCGAGGCTGTGACCCTGACAACCCTTGCAGAGACTGTGGAAAGACGAATTGCCAGCTTAATGAAGTTGTTGTCCAGCCTGTGAGAGCTGAGATAACCCCAAGTAAGAACTGAATGTAGGGTTCATTGCCATTTCTATCTGTAGATTTTTCAAATGTGTGCAATCAATTACACGATACACATATATTTAGGGGCCAAGCACCGAAGGTGCATAGGCACCTATTGTAATCATTAGTGTTATTATTAATTTGAAATTTGGCACACTGATAGAGGGCATTCTGGAATGTGTCCATAGCAAATTTGGAGTCCCGCCATTTTGAGTTCCCTATCAGTCAGTCACGTTCGACGTAGCGTGGGATCTCGCTTGGGAGCCCAATTACCTCCACATAGTAAAAAACAAGCCAATGAGAATTGGCCAGTGAGATTTACATGCCGGGCCCCTCCCCCGGCATCCGGGTATAAATAGAGCCGGCATTACTCGCTTCATTCATACTTTTGCTTCGGAGCCGATCGGTTCAACTGATCTCCACTCATCTCTACGGATAGTAAAGCTGAGACTTGAGCGAAAAAATCAATTTGCATTGCTACAGGGACAAGATCCCAAAAACAGCAATTGTCATTGCTTTAATTTCCTCCTGCTCTTGTTCTCTCGTTGGCGTGACAGCACAGCAGCGGTGGTTCGCGGTGACGCTGGTGTGGAACGAGAGCAGCGCGCATTCCATCCCTCGGTGTTCCAGCGGGCAGAGCATTTCTAAAAGAGCAAGCACGGGATAAAAAAACTCTTTTTCAAGATGTCTTTTTTCCCGTGTGTTTCTAGATGCGGTCGTTTCCTGACTTCATCTGACGGCCACGAGCGCTGTGTCACGTGTCTGGGCAGACAGCACGCTGAATCAGCGCTCGTTGATGGTTCATGCTCTCACTGTGAGAGCATGACCATGTTGGCATTGCGATCGCGACTCTCCTTCTATGCAGAAGGCGGAGTCCCCTCTGTTGCTACCCAATCCCCCATGACTTTCCAAGGGAAAGGTGCGGGAATGGTTAGCACTCTGGGAGATCTGAGGGTTACAGTGGGAGCCTCTTCGTCGGGTCAGCCCCCACGAATCTCCCACTCCTCCACAATGCCATGTGCCGTCGAGTTGCTGAGTGCTGGTGCGGGTCCTTCTCGTGAGGATCCCCGTATCTCATTTGGCGCTCTGGATGAGGCTCGGATGTCGATCGCTGCATCGGAGAGTGGGCTGTTATCTTCTGCAGAGGAAGATGAAGCCGAACTTCCGCCCTCCGGGGTGGTTGCATAGGCTGAGTCTGATGCAGAACTGACAGCTATGCTGGCTCGGGCCGCCGCGGGCATCGGGCTCGAGTGGAACCCTCCACTGTGTTCCGAGCGCTCGCGGCTTGACGATTGGTTTCTGGGTGCAGTTCACAGCCGCGGCCCGCCCCAGTGCCATTTTTTTCCCGAGCTGCATGAGGAGGTTCAGAAGACGTGGCTCGAAGCCGTTCTTCTACCTCCTCCACTCTCACTACCCTCGATGGTGGGGCCACCAGGGGGTACGTGGACATTCCACAGGTGGAACGGGCGATTGCGGTGCACTTGTGCCCGCAGTCGGCTGCCACCTGGCGGAATCGTCCGCGTCTCCCTTCCAAGGTGAGTAAGACGATAGCGGCGAGAGCTCCGCCGCTGGACAGGCGGCCTCCGCCCTGCACGCCATGGCCATCTTGCAGGTCCATCTGGCGAAAGCTCTCAAAGAGCTGCACGAGGGTAGTTCTGACCCAGGGATGTTGCAAGAACTGCGTGCTGCGACCGACCTCGCCCTCCGGGCGACGAAAGTCACAGCACGTGCCCTGGATCAGACGATGTCCACCCTGGTGGTCCAGGAACGCCATCTTTGGCTGGACCTGGCTGAAGTGATGGATGTCGACAAAGTTCGCTTTGTCGACGCCCCCATTTCCCAGGCCGGCCTCTTCAGCGACACTGTCGAGGACTTCGCTCAGCAGTTCTCGGCAGTGCAACAGCAGACTGAGGCAACTAGTCACATCCTGCCTCGGCGAGATGTAGCTACCATCCCTCCAGGGATTGGGCCCCAGTCTGCTCGTCGCCGAGGGCGCCCCCTACGGCTGCACAGGCTTCGGGTGGATCGGAGAAATCCCGTCCCCCGCAAACCTCCCGCAGGAAGGTGGCGCAGCCCGTCCTGACCGCTAAAGCTGCCAAAAAGAAGCGGCAAAAGTGGTCCTGAGACGGGTGGCCCAGAGGTGGTAGAGATTGCTCTATCTCAGGAGATGGTGAAGGCACCGCTCCTTCCCCCCCGGAGTGGGCCGGGGGGGTGAATCCTTCGTTCCCTGGGGTCAGCGGTACCCACCTCATCAATAAAAGAGCAATCTCCACTATCTCTGAGCCAAAAAGGGTCTGTGTTGTCAGTGTGCGACGCACCGCTTCCTCACTCTCAACCACTCCCTCCTTCGCCACAAGCAGGTCATGGACGTGTCAGGGATGCACAGCCTCCCCACACCCTCCTGCTCTGTCCCTCACGGGACACACGGAGCCAAGTGAGTTCACATCACTCACTGCCTCTACCTCGGGACGCACTGCCTCCCAGGTTGGGCCTCAGTGCTCCATGCTGCCCCCCCGCGGGTACTTCTGGTGTTCGGTTGGTGCCACTCGTACGGTATCTGGGGGCCTGGCTAGGCCTTCCCAGCCCGTCCCGTTGGCTCATTCGAACAGTCAGACTCGGCTACACAATCCAGTTTGCCAGGCGTCCTCCCAAATTCAGTGGCGTCCTGCCCACCTCAGTAGTGGGCAGAGATGCCTCTGTATTACGGGAGGAAATTGCGGTCCTGTTGGCGAAGGACACAATAGAGCCGGTCCCACTAGCCGAGATGAAGTCAGAGTTTTACAGCCCGTACTTCATAGTACCCAAGAAAAGTGGAGGGTTACGACCAATCTTGGCAAACATTTGGGCCGGATTCATCTCATGGCAAACATGCCTACGCAAGTATGCGTTTCCCCCAGTGAGCCTTCTTGCACAGCGACTGTGCAAAGTCAGGGAGGACGAGGAGCAGGTCTTGCTAGTTGCGCCGTACTGGCCCAACCGGACCTGGTTCCCAGAACTCATGCTACTCGCGACAGTCCTTCCCTGGCGAGTTCCCATGAGGAAGGACCTGCTTTCTCAGGGACGGGGCACCATATGGCAGCCACGTCCCGACCTCTGGAACCTCCACGTGGAAGACTTAAGTGGCCTATCGCCCGCGGTAGTTGACACTATCACTTCAGCTAGAGCTCCCTCTACGAGGCGCGCCTATGCTTTGAAGTGGAGTCTCTTCGCTGATTGGTGTTCTTCCCGCCGGGAAGACCCCCGGAGATGCCCGATCAGTTCAGTGCTTTCCTTCCTTCAAAGTGGGTTGGAGCGGAGACTGTCCCCCTCCACCTTGAAGGTCTATGTGGCCGCCATCGCAGCACATCACGATGTGGTCGGTGGCAAGTCACTAGGAAAGCACGATCTGATCATCAGGTTCCTGAGAGGTGTTAGGCGGCTAAACACGCCTAGACCTCCCGTAATTCCCTCTTGGGTTCTTTCTGTTGCCCTAGCTGGGCACAGAAAGCTCCCTTCGAGCCCCTTGAGTCAGCTGAGCTGAAACGCCTGTCTCTCAAGACAGTGCTCCTGACTGCGCTCGCTTCCTTTAAGAGGGTAGGGGTCCTGCAAGCATTTTCGGTCAGTGAAGCATGCCTGGAATTTGGGCCGGATTCATCTCACGTGATCTTGAGACCCCGGCCTGGATACGTGCCCAAGGTTCCCACCACTCCCTTTCGGGACCAGGTGGTGAACCTGCAAGCGCTGCCCCGGGAGGAGGCAGACCCAGCCCTCACGTTGCTGTGTCCTGTTCGTGCCCTTTGTGCTGACGTGGACCACACGCAGAGCTTGAGAAGCTCCGAGCAGCTCTTTGTTTGCTTTGGAGGACAGCAGAAAGGGAAGGCTGTCTCCAAACAGAGGTTGGCCCACTGGATAGTGGATGCCATCGCCTTGGCGTACCATTCCCAAGGCGATCTGTGCCCCCTAGGGGTGAGAGCACACTCCACTCGGGGTGTTGCCTCCTCCTGGGCGTTGGAACAATAGCTTCGACCACCTCCTGAGTAAGATCCTGTCCTCTCCATCCCTCTGGTATGGAAGACATTATAGGGCTTGCTCCGGGCGCTGGAGGGTTACGACATTCGAGGTTGCACTTGCAGGTGGCACGCCTCGGCCTGCCAGCATCTGCTTCCCCGACGCTCGTAGCGTGGCTCGGTTGCTATGGCGTTTTCCACGGGATCCCATGACGTCAGTCCGACGTAACGTCGAACGTGACTGACTGATAGGGAACGTCTAGGTTACTAATGTAACCCCCGTTCCCTGAAGGAGGGAACGGAGACGTTACGTCCCTTGCCATAGCACAGAGTCACCGCTGAGCGGCCGAGATCAGTTTTTCGGCTCCTCAGCAAAGCATGAATGAAGTGAGTAATGCCGGCTCTATTTATACCCGGATGCCGGGGGAGGGGCACGGCATGTAAATCTCACTGGCCAATTCTCATTGGCTTGTTTTTTACTATGTGGAGGTGATTGGGCTCCCAAGCGAGATCCCATGACGTCAGTCCGACGTAACGTCTCCGTTCCCTCCTTCAGGGAACGGGGGTTACATTAGTAACGTGTTGACGTAGACGTGTTGGTCATCAGCACGATGCCTGGAAGGAACCTGAGAAGTTTCGGACCACAAAAAATTATTTCAATGCTTATAACTCTTGATGTGGTTGTCTTATTAGACTCCTGAATCCTTGCGGAGTCCAGTGATACCAAACTTGCTAGGTTTTGCCTTATGGTTTGTGCGTCGTGGTGACTTAGGGCTTAAAAAACTTTTGTGAATATCTTCGAAAGCGTAGGACCTTGGCCGTTTATCTAAATGTCATGGCCTAAATGTCCAAATTTTGATAGGAAGTGACAAAAAAAATCAAAACAAAGTCATCCATGGGTAATTTTTTAAGATCTCATACATATAAATGTCTATAATTCCATTACAAAACTCAGTATGGTCCTATTTTAATGAGACTGGTCTTATTAGATTCCGTGGGTCATGCCAAGAACATAGATACCAAATTTGCCATAGTCAGCCGAATTTTCTATCTGCCATTTTGTTTTTTACGGTGGTCAAGAGAGCTCAACGCGCTGCAAATAGAAAAAAACACCAACATAATAAGAAAACGTGATTGTAACAAAGTTCGTAAATATGGGAAGAAGGAGGCGGGAACCGGCGAACATTCAACATATTTAATTTTCAAATAAACAAACAATAAAACGAAAGTATAAGGGCCTCCTCACGGCGACTGCCGCCCACACAAACCAAATAAAACACAACATAAAATCCAGGCCTGGTCCTCTCTCGTCCTCCACTGTCGTCGCTCCTCCTTTATGCTTCCGGAGCTCCTCCGTGGGAGATACGAGACCGGTGCGCCGAGCACCTGAAGCTCGTTAACTCTCGCGTCACCGGCCTCGCGCCGTTCCCTCACGGCTCTCGCCCGCCGTGCTCGTCACATACCCCCATCGCCCCTCGCAGGCCGGGGGGTACCCGCGAGACTGCGCTTACTCCCCCCCCCGGGGGCCAGTCTCGGCGGCCGCAGCGCATGGGGGTAAGGACAGACGAGACGAGAGAAAAGGAGACGGAAGCACAAGGAGCGACCAGGACGAGAGAGTGGAGAGAGGAAAACAAAACAAAAAAAAAAAAATTCTTGGTCCGGCTCCCAGACACACTGCCGCTCGGTCCTCAGCCCGCCGAGAGGCTCTTCCTCGCGGTGCCATGCGATGGCACTGGACGCTCGGTGGACGGCCCGATTCTCCTCCGCCCCCTGGCGGCCGGCGATGACTCCTCCTCATGAGGGCAGCCGGCAGCGAGCCCGCCGTTCCCTGCTCCTCCCCGCTCCGGCGGCAGGCAGCGGCCTCGGCCCACGGCGGACGACGGCTCCTCCCCGTTGCGGCGGCAGGCAGCAGGCTTCGGCCCCCGGCGAACGGCGGCTCCTCCGCTCCCTCTTGGACGGCCGCCACCCCACCTCGTCCCAGGGGCGCGGCAGCGAGCTCTCCGTCCCACCCGTTGCTCAGACGCTCCAGTACCACCGCTTCGGGCAGCCACTCGCGGTCTTCACTCTCGCGCTGCCCGATCTCCTCAGCACCGCGATCCCCCTCAGCAGCGAGGGCTCTTCGACAGCATGTCCCTCCTTCCTCCCGGGTTTCGGCACCAGTGTAACAAAGTTCGTAAATATGGGAAGAAGGAGGCGGGAACCGGCGAACATTCAACATATTTAATTTTCAAATAAACAAACAATAAAACGAAAGTATAAGGGCGGCAGTTCCTCACGGCGACTGCCGCCCACACAAACCAAATAAAACACAACATAAAATCCAGGCCTGGTCCTCTCTCGTCCTCCACTGTCGTCGCTCCTCCTTTATGCTTCCGGAGCTTCTCCGTGGGAGATACGAGACCGGTGCGCCGAGCACCTGAAGCTCGTTAACTCTCGCATCACCGGCCTCGCGCCGTTCCCTCACGGCTCTCGCCCGCCGTGCTCGTCACAGTGATCATCAGTTTGATAACACATGTGTTGCGAATCCTCACAACACAAGCAAACACAGAAACGTGCTGCAAATATCACAAACCACAATGGAAATATTTCAAGGGGACCCCAAAAATTGATGAACCCTACTAGGACCTGCTTATTAGCTGTATCCGAAACCAGTTCAACTCACTCGTTCACTCATTCACTAATACCTGTATAGTGTACGGCATTTGAGTGCACAGTGTGTTCACAATCATTAAATACTATAAAAAACTACAAACAAAAATAAACACACATTAACAAGTGAACATTATTTCATGTATTTATTATTTTTGATAGTGTTTTTCAGTTTACTAGAAACTCACACTCATAGATGATGTGGTCGTCGAGCGCCCTCAGCCGGTGTTATGATTATGTTACGCTTGTATGCTACAGATGATTAACGAATATTATTAAATCATCCACTAAATTATCATCTCTTAAAGCTTAATGAGTTAATAAAAGTGCCACATATTAAAACACTTTGCTGTTAGTGAAACACATTACATTGAGTTAATGCCTACATAATATATTTTAATAATAAGCTTGCGCTGTGGTCAAGTAGGGTACGTCACTTTTTGGGGTCCCCTTGAAATATTTCCGTTGTGGTTTGTGTATTTGCAGAGCGTTTATGTGTTTGCAGCGTGTTTCTGTGTTTGCTTGTGTTGTGAGGATTTGCAGCACATGTGTTGTCAAACTGATGATCACGTTTTCTTAATTTGTTTTTTTTTTTCTATTTGCATGTGTTTTCTTATTTGCAACACGTTGAGCTCTCTCGGCCACCGTAGTTTTTCCTCAAAAACCTTGTCACGGGGTTCAATGAGAACGGGAAGAAGGAGGCGGGAACCGGCGAACATTCAATGTAACTTTAATCAAACAATAAAAAGAAAGTAAAAGGGTGGCAGTTCCTCACGGAGACTGCCGCCCTTTTACTTTCGTTTTATTGTACAAACAAACATAATAAAAACACAACATAAAATCCATGCCTGGTCCTCTCCCGTCCTTCATTGCTTTCGCTCCCCTTTCATGCTTCTGGAGCTCTTCCGTGAGAGATACGAGACCGGTGCGCCGAGCAGCTGACGCTCATTATCACTTGCGTCTCCGACCTTGCACCGTTCCCTCACGGCTCTCGCCCGCCCTGCATAGGTTGTTGTTTCGATTTTCACTAAAATCGAATTGAATCATCTTCAGACCATGTAATTACTGCTTGCAGCTATATTTTATCTTTTACATGCCTTAAATGCTCTAAGTGATGCCAATCTAAAACATACATATTTCCCATGCATATTTTAAAGGGTTAGTTCACCTAAAAATGAAAATTATCGTTAGTCATTCACCCAAAAGTGGCTCTACACCTGTAAGACGTTCATTCATCTTTGAAACACACGCTTTAGAAAGTTCATAAAGATATCGTAAAACTAATCCACAGTTTACAGGTTTGGAATGATATGAGGGTGAGTAAATGATGACAAAATTTTCATTTTGGGGTGAACTATCCCTTTAAGGAATTGTTAAATTCCCTTTGAGAATTGTTCAACTGTTTTGCCTCCTTTTTCTCAGGTTGTTCGAGGATTTTCTGTCTGGATAAGGAGAAAAATAATTTATTTTTGAAGAGTTTCATGGGGGGAAAGTATGTCTACTCATTTAGGCGTCGGTTATGTTTGAATAACACCATGTCAGGTTGGTACCTAATAACATCAATTCATATACGATGTTTGCTCTCTTTCCATGACACTGTTTATTTTTCTTTGCTCTATCTTTTATTTGAGCTGTGATTAAAATTTGGGCCTGAATACCACAATTACACTCTATTTGTATTTGTTAAATCATACAGTTGTGATTATTTGGATTTAGTGTAAGTTGCAATAGTTACTGCTATACTTGGCCAGGTAATTGTGTCTTACAACAATATACTTCATTTTCACTTGCTTCATAAGTTTATTTTAAAATATATTTTGCAATGCTTTTCACTTTTTTAGAGCCAATCACCATCTACTATTACAAGCCCACCACAGCGTGCAGCACTCTTACACAGCAGGATGTTCCTGTTGTGCTGAACTTCTCTAACACTGAAAACTTTTTCTGCTGCACCACAAAGATGGGTGAAGATACAAAGATTTTAAAAGTTGTGGTAGGTCTCTATTCATTGCTGATGTGTGTTCTTGTTGAATATGCTGTATTAGCTGATATAATATTAAAAGTTTATGGTTTTAGTTTAGGTATTAGAACTTAAATTTAATGTTTAATGCTAGAAAATGTCCACATCGATCATACATTCATGTTTCACATGTTATAGAAATGAATAGCATGTCAGTCATTGTTAGGTGCTCTGTGGTTGAAAAGTAGACAATACTCAATTTGATTAATTCTTTAATGATATTATTTATGTGAAATGCAATTTACAATGGTTATAAGCCTAGGTCAACCATTAATTTAAAGGGATAGTTCTCCAAACAATTCTGAAAATTCTGTCATCATTTACTCACCCTCAAGTTGGTCCAAACCTGTATGAGTTTCTTTGTTCTGTTGAACACAAAATAAGATATTTTGAAGAATGTTGGTAACCAGATAGTTTGTGTTGTTTTTCAGCAATTAAGAAAGACTGAACTGCAAACAATCTGTGCTGATGACCCAAAGAAATGGTCCTTTGTATTCTACATGTCAAGTGAGCGAGACGGTCTCCGGCGTTTTGAGTCAGCTCTCCACAGAGGATGGTTTATCCACACGAAAAGTGAAGTAGACATGTGTAAAGATCAGTCTGACAGTAAAACACCTAACTTTTATTTCATAATTCAGAGTAGGGAATCTTAAATTGATGGTCTTGATAGAAACCTAACAACTATCACGGTGATAAGAAGAGTTTGTATAGTCATACACAAGTGACACAAGTGTATGACATTTTATAACTGGAAACTGTTCTCAAATTAACTTCAAAATACTGCTGATTACAACCCAAGCCTAACATAATGAGTTGACCTTACTATCTGATTCGAGCTGACGTTACCAAACATGAAGAAGCCTAGTGCTTCTTTAAATATGTTAATAAATTCTTTGGCTTGGCAACTAAATTAATTGTTCAGATTAGTTTGTTAAGAGGATTTGCAGGCCAAGCATTGGTCAAAATTGTCACTTATTTTAGTTGTTTAAGTCTTAAAGTTGTCTTAAAGAGACATTGCAGTACTGAGTAGATGTGTATCATACTCTTAGCTAACATGTTTTATTTTTTTACCTTGTTAAAAGCAATTGTGTTCATGAGTGTCATTTTTTTATATATATATTCAGCTATTTTTAAGCCAATATTTTTAAACTAACATATAATTCATATTTGTATTTTATTATTAACTGCTCATAGTTACTTTTATGCTGACATTGGTTATGGTTCTAAAGTATTGAAAAAAATCCTTGCAAAACATGCAATTTCCTTATATTATCAACTATTATTGTTTTTGTCTATATAAGCTAAACGTTACTAACAACTTTGAACAGTTGCTTTTGTTACATTAATGTAAAATTCATCATGTATTATATTTATACATGTTTATGTATTATGTATCTTCTATTAAATTTCAATAAAATAAAGTTCAGTGTTTGAGTAAGATGATTAATCCAGTAACGGATCCAAGGCGTAGTTATGGTCATAATTTATGATGTTTAGTCACTTATTAAGAGGTGCTTTTTGAAGAGATGTGCATATTTTTTTATTACTATTAAAATTTATTTAACCTGCAAGTTAATAAAATGTCGCACAATATTTTATATATATATTTTTTTAATTTATTTTATTTAGTGCTAGATAAATAACTTTCATTTCTGCAATTAGGGCCAAATGTCGACTATTTTCACACGTGAATAAATAAATTGAATATCTGTTTTTTGAAAATGAAACAAATGTTAATTAGAATATATTTACTTTATGTTGATTTTAAGTTATTTTTTCAAATGAGACAAAGAGGGGTGCCAGAATATGTTTTGAGAATTCTGGCTTATTGGTATGGTCACCAGATGATGCAAGTAAAATGCGGCAATAAGGTCTCTGCGCCTTTTGGGGTTTGTAATATGTTTACATGGATGATCTATCTTAACGTTTGAATGAATGTGGGTGTATGACTGGGAATATTTTAGTGAACCATATTACGTATGCAGATGACCTTGTGGTGTTTAGTCCTAGCAGTGCTCGTCTTCAACAGCTTTTAACTATGTGATCTGATTATGGTCTTGAACATGAAATTTTATATAATCCTGATAAGAGTATGGATATGATTTGCAGAACTAAGAGAGATAAAAGTATAATGTGTCAGTTTTTTAAGTAATCTAATAAGAGTCTCACTGTGTGTGCGAAAGTAAAATACCTTGGTCATTTTATCACTGAACGCATGACAGATGATGAGCATATTGAAAGGCAACAAATGATGTATATGCAGGCGAATATATTTTTACGTAAGTTTAGTTCCTATTCAGATGAGGTGAAGGTGTCACTTTTTAAAGCTTACTGTTCAACACTTTGTACTGCTCATTTATGGTGTAACTAAAGAATATCTAGTCCACAGAAGCTGAAAGTAACCTACATGTGCATTTTAGTTTGGGACTAGTTTAAGTCTCGTCTGTGAAACCGGGGGTTAATCTCTCAAGATCTGATTGAAGAACTCAACAAACTCTACAAAAGTGTCATATGCCCTAAAATCATGTATATGATGATGTCATTTTGATACAAGAATTGCATCGTCCTTGCCATTAAACCAGTTGTAAGCATCAATTTTATTTTCCTGCAAAACAATGATGTGCTTCCCCTTTAATGATTACATGTTGCCGAATGCCCCAGTTGTGGGAAGATCCCCACATACACCACTAGTCTCATTACCACGCACCAACACTTCGACTGTGACCTTTTCCACCTCCAGTAGCCACTCGGCTTGTCAGAGAGGAAAAAAAAGTTCACACTTCAACAAGCATGTTATATGTTATTACCTCATGCTTTGGATAGGTTTAGTTTGAGAACATTTTGAAATTATTGCTGAATTTGTTTCAGCAATGATGTAAAGAGATATTGTCAAAAACTTTGGATAATGCTTACGTGTTTCCCCTCAAAAATTTCTCTAGCCAAAGCTCACGTTTTGATACATGCCTCTTACAACTTCCTTTTCCTACCACATTAGACTTTAAAAAGGAAGTGTTTCAGTGTCAAGCCTTACAGATCCTTTTTGTCAGCGTTGTGATCAACATGGCAGCAGAGGTATGCAATTTAATTTTTATCTTATGTAAATATAGTTAAATATATGGCAAAATAAAATGTAACACTTTGCAAAAAGGTATCATTAGTTAACATTAATTCATTAACTAACATGAAGCATTTATTAACCTTTTGTTAATGTTAGTAATGTTAACAGATAGCAAATTCTGATCTTAAATATGTAAATGCTGACATTTACATGAACTAAGATAAATAAATGCTGTAGAAGTGTTGTTCATAGTTTGTTCATGCCAACTAATGTTATCTGTCTGGTGTACTGTACTGTACTGTAAACCATAACACTCAAAATAATGAATTGGTTTGAGTAGGACACACTTAAATTAAGCAAATTAGTTCAGTTAAATTAACTTTGAGTATTTAACACTTTCTTTTTTGAGTTTACAGAACTGATATATTTCAAGTACACTGTTTCAGAGTTTTATGAACTAATTTCTTTTCATTTAGACCAAGTTAAGTTTAACTGAAACTGGGCTGGGATTTCTATTTCCCAGAATGCTTTGCTCATAGCACTCGAAAGAGAGAGTAAATGTAAAATGAAGTCTTATATAATGCTTTTTGTGCAAAATTAATGTTAAGTGAGGGTTTAGTAGTGAGTCATGCTAATTTAATTCTATGCTAATTTAGAAGGGATTCTGTTAATGTGGGTTTTTGGAGAGTTACCATCATGGTGATAAGTGCACGCGGCTTGTTTTGAGAACAGGTATATTCAATGTTTTATATCACTGTACTCATTCAGCAAGTACTATACCATGCTGTTGCTAACATGCTAGCAAATTAGCAAGTTCGCATTTTCTTAATTAGCTTAACTATCTGTCTATCTGTCTGTCTGTCTGTCTGTCTGTCTATCTATTTCCTCTCCCAATTGAGGCATTTTCTGATCTTCTAGTTAAAGGATCCATTTTCATTTAATGCACTCTACCACATCCCTGTTTTCAACACAAGCGGAAATGAAACTGATATCATATTTTATATGTTGGCCTTTTTGCTTAGTCTGAACAAAACAAAATGATCATGTAGTCCTGTGTGTGTGGCATTTGAAACAAATGTATTTGAGACCACCTCATTGTGGTTCATTTCTAAATCCTTTGAGTTTTTTTCAACTGCACTGAAGGAAATAATTTCCTCTCGTAGGTTGTACCTGAGAAAACCTGTGGCAATAAAAAGAAGATGAAAGTGAGATTCAGCCTGTCGATAGAAGACGATTTGGAGATGGGTGGGCACCGGGAAACGTCACATCCACAACTAGATTTGGAAGATGAGGACATTGTGGGCGACTGTTTCTATGATGACGATCTTGTTTCCCTGGCAAACATAAGCTTCAATGTGGATGTTGACCAAGACTCCAACACTGACGACCCTATCTGTGGCTGTAATCACCAATTTAATGAAATTGTGGTCATGTCTGAGCAAGCTGATCTTGCCTTTGGTAAGAAATATTCAATAATCTTTTATTCCTTACTGTTTTTATTCATTTTAACTAATGTGGAAGTGGCCATTACTTTTTTATTGTTCATAAGAATATACAACCCCATTTTTCATATTTTTCTGTATATTCACACTTTCTGCAGTTGGGCGATTGATTAAAGAACGTGACAATTTGTTCCTGAAGTCACACCAAAAATGCAAGTATATCACATCCAAACAGAATAAGATACATTTGGAGGACACTATGTCAGGTTTGTATCAAATAATGAAAATGTTTGTTTTTTAAACATATTTTATGCCACTTTTCCTTGTTTCAAAATGACATTTTTTACATATTTCAAATTTATTCAGCAAAAATCACCATCTTCCAATGCGTGGGCACCAAAGAAAAAGAATCAGGTGTTCCTGTTGTGCTGAACTTCACTGGTACAAATAACTTCTTCTGCTGCACCAGCGAAGGAGGAGAAACGATTTTAAAAATTACAGTAAGTTTACAATAGTGTTCTGTTTCTTGATTTTGTTTTTGTCCTTTGTTAGAGCTGTACAGCAAAAGTATATTCTGTTATTTGTATCTTATTTTCTTAATAGCATGACAATATATATATATATATATATATATATATATATATATATATATATCCCAAAAGCTGCAGTTAAACAAAATCATGTTTATTTCAGAGATATGACAAAACAAAGCTGCACATCCCTGGTGATGATGAAGAAAAATTGGCCCATGTTTTCTACATGTCTCAAACCCCAGATGGTCTCCGGCATTTTGAGTCAGCACTCCACAGTGGATGGTTCATTCACACTGTTGGTGGTAATGTTGTGAAAATGCATAGAGGCACACTTACACCCAGCAACTGCTTCGACTTAATTGAGACTGATACCACAAAAACCATCGACTATTAAAATAAGGATTGTATTCAGAATGTGCTTCTTCTCTTTATCATTAGTTGTATATTGTAGTATCACAGCATTGGGCATGTTTTTATGGTATGTAAAAAATTTTTTTTAAAAAGAAATATATATATTATTGTTACTTTATCCATTTATTTATATTAATCTCTATTTACATCTGTCTGTATAAGCTATTAGCAATTGGTGCCATCCTGTTGGTTACAGTACATTTATCATTTGTCATATTATCATGTGTTCATGTATATTTTTACACTTTAACTTTAAGCATTCAAATAAACATTTGTGAACACACCAACAAAAAAAAAAAGATCTGTTCATTGTATTGTAAAATAAAAAAGTTTCCAGACGCATACATGCGATGATGTGGAAGCTTTTTTCATCGCTCTTAATTCTGATGTAGAGTAGAGATGTTGTTTATGAGTACAGCTTTTTCTTTACAGTCCTGTTTGTTCAAAGTCTTGCTCAAAGGCTTTGTTCACTTTTCCTTCATTTGAATTCTCATATGGGTTTACAGTCTCTTCAGCCTTCTTAGCTTTCCTGGGGTGGGGGAATATAATAATTCAATCACTCAGCAAACAAAAATATGTTAAAACAATATTTTGCTAACATTCAAATTTAGCTTTTTTGTGCTAACAATTTGAGAACATTATTAAGGCCCAGATAACAATAAATAATGTTTTAAGACCCACAGCTTACTATTTATAAATTAATTACTTAATTAAGTCATTAAAACTTGAATGCTAAAAATGAAGTGTTATTTATTATTGTATGTACCAGACCACGATGCTGGATTATGCCATGAACCAAAATCACTAAACTGGTTCTAAGCCACATTTTATGATTGACTCATTCTTTGGGGGCTTCCCCTCCAGTACTTACTTCTTCCTGTTTAATATCCCTGTGGTAATGAGGTAGATCCCTCCTAACACAGTTACACCCATTACCACTCCAAACACCACCAACCAAACTGTGATTTTTTCCTCTTTGGGTGGAGCTAATGTTGCCTGCAGTCCAACAAATTCCAGTGTTTCATCATTGAGTAGAAATGCGCCATTGATGCGTTCTCTTGACAGCCTGTGAAGAGTTAATAAGGGAAGTTCTGTAGTCAGTGGAACAATTGCTTTAGTTCCCCATGATTATGTCAAGTTCCCAATGTTCAATCATATCCAAAATATTGAAATGTATTCTGTAGCATTGAATAATTATATCAATAAAATAGTTCATTATAAATAAATATATATTAAAATATAATCAAAATATATTAATAAAATACCAAATTTTACATTTTTTAAAAATGCAACAATCGTTATAAAAATATATTTTAGAATAATATTCTATAATTTATTATTATTATATACAATATAAAAATATAGAAATATTAAATATAGTATGGTCTCAAGAAATACCAGATAGCCGCCTCTACTTCTGCTTTAGGAATTACTGTGTCTGGTTTGTCTGGATCCATCACAACAAAATAAAAGGAGATTCTGGAAGTTTCATTGAACGTGTGGATGTTCTCTGGCCTGCGAGAAACAAAAATGTTTGTTCATTTTAATGTCTCATTACTCTGACATGTGCAATTATGTGAAGGATGAGGATACTTGCATGAAATTCATTTCTATTTTCTTTTCTTCCAAGTAGTACTGGCGCATGGCAAACCCCATAGTGGACTTAAAAAGATACATTTCATTTGTATTCCAGGTGTACTGGAGATAAGAATGAACAATAATTAGCAAATGCACATTCTATTTGTATCTATAATTCATTATATTTGTTAAAAATTAAGAGACTTACTGCATCATCTCCCATGGCAGATTTCAGGCTTATTCTGACTTTGAAGGCATTTTCTGAATCTGCATTATTTATATAGGAAGCTGTGAGTATGAAAGTATGGCCAATGAAAAAGCATTTTTCAACACATATATTAATACTGGAAAATTATTTGGTCTGTATTGATGGATGAAGGTAATATAATTTAACCATAGCTTTATTTTATTTTTTTTTTAAAAATCTACAAAAATCTTCTTTGAAAAAATAAGTACACCCCTACATTTAGTAGTTAGTATTGCTTTTTGTTTCTTACCTCTATCAGTTTCTTACATTAACTAGGGGGAAATTTACTTTCCATAAAAGCACAGGCTGTAAAAGAAAAGTAATGAAAAAGTAATGTTTATGTTAAAACGGAATACTAACTTGGGTTAATATTGACGTTCCAGCCGGGCACTCTGTTATTCTTCTGGTTTTCCACCTTCAGCCACTCCATGAGAGTGCTGAAGTAATGTAGCAGTGGCTGGGAGTCAATCTTCGTGGTTCCTGCAATATCTTCCAGAGCACGAGTCCAAGACATGGATCGGCCTAACTCGAGCATATGCCTGCAGACAAAAATACAGTTCGTTTATAGCGGTTATGTTTATCCTAATCAAAGAATACAGATCTATTGCATTGTGAAGTTATTAGTAGAAAGTATCTCAATGAGCAATATCAAAGAAACAAAGCATTCTTCATACCTGAGTTTGTTACCAGCTTTGGTTGAGTTTGTAATGTCACATTTGTGAAGAGGACCGGTGTGGCCAGCTGCCTCACATAATGCCTCTTGAAACTGGAACTGATATATGGTTCTTGTAAAGTACCTATCAGAGAAACAAGACATAGCTATTAGCCTTTATATGCAAAGATTTAGCCTATATTGTATTGCATAAAGAAAGACTGAATAATTCTGGCTATAAAATTATACCAGATCCAGATTTCTCAAGTCATTACAGATTCACAAGCTCTCAGTTCGATTCAGACTCATTGTGGTAGACTGTGTCTCAGTTATAACCAGTGTTGGGTGTAATGCATTACTAAGGAATTATTTACTGTAATTTAATTACTTTTCCCTTGAAAAATTAAAGTCAGAGTTACTCTTAATTTTTCTGTAATTTACTTAGTTACTTCAGATGTAATTGCATACAGCATAGACTGTAGAACAATATAAAACAATAGTGGATTTAACATCAAAATGTAAATAATTTGGTCACTTCAAGAATCATTTATACAATTTTTATATAATTTGTTTGACAGAATTAAAAGAGCAGTATGGTATTTGGAAAGTAAATAGGGTAGCACTTTATTTTACAGTGTCATTGTGACATGTGTTACATGTAGTTACTATCGTAATAACTTATCGTAATTACATGCAACTAATCCTGAACCAAACCAAACCCCAATCCTAATCCTATAGTAAATACATGTAGTTTCTTAATATAACTCAGTACTTAAATGCATAATAACAGTGTAACAAAGACACCTTCAAATAAAGTGTAACCGTAAATAGTAATAAATATTTTTTGGAGAGAGTAATTAGTACAGTTATCTAATTACACAGTTGAAGATGTCATTAGTAGCTAGTAATTACATAGTGGCAAACACCATCAGCACCTTGTCCAATGCAACACTTTATTAATACTAAAGCATTACCTGATAAAAGAATAATCCCCGGACACATGGAAAAGTGCAGGTGGGTCACAATACGACTCATCCCTGGGCACAGCCTCAGCCACTCCAACTAGTTCTCTCCTGTGGTAACAAATGTTGTGATGAGCTACACAGTGCAACTGAATAAAACTTCACAATGTTTGGATTCTGATGTATGTTTCTTCTGTCACTCACTTCATTTGCCACCAGCGGAGCATCCACTCATCTTTGGGGATGGTTTCTTTGAAGACTTGCCACCTCCATTCCTCCAGCATGTAGGTGAAGGGCAGAGTGGCTACGATGGTGAGGGCCTGCTTCAACAGGAAGTTAATCTCTGTCTCTGTGCATTCAAGAAAAAAAATGTTTTCGTAAAGAATGATTTGCTATAATTGGTTTCATTTCATTTAGATGAAGATTCGTCATGCAATGGCTTTTTACCATGATCCTCCTTGAAATCAGAAGGCAGAAGGCCCAATGACTGCAGGTGAGAAGGAGTGGCAGCAGAAAGTGACATGATTTCTCCCACGGCCTCATGGAAACCTTCGTTGGCACCATCTCTCAGCAGGTACGAGTTGTGACGGTAAGCCATTTGGTACTGGTTATGACCCATCTCATGATGAACAGTTAAGAAATCATCCATGTTCACCTTAGTGCACATTTTGATTCTGAAAAAAAAAAACAGTGTTAATTTTATTAATTTCATTCATTTTGTTTAATAATTGCTGTACTTTCGAAGTATTCATAAAAGGATAGTGAAATAAAATGTACCACTGTTTAAAAAAAAATATTAAACAGTACAACTGTCATAACAGGAAGAAGGATTTCTGTAGGATCATGTGACTCTGAGGAGTAATGGAAAACTGGAGTAATGGCTGCTGAAAATTCAGGATTGCCATCACAGGAATAAATTAAATTTGAAAAATATTAAAATGCAAAACAGTTATTTTAAATTGTAAAAATATTTCACAGTATTAATGATTCATTATTAATCAAATAAATCCAAACATCAAATATTTTAAATATTTAAACTGAATTGAGGTCTTTAAAATAGTATCTTATCTACCAGTTAATCATTACCAAGCGCAGCATTATCAGCCCCACCTGAAGTCCTGTCGATTTCCCATGTCCCACGCGGTAGGATGGCACACCACATCTCTTCCTTCAGGTTTAATGAACATTGAGTTTGTCCAGAAGTTTTCAAACATTGCAGACATGTTTACAGACATAAAGAATTTTTCTGCCTCTTTAAACAGGCGCATTTCATCCCAGCCCTGAAATGGACAGTGGTGTCAAATAATTAGGAAAATAAAAAAGAGCATGACCACATTTTAACAATTTACAACTCCATAATCTTTAGGGACACTTTTACTGCTTCATCTGAAGAACAAAATGATTAGAATAGAATAGATTACATTTAATCTTTGATCAAATAAAATGTGAACAGACTTTGTACTGTTAACCATATGAAGATAAAAGATAAAACCTTGGCGATAAAGAGATGCTCAGCTCAGAGTAATAATAAACAGTGGTCACATGTCTTACCTGGGCCACCATTGCCGAGCTCACATCAATATCGGGCTTTTCTGGGTACGGGATCATGAGAGGATATAGGTTGGTCCAAAACCGTCCCCACATATCCCCTGAATGCGAAATATCAGAAATGACATTTCATCACAGACCGCATTATATCCTAATTGCATTTATTTATTGTATTATCTGCCATTAAATATCACTATTTCGACAACAGAAATCACTTAACAATATTCCATATATTACCAAGCAGATGTGCTGGAAGGCAAGCGTCGGAGGCGATGTGACCAGGATAAAGACCTTGCAGTTTTCCTCTCACATAAGCATGAAGCTCTTTATACAATGGTAAGATCTGAAACATCATATTAAGTGTGAGTTTCGGAATCAAAACCAAAGCATAATTGTCCGTCTTATTCTGACTTCTTTTTTTTTTGACCAACCTCCTTGTAAACGCGCCTGGCGTCTTCCATGACTTGGTCTCGGGAGTAAATGTATTCAGGTTCATCAAAGGTTTCGTAATCCCCCTCCAGTAATCTCCATGGTCTTCGTAATCTTTCAGAAAAAATTAAGAAAACACTTTTTTTTAATTGTTGGCCACCATCACATCAGCCGTCCATAAAGTCAAAGCAGTAAAAGCGAAGGTGTAATATTTATGCTTACTAAAAGCCTATGTCATAAAGTTAAGAAGATAGTTTGTACTATTGAGTTTGGCGGCTTCGTTCTTCAGATCGACATATCTCTCATAGAGGACTCTCATCTTCATCCCTGTCTCCACTCTCCAGCCCTCCCACACATGCAGACGCTCGTCGTAGTCTTTGCTGTTTGCCATGATGCTCTCTAGACCTAGTGAAGGAAGTATGTATTAAAGTCAGGTGAATTGGTAATTTAAGTTAAATACATGAGTGTTCAACAGTTTGGGGTTGGTAAGATATATTGGTAACACTTTACAATAAGGTTCATTAGTTAACATTAGTTAACTACATTAGTTAACATGATCTAATAATGACCTCCATTTATACAGCATTTAATAATCTTTGTTAATGTTAATTTCAACATTTACTAATGCATTATTAACATCTTTTTAACATTAGTAAATGCACTGTGAACTAACATGTTACAAACTGTGTTTTCATTTACTAATGTTAATGAAGATCATTAAATACAGTAACAAATTTGTTCATGGTTACTTCATGTTAGTTAAAACATTAACTAATGTTTAACTAATGAACCTTATTGTAAATTGTTACCAAAAAATTGCAGTTAAATGTTTTTGAAAAAAGTCTCTTATGCTCACTAAGGCTCCAATTTTTTTTTTCATTTTTGGATTACTAGCCCTTTAATAATTTTGTGGGGAAAAACACTGCAAACTTTTGAAAGGTAGTGTACACTAATACATAGATATTAGATATTTAGATATTTAATCTCCTAAATCTGTTTGCAAACTCAGACCTATTTTCTAGGGTACAAATCTGTGAATTCTGAGGATTTCATTATGATAAATCAAACTGAGAGCTCCTGAAAATATAATCAAATTATCCAGAATATTAAATAACTGAATATACAACATCCGTTTCTTAAATTCTGTGAATCTTTCTGCAGTGTTTGGGCCTGGTGATTCATTATAGAATCTTTATTGAACCTAAAGACAATGACACTCCAAACCTTTCTGGCCCATTTTACCTTTACTTCACCTTATGTTTCAAACCGTATATCCCCTTTCTAATAAACGTTTCACCACTTTCAACAATGAATCTGAGAATTGAAACTGATAGTTCCCTTTTTCAGGTTTGTACACGTGTATGAATGAAGCAGATAAAAGAAGCCTTTTACACAGACGCTTTTGTTATCGTGAACATGGAAACATGGCATCTGTTAATGATCCTGAGATTTCTCTTTATCATTAGGATGGTGACATATGTACACTGACATTACCTGGCTCCAAAGTCTGACAGTCAGAGGGGTTGTCCTTTTTGCAAACAGTCGCTGTGTTGTAAATAGTGCTCATCTCTGCCATGATATTCCTCAGCTGTGATAAACAAGGCATTTCGGACCAATTTAATACGTTTGCAGGGGAAGTGAAACATAAGAAAGTGAATTTCAACATTTGGGGGATATTATTGTAAAACAGCAATGTCATACTTACTTCGCTAGCCTTGTCAGGTGAAAGTGCCCCTGATCCTTTATCTTGGAGCTTTTGGAGCAGCATTTTAATCTCTGGATCAGAGATCTGATCGATAGGGTAGGCGTTGGACTCCTCAGACATCTTATTGTAGTATTCGCTCCAGATCGCGTATGCTTCAGCCTGAAGAGAAGTTTAGAACTCATAATAGAACACCCAATTTGTGATTTCAGTAGCTGAAGGGGTTAAAAACCAAAACCCTTCAGCAACTCATGAACACCCATATCCAGTTCAATTAATATTTTCCCCAAAAATTAGATAATTTGTGATTTCAATAGTTGAATGGGTAAAAAACTGTCTGCAAAAGATAGAAAGAGATGCTCAACCTGTCATGAACACCTATATCCTGTTACTACTAATGGTGTTCAATTAATGTTTTCACCAATGAGATTTTAATAACTGAATGAGTTAAAAACTGTCTGCAGAAGATAGAAAAAGATAATCAACTTGTCATATGCAGTTACTATACTGATGTTGTTCAATTAACATTTTCCCCAAAAATGAGATCATTTGTCATTTCAATAGCTGAATGGGATAAACCAACAATGAGATCATTTGTGATTTTAGTAACTGAACGAGTTAAAAACTGTCTGCAGAAGATGATCAACTTGTCATCTCCAGTTACTATTGTTGTTCAATTAATATTTTCCCTAAAAATTGGATCATTTGTCATTTCAGTAGCTGAATGGGTTAAAAACTGTCTGCAAAAGATAGAGATAGTCAACTTGTCATGAACACCCATAGCCAGTTTTTACTGATGTTGTTCAAATAATATTTCTCCTAAAAATTCGATATTTTTGTCATTTCAATAGTTAAAAAACTTATTGCAAAAGCTTGAAAAAAATGCTTAACTTGTCATGAACACCCATATGCAGGTGATATTGTTCAATTAATATTTTCCCCCAAAAGTGAGATGCTCAACTTGTCTGTTTATATCACTCTTACCTCTTTAACTGCATTTTCCTGGGAAATATCTGTGTTGTAGGCCCAGGATGCAAGAGAATACTGGTACATGAGTTTGGATGCCTCCTCATCAAATTTCTTCAAGAATTCCCTGGCACTTTCCTCCAAGGTCTGAGAGCAGACCACGGAGGCCATGGCCAAAAGCAGGAACCACCGAGCACACATCACGACAACACGTGTCCCACCGACACTGACGCTGTTGTTTTCCCCATGCACGGTTTTATCGAAGGCAACTCAATTGCTTTGCCCTTTGACCAGTGCCATAACCTAATAGAGCAACATTCTGCTTGAATGTAGGCGGGTTGGTTCCTGTAAATGAGTCTCACTGGACATTGTGCAACATATTTTCTACTCAAATTAGCATATTTATAGTTTAGAAAACTTAACTGAAATAGGCAAGTTCTGTAGAACACCAGTTGTTATGATGGTAGAGTGTTCTGGAGGGTTGCCATTATTTTCTACATGACATTTATCCAGATTACACTCTTACACTCTGGATACTAGTGCTTGACGCTTTATACCAAAAAGGTTCAATATAAGGTGAAATGTCTTGCATGCTTGCATAACACTTTCATGATTAAAGAGTTAAATAATTTAATTTTTTTTAGTGATAAAGAGTGGCTTAATTCATGAAAGTAAATAAAATGTAAAAATGGATTAAAACAAAATTGATTAATTAAAACTAAATCTATGAAGCGCCAGACAGAACCCTTTAAAGTTCTATATAAAACATTTTCGTCTAACACCTTTTCTGAATTCGGAAACACATACTGCTCTTACTATTCCTGCCATAGAAAGATGTGGTAAAACTAGAAAGAGTAGTAGGCCTATGTTACATCATTGTTCAGAACTCGGCACGTGTCTACACCAGACGGATAGAGAGTGGCTGCGTCCGAAATCGTATTCTCTCTTGAGTAGGTGTTTATTTTTAAGTAATTAGGCTACTTCACGACTGCTAAAAAAAAGTACATTCTATTGTGAGTGTGGGCCGTATGAATGTACATTGCTTCACTGCCATTCGCAAATCTTCTCCTGTGCCCTCATGAAATAGAAAGTGTCCGTCGTGTGCACGTATCAGAATCTCACCGGAAATATTAGATCATCCTGGTACTTTTTGTCTACTCATTATGAGCAGGCCACTGTGAATTCGAATACTTCTTTTGTCACATATCCTACTGTTTAGTAGGGACGTATGCTATTTCGAAAACAACCGCTGTCTACACTGGACGTGACAAAGCGAACGTATTTGTTTTCTGTGTCAGAAGTAGCGCAAACGCTACGTCAGAAATAGAACGGGGCTTCAGTTTACTGTCAGGAATTTGTCGTGTCGCGCCACAACCAGTGTAGACAGAATCACTGGTTATAATGGGCTCTTTCTGCTTTTGTCGCGTTGCGTCTGGAGTAGACGCAGTATGGCAAGCCATTTTGACTTTTATTCATTTTCAGGATAGGAATTCTCTTGATATCAACATATCAATTTTCACTAGTTAAAATGTTAATTCTTGATATCAGGAATTACATTTGTACTAGTTACAGTGTTAATTTCTGATATCAACAATTCAGTTCTTGATATCAATAATTAAATTCTAGATATCAAGAATTACAGTTCCATAAGTAAAAACTATAATTCTTGATATCTGTAATTGTATTTTCACCAGTGAAATCTCGCCATAGGCTGCCATTCAAATTCAGTTGTTGATATCAAGAATTGATTTCTTACTAGTTGAAATTCCAATTTCACATATGAGAAATACAATTCTTACTAATAAAAATCATTGGTTTTATCAATAATTACACTGTTACTAGTAAAAATGCAAATGTCTGATATCAAGAATTCAATTGTCACTAGTTGAAATGTCTATTCTTGATATCAACAATTGAATTGCTACTAGTAAAAATATTCATTTCTGATATCTGAAAATGAATTCCTGATATCAATATAATTTCTGATATCTAAAATGGCTTTCTTACTTGTAAACATCACATTCATGATATCGGAAATTAACATTTTTACTGCTAGCAATTCAATTGTTGAATTCAAGAATAGACATTTGCACTAGTAACGATGTAATTGTTGATTTCAGAAATTTGCATTTTTACTAGCAAGAATTGTATTCCTGATATGTGAAACTGGAATTTCAACTAGCAAGAAATTAATTCTTGATATCAACAATTGAGTTTGAATGGCAGCCTATGGTGAGATTTCACTAGTAAAAATACAATTCTTGATATCAAGAATTACTAGTGGAAATTGAATTGTTGATATCAAGAATTAACGTTGTTACTAGTGGAAATGTAATTCTTAATATCATAAATTGCCATTGTTACTAGTGGAAATCTAATTCCTGATATCAAGAATTAACATTTTAACTAGTGAAAAAAAAAGTTCATATCCTGAATATGAATAAAAGTCTAAATGGCTTGCCATAGACACTGTGGTGAGTGTGTAACAAATGAATATTTCAGTATTTAATTATATATATATTTGAGGCACACAGTACCTGTTGTATTCAGTAACAGCTACAGCAAATTAAGCACATCAAAAATACTGATTTTTGTAAAGAGCAGACCTGTGCTCTTTACTTTCAGCAGTGAGTCCTTTGTGCAAACATATATAGACCTATAAAAGCATAAAAACATTGACTGTGAAGGCTAAAGTAGTTCTTATCAAGATTAAGATGATGACTCATAGAGTTTCATTATAAATTAATAAATTTGATTGAACAGAAAGATATTAGCTTACAGGTAGATTGTGCAGAACAAATAAATGTTTTAAATTTCATCTGGAATCAATCTATGAATTATTACATTGGAATTGTTGGAACATTTTGAAACAATCACACTAATTTACAGCTTACTGCACATTCTCTTTTCAGTTACTAAACACAATGTTCAGACAAAATTTCAGTTTTTAGTTTCAACTTTCAGAGTTTAAGCAGATTGCTAACAGATCTGTTTTGTGTTTATTTGATCTCATCCATGAATGAGAGATGATGTTCTATCTCTTGTTTTACCGTTTTATGGTTTCCAGGTGAGGTTTTAAAGCAAAGGTTGGGTTAAAGTAAGATTATCTTTGTCAGATTAAATCTATCACCCTTAGAAAACGTGATTGTTAACCAATAAAAATGATTATGATTAGTCGCTACACTTTCTTTCTTTCTTTTATACATTTTCTCAGTGTTCTTATAATTAGCCTTTTTGCTCATGCACTTACTATAGGATCAGGATTAGGATGAGGGTTTGGTTTAGGGTTAATTGCATATAATTAAGCATAATTTCAAGCCATTTATATAGTAAATACATGTAACATATGTAACAACTGTAAAATAAAGTGTTACCCAACGTTTTTATCAAACTATCTTAGAATTTGAGTTTTAAGTTAATCCTCAAGATCAGTTTTTGAAATATGCATATTGTGTATATGTGTTTGTGTTAATGAATTATTTATTAAATAAGAAAATACATTAAAATTAGGATTTGAGTTTTCATGATCATAAAAAAATGAAAGCCTACATATCCTCAAATATCTAAATACCCTATATTGCTGTCACAATTCTCACAGTGGCATAGTATGACCACCATATCCTTTGAATTTCAGCTGCTGCACTGCACTGATTCCGCCACGAGAGGTTGCTCTACACATATCTCGCTCGTGACTTTGGAATATTCATTATATTAATCTTTTTCATTTAAAAATAGTGAGTAAATTCTGAAAAAGTGAACTCCTTGGTCATCACATTCACATCTATCCACACCACTATTCACCATTCAGTTAACCTTGTTGTTAAGCCCTAAGCATCTCTTAAATCCTCGACCAAAGAGTGCATAAAGTTTGCACGATACCTCGAACCGGATCCTTTCCTGTTCCAAAACGAGGCACGGATACCTTACGCTGTTACATGTGTGTGGCTCTCACAATGGAACATTATTGACGTAATCAGGGATTCTGAATGAACTTTTTCATTTCAGCAGATTGAAAGTATATTTTACTAGTCAAAAATAGGTGACTGTATTTATCATGCTGTAACACAAGAGTTTAACCAATAAGAAATTAGCTACTGGATGAATTACCCAGCTTTTGCTAATGTTTTAATGCATAATAATTATTTTAATTAGGCTACCACATCACATTCACCTTTAACTTTTAAATGTAACAAAAAGACACGACACCGTTTCAAAAACACCTTCTAGAACAAGATGAATTAATCAAAGCTATATAAAAGGGTGTTAGGCCTGTGTTTGGATCGTCACCCATGGAAGCTTAATTTCTTTTACAAACTACTACGGTTAAGGCCTAGCTCATGAATATTAACGCAGCCCCTGACTGGATGTTTACCAGGCGACGTCATCGTGTGCTAATTAATATTCAAGCCCCGCGCCTTCGCCATAGTAGAATGTGTAACTTCTCTCCGCTCCTGGCACAAGCAGACCAGTCCGTGTTTTTGCAAAGCCTCTCTCAATCCAACCTCAGCCTCAAAGCCCTGAAAGAACCCAGCAGCCTACCAAAAAGCATCCAGGACCAGAGGAGGAGCAGAGATTTTCACTGAGAAACCTCCATCCCTGTGTGATCTCCTCTAACGGGAGAGCTGAAGTGATGGCGGGTTGCGCGGAGGATTCGTGGATTCTTGTTTGACAGGCACCATCTTCTGTTGGATTAGTTGATTTATTCATTTATGGGGGATTTGCATTTACCTACTGAAAAATGCCTTTTGCCAAACGGATCGTTGAGCCCCAGCTGCTGTGCAGACATGCCATCCCTAATGATGAAGGGTTACTGTTCGAGGATCTGTGCTCCATCACCAATGTGGCTCTATCCCGGACCCTGCGGCAGCTCTCCGACCTGTCCAAACACGCCTGCTCCTTATTTCAGGAGCTCGAGAACGAAATAGTCTCCACTAACCAACGTGTTTGGGCTTTGCAGAACAAAATAGGCAAAATTCAGCAAACCGCCAGTGCGCTGGATCCAAAACTGGAGGCTGTGCGTAAGTAGACCATTGCGCGTAAATTATATGGCTTGGTGATTTTACTCACGAAAGTGGGATGGTTTGTAAATGATTGGAAAAGAATGAATGAATGTGGTGGTTATATGTATCAAGTCACATGTAGACACTGCATCGAAGCTTTGCCGAGCAAATTATAATGTGTCACACGCCTGTATGCGTAACCAACACCTGCACCGTGACCGGGTGCGCTTTTCGCTACGAACCGAAAAACGTCTTGCCACACAGTAACTCACCGCTGCATATTATTCTTTATAGTTTTAATGTGTGATCGGAGAGATTTTTAACACATAAGGAGACAGTCTTGGTCATTTTCAGCAGCTGTTTGGAGAGAGGGGCGTGTGGGTGCCATGGCTATTTTAATTCGACTGCTTATTTAAATGGGTAAAAGCAACAGCTATCTCCGCAGGTATGACATGATTTTATTGAATTTAGTTTCATTGTATCCCCATTTTCGATCATAATAGGAAATCTACAGTGTTTAAAACGCATAATTGCATAATCAAATTTGAATGCGCTAAAAATGTATAATGCTTATTTATCCACATCGATATCAAATAAAATAAACTATTTTCCCCGTATGTCACATTAAACTGGCACTTCTCCCATCCTGCTACTCCGACAGAAATAGATAAAGATAAATCTAACCTAAAGGTTATCGGTGATGTGACATTTAAACACGACGAGACGAGAAATCTTTGTCGCCCACACATAAAAGTGCCTATGTTATGAGAATATTATGCATTTTACATCAAACTTCCAGCTTGTTGGATATTAAGGGTGTGGATGGGAAATAAAAACCCAGTTGCTTGGATGCAGCACCAAACATCCACCTCATATCCATGAAGAAATGTCCAGAAAGGATAGGGAAAGAGGGCTATCCATAAAATATGCTTCTACATCATTTCAAATGCATAGGCCGATGAAACCAGGCCCCTTCTTTGAAATAAAATGTTACAGCCTCAGCGCCCTTGTCAAGCCTCTGAGGAGATCATAGCCTCATGTGTGGATCATATAGCCTCAGCACTGGGTGCTGCTGTATAGCTTTAATTATAAGCGGATGTTAAGCTGCAGTAGGGCTAAATCCAGTGCATGGATACAGCACTAGAAAGATGGAGATTCCCCCCTCGGCTTTGAGGCAAAGAGAACAAGCAGAGTTAGTTTGAGTAGGATGAAATGGTTTCATTCCTACCTGTGCCTCGCGACGTGTTTTAAACCTGGCTTCGTCCAGGAATAAACTGATTTGACCCAAAAAAAGATTTAAGCCATGTAGGTCAAGCTAGGACCTGCTGAAATAATCTCTTTCTCCCAGAGTGATTATTACCATCGGACCCTTACAGCTCCTCTGCTCCTTACAGAATCAGTTTGCAATAGTGTGTCATTTTGGAGGACTCGTTATTTGTCATGTTACGGAGTTCATAGCATGTCATGCCCTTTTAGCTTGGCAGAATGAGGTAAAACTGGCAGTGGGTCTGGTTTTATTGTGTATCTGGGTAGACTGATGTCCTCCCCCAGAGGATAATACAGTGTTGTCTTCTTGGCAGGAGTTAAAGGACATTTCAGATATGAACTTTGCTTTGATTGATGCACTTAACATTAGATGGCAAAGTTTTATGTGCCATCAGAGTTTATAAGATCACCAAACTAAAAATATCCATTGTGAAGTTGAGAATTAATGTCAACCTGATTTGTCCATTGATTAAAATGTTAGCCTCATTCCCAGTTATAACATTCTCAAAACATTCTGGTAAGGTTTTCTCAGAGTCATGAAGAGAACCTTGAAGAATTCTTCCAGTAATGTTAATAGAACGTTCGATCAACGTGATCTAATCTTTAATATTGTTCTCAAAACATTTTAGTTGGATGTTTGTCATATGTATTTTTTTAAATGTTACTAATTAACGTTCATATAGTCCATTTTTAATACATTTCAAAAACTGGACATTTTGAATGTTCACAGAATATTCAAATATAAGTTAATATATATATATTAGTGAAATATTTTTAGAACATATTTTTGTTAGCTGGGTTGTCAACAAGCTCTGAAGAAACAATATATTTACTTTTTGAATTTTTATAAATACATTTTCAATTATTTTAATTATAATTTAGATTTTAAAACTGCTTCAACAGTAACAAAACTTTATTTTATTGAAGCATTTATGCATTTTTCTCTCATTTGTTAGAGTTCTGGCACGTATAAGGATGTATAATCAACATTATGGTGATTATACGTCCACTTTACCCTTTAAAAGACTTGATTTTTCTCAAACATCAAACACCTAAAGATGGTCAGAGATATACTGTATGATTCTGACTGTGGATTTCTGAGAAAAGCCCAAAATCCAGAGATTTCCAAAAGCCCGTTCCACATCAAAAAGGTTCGATTCATCCCTGGTGTTATCCTGTAGTCTGGTTAATGTAGATAAAAGCAACTAATTACCAAAAATGACAGAGTAAGGTCTACGAATGTGTTTGTATGTTGCATGATTAAAGGAGGATAGTGTTATGCTAAAGCTGGTTGCTGTGTCTGACTTTGCAGTCAAAATAAAAAGATTAAAAGTGAGGGGTTTTGCTGTCTTAAGTGTTGAGGAGCATAAACTTATGCTAGTCTGTAATTTTTGCATTCTTTAACAGACAGAAAATACTTGAGAGGTTTGACTATTTTCCCCCCACAAATTTCAAGATTCAGACAGTTGTTTTTATGTTTGAGAATTAATTATGATATAAAACATTGATTCGAGAAATATTTCCTTGCATTTGATTACAAAACATTGGTTGTAAACAACTGTGCTGGGAGCCTCCAACTATCTCATTGTGTGAGTGATATCCCTTTATGGCTTGATTAGTGTGAACGATCTTAATCCCATAATTGCAGTGCATTGTCTTGTTATTCCAGTGATGGCATGTGGTGCTAGGAACGACACCCTCCTGAATTTGAATGGACAGTTGGCCAAATAACTTTAATTGTGACCTTTGTCTCTATAGATTCACTCTAGATCTTCTTTATTATTTAAAACAAAGCTTGAATACTTAAAAAAGTAGGTTTAGATGATTTATAAAAATCAGCTCTTAAATACCCATGTTGATATATGAACATGAGCATATATATATATATATATATATAAACTGGAGTCGGATGCTGATGGAGAGACTCAGGAAGAAGTTACAACTGTTAGAATGCATCTAGACATTTCTGAATGGTTAGTGGATACATTTATGTAGTTGCTGTGAAGTTGATTCGACTAGCGTGTGCCGTCATGTTAATCTTTTGTGCAAATCAAGCGTTGAATTGACCCTCCATTGTGAAGCAGTCCGGCGTAAAATGACGGTATGGTTACAACACTCTACTACAACAACTCTATCTCTTCTCTAAAGCAGCCCAAAATGCCCCCCCCCCCCCTGTTGTGTGTTCTCGGGGGCAGAATATATGTAAATTTTGGAGTTTGTGATGTCACCAACCTGGGAAGAAGCTTGTCCCTACCAGCTCTTAAAAACTATTTCTGTAAAAGCAAATATCTCCCTTTGCATTGAATTTGTGAACATTGTAACTTTCCTGATATTGTTTATGCTCAAACAACAACATTACACACTAAGTAAAATCATAATCAAGGACCACTTTAAAGTTCAGATAACTGAATTCTATTCTATTAACGTTTCTGGAAGAATGTTCATGGCTTTGAGAAAATCTTGCTAGAATGTTCTAAGAATATTCCGTGTTGGTCAAAAATAAGTCAAGTGAAAAGTCACAGTCAGTTTTATTTGTTTCTTTCAAGGACTGAAAAATGAGCTTCCAAGAAACCATGTTTCAAACATTAGCATTTAGAAACACTATGTACACAACAGTAACTCAATGTTATAATAAAGACAATAATTTGACATGAGGGACAATAAACAGACTGTATATACAAACAATAGACAAAGTCAAAGTCATACAGCTCAACAGCTAGTGCAACATCCTGTAACAATGACAGTTGTGTGAATTGTTATTATAGATTGTTACCGTTTTAAAATGGCCAGACTGAGGTGGATTATTAAGGTGTCTAGAGCAATAAATGTGATGCAATATATGTGCAATATATGGGGAGGGGGGTCCATATGAATCCTGTCGCTCTGTGTGTGTAAGCTGTCAGATAACTGTTCTTAAATTTTGAGGTATTTGCATAAATGTCTCCTCCTGCAGGAAGCAGTTAAAAAATGACAAAATTGCAAATAATCTATTTATTTAATAAGAGAAATGCATTCCTGAAATCTTTAATTAAGTACATATGTCAGTGCATCACATTGCCTAACAGCACAGAACAAGAACAGCTACAGTGCCTCACACAGCATTGTGTCTAGTCTGGGATCTAATCCATTCTGGGACGCTTTACTCTTTCCGTCCTGGAAGTGAGAAGGTCTGTGATCTGGCCTCCCCAGCGAGGATGGGTAGAGATTACCTTGCCTGCACCCGGAGCTGTTTAATTAGACAAGATCTCTCCCAGAGCATACAGCTGTTTGCAGGTTTTACTAATGAAGGGAAACCATCAGACTGAGAAAAGTCGAATCGTAGCGATTGGAGAAACAGTTTTAACTTGTTACGCTTAACACCCACACCAACGTGTCTAAAACAGGAACAGTTTCGACTTTGTTCTGTTGAAAACGACGTATATGACCTGAGGAAACCTCAGAGATGGAGTTGTTTTAATCATACTTCTTTCAGTAATTTTATGCAATTTTTGCAAAAAAAAAAAAAAAAACGAAAAAAAATGAAAACATAGATATGGCATTTAAAAATATGATAACACCATAATAATAATATTTTTAAAAAAATAACAATAGTTTTATTTATATATTTTATTTTATTTTATATATATAACTTATTTATTTGTGTATAGCCTATATAATCATGCTATAAAAAATAAGATTATAAAAATACATTTACTGTAAGTTGCAAATGCATATAAATTGCAAAAAATACTGTAATATTTATATAATATAATATATAATTATTTAGAATATATTATATAATGTGTATATTGTCTATTATATATATTGTATTTGTGCAAATATAAAAAATATATTTAAAATATCAACTATATATATATATATATATATATATATATATATATATATATATACACACACACACACACACACACACACATATCTTTATTTATTTATTTATTTATTTATTTATACCATACCAGCAGAAAAGTAACAGAGGCCTGAGGGAGAGGGGGTCTAACCTTTTAATAGAGCCCACTGCAGCATCCATTCTCTTTGCTCTAAGAGCCCCTGGAGCCAAAGTCATTGTCCTTTAGCTTAGACATACCCACACACAACCCCCCCCCCGCATAAAGTACTCATGAACAGAAAAGGATTTTGTTTGTTTGTATAAACAAAGATACATGCGAATGTAAATACACATATAAAAGACACAAAACACTTGCAACTTAGAATACACACTCAGCACACACTCCATCTTCCATTCTCTGTTTGTCTTGTAATAGGTCGAGGGCTCTCTGGCTTGTTCCGTTTTGATAAGTATCATACATAAATGAGTCTCAGTGGCCTGGAATTAAAGTAGCTATGGACGGCACATCATCCTCTCAGCTCCAGGCCACTGTGTGCTCAGCTCTGATTGGTCAGATTCAGAGAACACTGCAGCCCATGGTTTAAATACTCAGAGTTTGCCCACCATTTGCGCACACACAGTCTTAGAGAACAAGTCTACCGTGAGGACTTGTGCATTGCCTCGGGTCAAAATATGGATATGCAGGCTTTTACTTTTTATGTTTTGATGGTTTTTAGCTGATGTTTGATCTAACATGCTGCGGTTTGATAAAGATGCAACTTGCATATTATTTTGTTGAACTGAGGTCTACCACACAATGAATAGTGTATGTTGGAATCTCAAATGCAGCATCACATTTAGATGCTTTGTGGAACGTAGAGAATATGACAAAAATGTGTTAGGCCTTAATGCATGGCTTACACTTCAATGAAAAATAAATAACCCATTTACACATAGCTTATTGGGAAAAAACCCCACACAAATCAATTGTAAAAAAAAAAAAATATCTCATTAAATATTTAATAGATAGAATATTTAATTAAAAAGGGACCTTCATTTGCATGTTTTTTTCTTTACTTGAACTGGCACCATTTGTGCAAAACCATATGCCAGTCATTTGCTTGACTGCAGGAGCCATTCCTGAGTGCAAATTTTGCAAAGAGTGGCAAACTTCATGCCAAGCACACGCTAACTTTAAATGTAGTAAAAGTGCTTTGTGGTTTATGTGGAAATCACATTCAGTGATTCATTGTTTATGTTTCAAGTTGCAACCGTAAACTGCTTTGTACAAAGTAAGATTCCTTATTTTTTCATGCAATATAACAATTTTTCTCTAATGCTTAGTCTGTTGCTTGGTTGAGATTTCATGGTTGAGAAGCTATTTGAGTTGCAGTTCTCTTTGCCTTGGGGTTGGGCCGTCTCTAACATAGGGGTTAACACAATGGAATAGTAAGGAGTGTTATACCACTTCCTTTCATTTGATTTAGTACACACAAAGGGGTGAATGACACTCTCAGGAATAAGCACAAAATGAAGCATTAGGTAGGTTCAAAGGAAGTGGAAGGAGGAAAAAATAAATAATATTTATGGTCTAATGGGTGCTTTGGGTTACTATCAGGAATTTTTATGCTGACCTGTACCTCTGGTTTGCCCCTGCTGTATCTCTCTAAGAAAAGTCAGGCTCATCACTGTAAGATGTCATATATCGTGCATGTTCAAATATCACATTTCATACATACACACACACACAAATATATATATATACATACACACACAGAGCCATTCAGGAGCACAGAAACTTATCACCACTGTCTGTGTCTTTTATTAATAAAATATCTACATTATCTTTCTCAGCAACAAGGGGCTAACATCCAGGTTTTGAAGTATTTAAACTTACGGCTTAATTGTTAATGAGAGACGTTGAGCAGACACAGGTAATTCACACGCACACATCTCTGTCTCTCTCTCTCTCTCTCTCTCTCTCTCTCTCTCTCTCTCTCTCTCTCTCGATTAATTCTAATAAATGCTATAATTTTATCCCTTTATCTCTGTGTCTAATTCAAAGCGGGCAGAATACTATAACAAGCCATTACTGAAAATAATCGTCCTTTTCATCCTTACGGTCAAATATTGTGCTGCAAACATCACTAACAGCTTAAAGTTGTCAATGCTGGCAAATGACCATAAGCGGGATAATCCACGGCTAGCTGTGCATTAAATGATTTGAATGCACTCTGCAGGTGCTTCGCATCAGGTGGTTCTTATCCTCTATGTTGTGCTTTAAAATAATTTAATGCACATCTAGCTGTGGATTATCTCTTACATAGTTCATGTTTCCCCATGCTCTCACTCATTTAAACATCTGGTTAATGACAGAGTTTAAGGCCTGACCTCATGAATAATTAGTAAGACCAGCAGGTCCATTGAGAATGTGTTTCTTTTTTTTACATTAAATATTCATAAACTAATTGTATAGGCTACTTTTGAGGGAAGTAGCACAGACTACATAGCGTTAAAAGAAAAGTGATGTGGAGCAGAATGGATTTGGATCTTCCAAAGCAAAATGAAACCAATGGATTGTTCGACCATCAAGATCAAAGTGTATTCATCTAAAAAAGATTCCATCCAATATGTGTCCCAACTTGTTCCAAGCGGAAACCCTTCCCCAACATCCTACAGTACCCCCATCCTAAAAAAGGACGGCACACCGAGCAGCGAGCCCAGACACATACCGAAGTCAGAGAGCACCTGTGTGTGGGGGTTAGCGGCAGGTGTTGCCTCTCTCTGCCAGGGTACACGACTTCTTGACTTGCCCTTGCCATTTGCAGCAAGGCATCACTTTTCTTGTATATTTCAGGCTTATGTTTTAAGTTTCATTCAAATCTTACAGAGATAATGGTGGACAGATTTTAGAGACTATTGATAAAATATATTGTTAGCTTATATAATATAAAAGAATGTTTTGCTAACATTCCCATTATGAAAACGTTATTTCTGATTGTTCAAAACGTAGTTTTTTTAATGTTTTAAAATGTTTTTTTTTCTTGGTTATAAGAATGTTAAAGGCACAATATCTAAGATTTTTAGATTAAAATATAAAAAAAAACACACTAAACAATGTTTTATATTTTGTTGACTTGTGTACTTAAATTAACAATGCTTTAATCCAGAGAAATCCGCCACTTTAACCAGTGTAACGGCCCGTGTTATTGTGTCCCCTGTCAATGACATCATATCCGCGTAACCCTCAATTTCCAATTTTACTTCCGTAGAAACCATGGAAACACCAAATACATTTTAATATATTAAATGTTTCATTATACAGGTGAGCAACTGTTTGTATACTTTTATCAACAGAAAACTAATCATTGTTATATATGTAACGGAGGCCAGCTAGTAGTTGCTGTGTGAGTAAACCTGAGATGGTCTAGCGACAGATGCTAGAGGTTGCAGTCCTTAGCCTCCTTGTTAGAGTGTCTGACTCCCATGCCAGAATACCTGGGTTCGAAGTCCGCTCAGAGCGGGTCGAGGGGTTCTGTTGGTGCTGGATGGGAGTGAGGTTTAGGCGGGGTGAGTGACTCCCATGCCGGAAGACTGGGATTCGAGGCCCGCTCGGAGCGGGTCAAGTAGGACCCCGGTAGAGGGGTTACATATAGGTCAACACGGCTTTGTTGTTGCTGTGAAAAAGTCACGTCTTGCTGCGAAACTTACATACTGTGCCTTTAAGGAAACATTCCATTGTATAATTTTCCAAATATGAGAATGTCACTTTTGAATGTTCTTTGATTGTTCTGAAACAAGTAGTGACATTTAAAATAAAACGCTTCAGAGAAATGTTCAGCAAACAATGTACAGTATAAATCTCGTTTTTGTGCCAACATTTTAAGAACATTATTAAAGACCATATAACCTTGAACGAGCATTCTATTAATGTTACTGGAAGAATATTTGTTCATAATTTTGAGAGAAACTTGTCAGAACATCAGCCAAAATTATGAGAATGTTTCCTGTTAGTTTGGTAGCGAATAGAGATCCTAAAAAAATATAGTATTTTCATAAATAATGTATTTTCAGTATTGACTGAAGTATATATTTATAATCAACATTTCTTTGCCATCTTGCATTTAATTTTTCACTGAGCTTGTTGCGATGCAGCTTGGGCTTTGAGACAGAGCAGTAGACCTATCTTTTTATTTCTCTTTGATAAGCAATTAAAATCAGTTAAAATACACAGCTGTTTATTTACATATTTAAGTACGCAGATGAATGGAAGAGCACAACGAGGATCATAAAGTCAACATTTTTGCCTTCTGCCTTCTAGCCTTCTCAGTGCTCTACTTTTCCCTTGGAGTTGGTCTACTTCTGCATTTGACAGTACTTTTAATGTTTAATGCACTTTGATTTTCACTGGAGACACATCAAGGCTATGAGGCCTCTCTGAGAACTGTTAATCGTGATGAAAAGAAAACGGCATCCTCTTAAAACAAAGCCTCAGAAATAAAGGTCGAACTGAGAAGCAGTCAAACTAGTAAATGGGGGGAAAGTATAATGTTAGCCTTAGCCGTATGGACCAGACACAGTCACCATCTTGAGCAAACTGAAAGAGAGAGGCATTTTCTTTATATATAAAATATATATTTATTGTTTTGTATTGATAAGAGTTATGTACTGTAAGTTGAAGTAGTAATATAATTGTCAGGTTATCCAATTCTGTCATATCTACAACACTTTTTTTATTTGAGCTTTTAGTATACCAAAATGCACCAGACATCTGAAGACTCTTCGCCCTCTTATGTAGAGCAATTTGGCATAGTGAGAAATTATCATTCAGTTTCCCCAAATAATTCCACTCAAGGTTCATTCCTCAGCCTGAACGCTTTTAGTCTTGGTGAAAGAAATGTGTCTTATGATAAAATATAAATGGACAGAACCATTTCTCAGTTGGGGATTGTCACCATAACTCAACTACTGTATAAGGCTATTTGTGTCAGTTTCGGCTTTCTCTCTGAAGTAGTCACAGCAGTAGTTCCATTTTACATTTCAGGTCACGTCCCACTTTTAAGGGGTAACTGAGATGGGAAGTGACATCCTAAACCAAAGGGTGAAGGTTTGACCAGTTATCTGCTGCTAGATGCTGTAACTATACCATTAGGGTGCAAAGAATCTTCATCATTGGTAAATATTTGTCATCTCATCCTTTGTTTGTTTCTATACAAGTTGCCTGGTTGCTATATTGGTAGGATGACATTTCTTAAAATTAACCACTTAATGGGGACACCCCCACAAGAAAACTGATTCATGAATGGATTAAATAATATCTTATGTTATATCTAAAAGTTAGTGTAATTATTTAGTATCTTTAGTTTAGTTTAGTAAAGTTTAGTCTTTAGTAGGCTTAATCATATACGGGCATAAAGGGAATCCTCACATGGATTTGCATATGACTTTATGTTAGCTAAAGTGGAATATAAACAAGACTGAATTATCCCACTAGTCACCAGCAAGTCAATGTTAACATCTTATCATATAATTCTCATGACAGCGAACAATAACATTTTACTGATAAATCCTTGTCTGGTGACAATTACCTCATACCGCCCTGAGAAACATTCCCTTGACAACATTTCAGCTATTTTGGATATTTTCGTTCATCTGCTTTCGCTGTTTTGAATCGGTTCTTTTCATTGAACCAGTCAAATGTAGAGAAACGAATGGACTGTTTGTGATTGAATCATTCTTTGGAATCGGTTCTTTACAATGGATCCCTCAATGTATGGCAAGCCATTTTGACTTATATTCATTCTCAGGATATGAATTCTTGATATCGACAAATCAATTTTCACTAGTTAAAATGTTCATTCTTGATATCAGGAATTACATTTCCACAAGTAAAAACTATAATTCTTGATATCTGTAATTGTATTTTCACTAGTGAAATCTCGCCATAGGCTGCCATTCAAATTCAGTTGTTGATATCAAGAATTGATTTCTTACTAGTTGAAATTCCAATTTCAAATATCAGAAATACAATTCTTACAGTAAAGTTTGGGTATTTTAAAACAAATGCTGTAGCTTTCTCTGTCCTTTTTTACAAACAACTTTTAACATTACTCAAACTTGTTGTGCGAGTGAAATATATACTTAATTGTGGTTTGCAAAACAGCATGGTCTTCACAACCAACTCCATGATAAGATATTTTATTAGTTTAGACAGAGGGGAAGCTTCTGGCATGGGCCTGCTTGGGTTCATCTTGCCTGTGTTTATGTTCAGACTAGTCAAGTTTTCTACCTGTGAGCTGCCAGTAATTTTGGCATACCTTTGATCACACAGCTATGATGATGAAACAAGCAGAATTCATACATGTGAACTGGATGAGCCATGCTTCAATCATTTTTTCCCTTTCTCCTCATAGGTACACAGCTAGAGAGAGATTTTATTGATATGTCCTTGTATTACCTCTTTGATGATTTTCTGTCAGATTACTCCAGAATATCTGACGCCATTCTCAATAAATTTAATTTTATGGCATGTAGCAAGGCTCAAGTATTTGGGGAATTTTTCATACCTCAAAAGGACACCTTGGGAAATCATTAACCACCTCTCTCAATTCACTGGATGTATGGATGGGTTAAACTGCAGTTTGACTTGAGTTGGCGGTCTGCCCAGACTGAGCGCAGCTATGCTCCACAAACAGTGAGAGACGTGTCTGTCATAATTTCTGAATCCTGTCTACTACTTCTAGTCTTAAAGATCTATCAGAACCACAAAGGGGCTTCAAGGAGCTGGAGCTAATGTAGTGACAAAGACAGACAAATTCTACTATTTCTGCTATAACACATTAATTGTGGTCACTGATCATTACTGTGATGAATCATTAAAAGTCGTCTAATTTTAAATACTGTCCTATCTCGTTTTAGTAAATTTGTCACAAGGGCTGTATCTCAGTAACTTTTAATTTTAATAATTATTACAAAACAGTGGCTTGAATTACTTTTTACAAGTCAGCTTTTTCATGCTTTTTCAGCTTTTTTTTTCAGTCAAGACTTTATATTATGTGCTCACTCAAAAATCTGAATTATCAATTCTGTAAAAAAAAAAAAAAAAAAAAAAAAAAGTACAAAATTGAATAGTTGTGGCAGAAAATTGCCAGTACCCTTTCCATTAAGTTTAGTATTTTTACACACTTTTTAGTCTTTATTTTTCTAATAATAGCTCTGTTTTTTAACTTTGGTCCAATTTTGGACTTAAGTCGCAGTCACACCGGACTTTGACCTCACGAAATTTCTACGGACATTGTAGCGGTCGTGATATGATGTCACACTCTGCAGCTTTTTTTTGACATGAACTCAACATATAACAAATAGTAAAGCATTCAATGTAAAAACATACAATCTACTTGACTGTAAAACAAAAATTTTGTTCTTTTAATTCAGACAAGAGGTCATGCCGTCACGTATCGATCTTCTACTGGTCACACGTCTTTATGTGATGCGAATTCGCAAGTCACACGAGTTCACAACTTGAACTTTTAATACAGAGAAATGCTAAACTTTTCGCATGAGCTTGCGTTTCCAGTCTGATGCATGCATATGAATGGAAGTGAATGGAAAAGAGAAATGTGTAATGTGACCTCCCCTTTAGGATAGCATAAATTAACAAATAAGCTGTTTACTAGGGAATTAGTTTGCCTGAACAGTGGAAGAACGAGAGGCAAGCGGAAAGGGCCAGTAAAAATATTTGTGAAACCTGTTAGGTAACAGTTATTTTCGCAATTCTATTGGTGCTGCTAGTGGCATATAAAAATCAGTGGGAATCCTCATTCAGTGACTGAAGGAAATGCTCCTCTGTGTCAGAGGAACAGAAGGAGAAGTGTTTGTTTGGCTGCTCGTACTGCAAGAGATGGGTTGGTCTCACAGAGAGAGAGAGTGAGGGAAAACAGAGAGGAAAAACTTGGCTGATTGAGTCACAACAGAGGGAATAGCCATAATTAAGACAGACTGAGGGAAAGAAATGAGAGAGGACTGTGGTGATGACAGTGTATCGAAGCTGCAACTGTAAACAGGGCTATTGTATGATCAATGGATCACTATGCAGGTATAAGGTTACATTATATGTGGACGACTGACCTCTCATTTCATATAGAAATTAATATTTGCTCAGTGAATTTTTAACTTTTTTAATGCTGGCTTAAATTATATAAATATAATATAAGTTAAGTTGTATTATATTAAAATATTTTATTATGGAGTGTAATACTTAGATTATTAGAATGACTTTTAATAAAGGAGTCCAGGAAATATGCAAATGAAACAGATGACAGCCATGTGTAAAATAAATATTCATTTTTAAAAATGAATTACTATGAACAATTAATTTGTATATATAAATTAACATTTGTTGTGTGATTTTTACCTTTTGAATGACACAATTGAATGTTTTAGTGAATTATTATATTATATTATATTATATTATATTATAAGCAGAGATGACAGCTGTGTCTGCAATTAAATATTCTTTTTTAAATATGTTGTACTATTATAAAAAAAAAAAAAACACTATCCACTGAAAAACTATTTTTCTTTGGGGCTAGGCAAGCTTTCGTTTGCTATCTTTATCCCTTAACAAAAAACACATGCCACTTCGAGAATGGAAAGTGAGCCAGAAAAACAACTCTGTCTTATGTAATGGTTCTAAACAGAGTTTTGTTTTCTGTGGGACTTTAAGAGCCTTAGGGAATAAATCTCTGCAAGTTTTGACCATGTCCAGAAAACCATTGCTCTGGACAGTATAGCACAGCATTATAGGGTGTGACTAAAGACATAGTACCAAAATACAGCATCTGTTCTGGATCTGCTAGGAACGTTCATGCTGACCTGTGGCATTGTAATTCTTTTTTTTTTTTTACCACACACCTTTTAAACATGAATGGAATGGCTGTTTATTTAATTTATAACAAATCCCTTGTGTCTTTTCTCCTCGCTGCTCAGGTTTCAGGAGAGAATTCTGTATAGGTAAGTTGTTTGTCAAGTGTTGATGATAGTATTAGACAGTAGACCCCATCTGTAGTCAATAGGTGTACTTGTATGTGTGTGGTTTGTGTGTGTGTGTGTGTGTGTGGTCTTAAACCACACCATTCTCTCAACAGATTGCCTTTGGTAAGCATCTTACAGTGCTGTTTTCCCAGTCTGAAGGACAGCTGTCCATACTGTTCCTGAAAGAGACACCCTGGAGTGTCACATGATGTTGAAATCATATCTGGACAGATATAGGGATATCAGCATGAACAGATTAGGAGCAGCTTAAGCAGAACAGACACAAAAAGCAAAGCGCAAAGCCGGGCTCATTAGTTCAGGAATTAACTGCTATTACTCCATTACTGGGGCACAAATTAAAGCAATCTCCAGCCAGGATGTTGAAGTGTGCAGTCCAAACACCTCCTGCCCATGCGTCAGTATGGATTGTGTGTGTGTTTTTTTTTTTTTTTGACATGTCCTCAAACGTCCTCGGATTTATTCATCAGATGTTCCAAAGGTATGAAAGTAAGATGTCAGTGAAAAGCGGATAATAGTTGTTGATGCACAATGAATTTATAGAACATTTACACCAGTGTTCAATAGTTTAATACAATTAAATACACTTTTATATAGCAAGGATGCATTAAATTGATCAGAGTTACAGTAAAGTCATATGTAATGTGACAAAATTATTTTTTTTTAAAAAATGCTGTTCTTTTGAACATACCATTCATCAAGTAATCCTAAAAAAATTGCACCAAATTAGCATATTTATTTTTTCGAATGTTCAAGTAACAATGAAGACTGAAGTATTGGCTGCTTTTAAAATATCTACTTTAACACAGGATAAATTACATTTTAAAACTAGAAAACAGTTCTTCATTTATTATTTTGTAATAGTTATATTTCACAATATTACTGTTTTACTTTATTTTTGATCAATTAAATGCAGCCTTGGTAAGCATAAATAAAATCTTTTGAACAGTAGTGTATTTAGAGTAAGTGTGGAAGCTTGTTTCCACCACTGAATAAAAAGTAAAAAAGGTAATAGCTACATTTAGACTTTTTACATACGACTTTTTCTTGCAGTCCGAATTTACATCTCGCAATTCTGACCTTTTGTTTCGAATTGAATGATAGTAGAAGTAATTGAGTTATAAATTCAGAATTGCGCGATATAAAGTCGCAATTGCATGTTACAAACTCGCAATTATGATTTTCTTCTCAGAATTGTGTTTATATATTGTGTTTATATAGCATGCAATTGAGAGTTATAAAGTCAGAATTGTGAGATATAACCTTGCTATTCAGAGAAAAAAAAGTCGGAGTTTGCGAAAGACTATTTCTCGCAATTGTAAGTTTATTTCTCTGAATTCTGACATAACTCGCAATTGCGAGTTTATATCTTATCAGGAGCTCAAATACGAAGCAAAGGGGTTCGCAATAATGAATAGCTTGACCTGTACATTATCCAACTTATTACATGGAATTTTACAAAGTAAATTTTATTTTATTTTATTAATTTATTTTTATTTCAGTTATTTTATGTATGTGAAGAAAGAGACCAATAATAACAATCAATTTCAGAGAGCTGTGTATAATACAGGGATATTACTCTTGGATCAACAGGGGTTTACCTTTCTTGAGGACACAAGGATGAAAGTTTACAAATCACTCTTTAAGGGATTTAAACCAACAGTCTTTCAGTTACTGGCCCAAACGGTCTTGTTGTTAAGAGACTTTGGTGGCCTTTTGTCACTGATCAGAGATTAGATGAGCAGTTTGTCTGATAATTCTTAAGGAAAGGATTTGGTCTGAGACATCTGGCCCTAGATCAGTCTCTATGAGTTTATTTTTGCGTGGTCTGCTGAGTGGGCTGATGTGTCGTGTGCTGACAGCAGTAGTGGCGTGCTGCAGGGCTGCAGGCTAGTGCAGCTGCTCCACTAGACAGTGTTAAAACACTGAATGCTGGAAACACGCTCACACTGCACCTTATACACGAAGATGAAGAGCCAAAAAATAGATACAGAATGAAATATACAACCTAGATCATACAATTACAAATTAGAGCATGAATACAGAAGCCTCATTTGTCTGATAGAACCAGATCTACATCCACTCTATGATCAAGTAATTGAAGGCGACTATTTTTACTCAGTTGAATAATTACAGCTATGCCAAACTGCAATTAACTTGCCTTGTAATTTCCACTGGGTTCTCCCCACTGCTTCACTAGCGTGTGTCATTGTGTGCGCAATAGTATATGTGCGCGTGTTCGTGGGAATTTGTGTTGTATTTAGAACGCGTCCTTTTGCGTGAGGAGGGGGCAGAATTACTCTCCTTGGGCGTGAAGTGCAGATCAGCCATATGGTTTTAATAGATCAAGGCGAGTGATCCTGAAACTAACTAAGGTCATTATATTTCTCTATCTGTGGCACCATCTGCTGTTGCTTTTTCCCATTTGTTTATCCCGAATCTACAGATTGACCGACAGGATAATTATTACATGAGGCTATCCTGCAACACAAAAATGTCACTCTTGTACTGTCTTAAAGTGACATTCAGGCATCAATCTGGAGCTGTATTGATTTACCCAAGGCTAAACTGGTAGGGTTAAAGGTTTTTCCAAAACAAATAATATACTTTTGTCAGATGTAAAAAGAGATGTTTGGCAGAATGTTCACACTGCTCGTTTCCATACAAGCCAACTGAATGGTGACCAAAGATGACAATAAAGGTATAATTAAAAATAGCATAACAGTATTTCATACGAATTGTCGTCTGAAGCCAGATGGTGGCTTTGTGTGCGGAACATTGCTTTTTAATTGTGTTTGGACTATTTGGACTACCGTTCAACAAGCTTGGGATCAGTAAGAGTTTTATTCAGCAAGAATACATTAAATTGATGAAAAGTGACAGTAAATAAACTTGTATTCATCAAAGAATGCTGAAAAATTATTTATATATTTTAATTTTAATTATTTAATACTAAAAATTTATATATAAAAATTTAATTATTTACTTTAATTTATATTTTATTAGTTATATAAATTTATATTAGATCATTTCAATTTAATTCTCACCGTTTCCACATAATTATCATGGTTTCCACAAAAATATTAATAATATTATGCTGATTTGGTGACACTTCTTTCGTGTGACACTAAAGACTGCAATGGATTGCTTAAATTTTGTTTTGGCATCACCGTAATAAACTATAATTTAAAATATATTACAATAAAAACTGTTATTTTAAATTGTAATAATATTTCACTATAATATTGTGAAACATATATATATATATATATATATATATATATATATATATATATATGTAAATAAATAAATCATGAATTTTTAATCAAATAATTGCAGCTTGAGTGAGCATATAAGAAACCCCAGTTACCATCCCCAAACATTTGATTGGTAGTGTACATATTTAAATTTGTGTCTTGATCTTTTTTCACACTTAATATATGCGAATGTGAGTGAGATCATCAGTGAATGACATAATTTTGGTCTGTTCCCCACAATCATGTGATTAAGGAGACTTGAAATAGTGTGCCAGTTGCATGACTACTGTTGTCATTCATTCTTTGTCATGTTATACAATGTATTTATTGTGAATCCACTTTGCTGGGGGGAAATGTCACAACAGCACCGTTTTGGTGCTTCATGATAACAGTCACTCAACTAACTTTTTCTTTGGCCTTGATATACGAGAGAATTTTAGCAAAGCTAGATTGCTTATTGAATGTAATGAGTAAATAACCAACATTTATAAGTCCATCTGGAATTCAGATACTTTTGTCAAGAGAAAAAACAGTTCTAGCCTTTCAGTTTTGTAAAGGCTGATTATTTTGCCATTTTGCTTTGACCTCAATGTGGCTGTTATAATGAATGCCTTCTCTCTGTACATTATGCAGTACTTGCAGTTGTTTTTTTACAGGCATCAAAAACAGGGGAAGTTGAAAGGGTATATTTGTTTTTTAATTTCAGTGCTTGTTTAGCAGATCTTCATTAGCATGAAGCCTTTGGGTGTCTTTTGCTTGTGATTTGAATATAATAACATTGAGTTTAAAGCCCATCTGACCAAAGAGTTGAAGGGCTTTAGTGTTTGCTCTGCCTTTCTACGCTGACCTCTCATTAGATGTGCTGGTGCTAAGCCAGTTACCAGCATGGTCTTGATCCGAGCCACGCAAATCTCCAGATTAGACGGAGGCGATTGAGCGTTCTGATCAGATTATTCTTCAGGGTCTATGGCATTGGATTGGGCCTTGTCACAAGCTAATTATCCTTAGCTCATGTGAGCAGGCTTTCCATACAGAATGATCTTTGGAGTGCTTTGTTCGATAAAGATTTACAAAATTGAAAAGGAAGTATTGTCATTTGCTACGCGAAGTGCACACTGAAAGCTTCGCTCAAGTCAATAATGTGTAAAGAAGTTTGGGATTAGGCGCGTAAAACTCGTTGAAAGGATGGAGTGGATTTTGTTCTCCATTGCTTGCTAAAATGGCTCAGCCACATGTCAGTGAACCAGTGTTAATCTTATCAGTGGAATAACTGATGAAAATGTTTGTTACATAGGGGTTTTTTTTATCAATGTTAAAGGGTAAAATACACATAATGATGAATAAATTAAAACATATTATATATGGAACTGGCAGGAACAGCGTTTTTTTTCCCTCCATTTGCCCTAAAACACTCTGTTTGTAGTCATCCAGTTTGAAACGTTGACTTCAAACATGAAGGTTTTTCAGATTTTTTTGTTGCAGCATTCTCTACGTCTTTACAAATCTTTGCAGCATTTAGCCGCTGCCTACGACGTGCTGGATCCTTCACTAGAAACCGAAAGTAACTCACTCTTTGATTCTTACACCCGGGAACAATAGTAGTCAACCCCATTATGACTAAAAGTTTGCTAAGAAGCATTTCCTACTAAAGCAAGGCAGAATTTAACTCTGACACACTTAATATTTCATCTCACACATTAGCATCTTTTAAAATGCTATTGAAATTAAAATGCCTGATATGTGCAACTGTATAATTTACAAAAAAATAATGTATCTGACATCAAATATTGACTACATTTAAAGAATCAATTTTCATCAAATGGCAAAAACTAGACATTTTGTACATTTGGAATCAATTAAGATGTTAGTGTTGTTGTCTAAAAGTGTGAGTTGTGTGTGTAAAATCAAAACTGTGTAAAAATTAACATTGAAATGAACTGACAGGACAACACACTCTCATGTCAATTTGTAACTTTTTCATGTTTTGGCAAATTGTTGGCTAATTCATGTGACTGCAGAGTTCAGTGTAACAAAGATGTTTTGGGCTCCACTGAAGCTTGTAATTTTAATTGTGGTGTGCTTTTCCTTGGGGTTTTCATTCATCATTCCATACTCTATCTGAACAGCGTGTGTCTCTAACACCTGGAAATGCGGATCCGGGGGCTGGAAGCTTGGTTCTTGGCGTGTTTGTTGCCCTGTCCTCTGGGGACTGTTTTGTCTCCCTGACTTTCAACAGCCTTACACATGGCTAGTGTTGTTTGGGGGCGTCACAGAGGGCCGAAGGGGGCAGGGGAAGCCTGGTAAAGGGCCTGGGAATCTTTACAAATGCTGTCAAGGTTTTGAATGATGAGAAGGGTTTGTGTGTGTGTGTGTGTGTGTGTGTGTGTGTGTGTGTGTGTGTGCGTGTGGAGGGGGGGGGGGGGTCGTCTCAACTTGTAAAAGGAGCTTGGTGGCTGTGGTCCGTCATGGGGTCACTGCAGTAACAACCGGAGCTAATTAACCAATCACCTGCAATTACTCAGCAGAGCCAGGATAGTCGTCTGTTCACGCAACTCTCCTTTTAAGCTTCAAAAGCTGAAAGGTTGGTCCATGGCATGTTTCTTGCCTACTGACAGACTTGTCCAAGTCCTAATGCCCAGCTTAGCATTGTTAAGTATGAGCAAAAGACTCCCAAGGTGACTTGGGCAAACCAAGACCAGTGAAGTATTAACTGTAGGTTAATACTGTAGTGTTAAATACTGTTACAGATCTGTCTAATCTCTGCCATGACAAAAGAAGCTTGGAGTTTAGTTTTCTGAAACAATTGGCATGTTTTTTTTAACATGTTAGCGCGGAGCTAACTTAAAATCAATCTTTATTTACTTACCATAATGTCATTTCCAATTGTATGCTGAATCACAGAATGATTTCTAAAGAATTTATACTCTTTTCTATGCAAAAATCTCGAAAAAGGACAAAAACAGGAATTTCCAGTATATGTGTGAGACTTCATATTCATTAGCTGCTGTAGATAAATAACTAGAATAATAACAAAGTGCAGTAAAATGTAGTTTGCACTACAGGTTTGCTCTGTGTTTATTTTTATGATAAGAAATCTAAAAATATATTTAAAGTATGTTAACAATTACCAGTTTGGCATACCAAGCAGCATAACAGACTTTTTTGTACAGCTAAAATAACTGGAACCGGATGACACCGGAAGCCTCAAACATTCTAGTTTCAAATAGCTAGCTATGTTAAAAATAAGGTGGTGATTTCAAATGTTCTGAAACCATGCAATAACTTTGAAGAACAAAGTGAAGTTCACTGAAGTTTTTTTTTCACTGATAATCTTTTTTGTATCCATTTTTTTTAGACAAGTTGTCTCATTTCAAATAAATGGAATGGAGAAAGATTTGAGATTTGCTAATTTAATTATTTTATCCAAAGTGATAATATTTCTTCCAAAGGAAAATTGTGGATTATGTCTATGGTACTTTTTGGGCAGAGCCATGTACAGACATTTTGGGGGCATTTGTTCAACTATAAAAAGGGCCCCCCTCTTATAATTATTTATACAAAGTAAAGTTACATGTTGTTGATCATCTTTAATTAATTATACTATTTAACACTAAACACTATAGGGCTGTTATTCCAATTAAATTACATCTTTATCAACAAAATGCCATTTATCAAAATCCATTTACACTGCAATTACAATTGCCTAAATAATTTTATCAGATTAATGTTGTAAATACAACATTTTGAATATAGAAATATAACATTCAACTGATTCATTCAGAGCTTCAGACCAGCTGGATCATTCATGAAAAAAGCAAGAATCATTGAAGTCACTGAATCATTGACTTGATTTGTTCAAAAATCATTCAAGAACGAATCACCATTATCTGTTGCTGGGAGACACGACATTTCTGCTTTGTCTGGAACATTTTTCATTGGCAAAATAGAGCAAAACCTGTCAAAATTGACAACATTTTGTTTACAAATTCATATTATCAACTTATTGTTTATTGAACTGTTTCATAAAATGAATATCACATTTTGCAATCATGCTGATATTCGAGAAAATAGCACTCTTGCTCATGTATATTATGTTAGAAACACAAAATACAACAATTTGTACAAGGGTAATTCATATCTTGAATTTTGGGGACTTTTTTTCTTGCACAATGCCATATATATATATATATATATGTGATAGACTAGCTTGTTGTTAAGCTTAATAGTGGGCTATTGCCTAAGTAGGCTGGCTGTATTGAGATGTTTTAATAATGGTATAATTTCACAGTGGCCACATTGCCATTATTACCTGGCTGTCACCAATGAAGGCAGGTCCTGGAGACGTGGAAGCTCTGCAGAGCTCTGTGGTGATTGAGAATTGCTGCCACGGGCCAAATTTACACAAAAACTAACTAGTCAGAGGCCAAGAGGGCAGTTGAGGTCTGTCTATTCATGTGCCTGTTTTTGGGGCTGCTTACATGTGGTCACCATGAACTGTCATTGTATGGAAAAATGCAAAAAGATTTTACTTATAATTTTAAACATGCTAGTCTAAACATTTTATTGACTGAGACTGGAACCTTTTACTATGCTTGTGATCTGCAGGGAAACCCAAACGAACAGATGACAGGAGATTCCCATATTTCCATAGAAAGGAAAGAGCGTGCTCACTATGTGACAGTGAAACAGTATTCGGTTCTGCCCCTTTTAACCTTCTTTTGCACTTTACTCACCTCTCTCTCTCTCTCCATTTGACCACTATGTCCCTACACCATTACGGCCGTGTGGTTTGTGGTTATGACAAACTGTGGTGATGCAGACACCACCTGTGATTGAGTTAGCAAGTACAATTATAATTTGTTCAAAAAAAAACAAAAAAAAAACAGCACTGAACATTTTTTTGCATATTCTGTTCATATATATGTCAAAAACAAAAAAAAAAAAACGGTGAAAAATAAGGAGCAGCCCATAATCTCACTCAGTTCCCGCTCTCCTCTCAAATCTGCTCTGTCTGACGGGATTACACCCTTCATGCAATCCTTCCCTGCTTTTTTTAATCTGTGTTTGTGCCTCTAGCCCTCACAAACATTTTTAGGCAGTCAGCAAAATCCTTGGTAGATTATTTCTGTACAATCACATACTGCCAGATTTTAAAATCCAGAAACTCACTACAGAGTTGCAACTTTTATTTTTGCATTATCATAAGGGACATACATGGCAAGCAAATGAGGAAAATGTGAATTAGTGTTTGATTTTTTTATTATTATTATTATTTTTTTTTATTACAGATACTCTGAAACATTGGCTAGAACAGGGGTTCTCAACCCTGGCCCTCGAGGTCCACTTTCCTGCAGAGTTTTGCTCCAACCCTAATCAAACACACCGGAACAATCTAATCAAGGCCTTCAGGATTATTAGAATATTACAGGCAAGTGAGTTTGATCAAGGTTGGAGCTAAACTCTGCAGGCCAGAGTTGAGAACACCTGGGCTAGAATGTTTTTATATTTGCTTTTTATTTTATGCCTACAGTATCTGATTAATTTCCAAATAACCGTTCTTAAGTGTCTTAACCTTTTACGTGAAGTGTGCGGTAAACAGTTTTTTTATGTTTTGCTAACTCTCTTAAGACAAAACTGAAAATTCAAAATCATCCACAAGCAGATTGTTTCTGATTGGCTCAGAAGAGGTTTTTAAACATCCAATCTCTTTGTATACAAGATCAAGAACAATGGATTTTGTAGTCTATATGAAAAACAAATCCAAAGGAATTTCACTTGGGTAGTAACTGCCTTTTATGAGAGTAAAAGATGTAAAATTGGGATGCAGTCTACATCTTTCTTTACCACTTACTTCCACAATCTCTCTCCTCCAACCATACTCTATATCCTGCAATTTTTTTCCCTCACAGCATTTGTGGTTGCGGTTTTAGTCGTGTGTTATAAAAACAAAACATTGTGCAGAAAAGCAGAAAATGAACTCATAAACTACTCCAACTCTCATAAATTACCCCACCTTCTTCCTGTCAACCACTTTTATTCCCATGTTTTGAAGGTGAGAATGCATTTAAATGTACTGCCCTGAATAATTATTTTGTCATGCAAATATCAAAGCATATATGCATACCTTTCTTCAAGTAAGTTAGATTATGTTGATATTATGTCTTTTGAAAGTTGTGTGGCTGTTTGGAATAAACCACAACTTTTTTACAAATTACTACACTTAGGTCTCACTGTACAGCTATGTGCAAACCACGGGCAGGAATTAAAGGGTTTGTGGACTGGATTGACCATATGCAGGCCTGCTGTTTAAGCCTGGCTGGACAGCAGGTTGGTCTGGCAGGCAGTTTAGATGGAAATCCTTCCAAAAGCTTGATTGGTCGACAGAAAATGTTTATCACATGGTAGACTGAGCATGTATGAATGAAGTTTTGTTTTGACTGCTTGTAAATACTCGAATCTAAGCACATATGTGGGAATGATAGAGAGAGAACTATTGAAAATTTACCAATAACCTTAAATACTAAATATCTATATGATTATGGCTTAGGATGGTTGTGGAGAAATTCTGTACAATTAGCCTGGTTTCATGTTGCTTTTCTTAGGGTGTGTTTACATTAGCTCAAAAAGCTCATAATTAAAGACCCCCCCCCCCATTTATATATAAATAACATATAAAAATATAGTATTTTTTTTTAATTATATATATAAAATACATTAAAAAAATAATTGAATAAATAAAATGAAATAAACTTCACTTGCCCAATCAAGGTTGTATAGTTGCAGCGGTCGTTTTCTATCATGCGATTCTTCTTTGTTCTGAAATCTTTGTGTGTGTTATGAATAATTGAGGTTGAGTGCATTGCAGGAGCGGAGAGAAGGATATATAGGTCACTGTGCGATCGCTGCTCAGGGAGGTAGAAAACATACACACAGACACAGTCACACATTTACACACACATGCACATAAATGATTCTCCATGGAGTGTTGGTATTGGCTTGCAGCCTGACGTGAGATATGTGTTGCCTTTGCCCGCACAGTCCCGTTAAAAGGAAAACCTGTCCCTCAGGGCCACCGTAGAAACAAACCTCATTGTCCTCGACGACAGTCGCAACAGTCTAACAATGGTTATTTATTTTTATCTTGCCCATTTTTGTAAATTGAACATGAGAAGTATTGATGTAACCAAAGTTAAAGAATCATAGATACATTGTTTGTTCGATTAAATCTTATTCTTGTCAAAAATATGTTAGTAGTGACTGTCTCTTAATGGGTTTTACAGAAATAGACAGGTTTTGTTTGTGAAGTGGCAGGCCGAGGTGGGTTCAGGTCACACATTAAGTGATTAATTCTCGATTTCCAAGCACACTGCCCTTCTGAAAGTTGTGAATTATGCGTGCACTATGTGTAGTAGGGCGTGTATATGTGTCTTTCTTGCACATGACCTACATTCGTCAGGCTCTCACTGTTAGCATAAAACTGCCTCGATCACATCGTCACCCAGAGCGTGTTGTTATTGCTGCCGTAACATTAACTGTTCTGCTCCCGCTCTCTGTGGGATCCTGTTCCCATTATATCGAATCCAATTGTAGTGGTCCAAACCACGTGTTTTTTTCCTTTTTTTGTGTGTGTGTTTTTTTTTTGTCACTACATTTGTCACAATCATATTTTTAGTCAGTTCAAAGATGAAAAACAGCCAGAACACATGACAAGGAAAAAAGCAAAACAGTTTGGAGAAAATTGAAAAGATGGAGGTATGAAGCACTCTTATATCGTGGAGAGTTCACTGTGCATGGTGCTGTAACTAATGCACTAATCTTTAAGCTGTTACCATAGTGACAACGAAATGCAGGTGGGAATAAATGGTTGTCTGCTTGGCAACCTTACTGATGAGCAGAGCACTACTTCTGCAGATAGTGCTGATCTGAGGTCAGCTTCAGTGTATCACCTCTGAACTTATGAAGTGTTCGGATTCAGGCTGAGAATATAAGTAATTGAAATATAAAAACATGGGCTTTGTACATGTTCTGTATGTATATGTATTATATATACTCTTTTCTATCATTTTTTTTCTTCTCACTCTGCCTTCTTTTATTTTTTGAATAATTTCTTTTGACAAGATGCAAGAAAATACAAGAGTAGAGGCTGGTTTTCATGTCATTCAATAGATCCTGAGTTGATGAGATAAGAGATAAGAGAGGAAGTCTATAAACCATGTCTATAAACTAATTATATACTCTTTGTCTTTTTCTTTTGACATCCGTTTCATGTTTTCGTGACTTCACACAACATCATCCCTTACTGCACTACATAGGTAAGTTAATTTATTCCATTTCACAAAATTGCATTGGCTCGTTTTATCCTAGTTTATTTTAATGCAATAGATGGCATGTGAGCGAATTATGTGGTCATTGTTGCAAAAATCATTCTAATGATTTACCCTGTGTTGCGGAAGCTGCTTTGAAACTGTAGCTTTTTTTATTTTATGAATTATTTTTATTTTATTTATCTTGCAATTTCCAGAAAGATAGGTCGTGTCTAGATATATAGCTAGATTTATATATATATATATATATATATACAATTGAATTCAGCTTTCAATTTTTTTCTTTCTTGCATTTGCATTTGCTGTAACGTTACATAATATAACCTATAGCAAATGTTGCCTAGATATATTGCTTTATGCACCTTACATATCTGTTACAGATGCTTTAGTTTGGGTGACTAGTGCTTTTTCGCTACTGTATAATAAGCCTGTCCAGCATAGGCTTGAATATGAATTGGCATGATAATATTATCATGTGAATTGTAAATCTAAATCGAGCAACTGGTTTATGTATCCGTTCGCCTCGTTTTCATGGGTATGACTGACATACCAATTTGCTTATACTCTGCATGGTTAATCAGATGTGATTTTGTGATTTAATCTGACCTCGTAAGACACTCACACACGCACACACACACACACTGCGGCAGACATGTGCAACGCGTGTGTGCTTCCTCCAGATGAAGCAGGATGAACTGCTGCATCTCCACAGACACACACACACACACACACACACATTCGGCGGGGTGCATCGCTCCCAGCATATGTGCTGGTTTCCATGGAGACAGAGAGTTAAAAATAACATGGGCGACGGCTTTATTGTACCATTCAACAACACGTCTGACACAAAATGTCACATACGCATATACACACGGAGACCCCATCCCCCTCGGCGATGAGATGCGACCGACGTTACAGACGGCGATAACGGGGCAGAAACGGTGAACGCTGGACTCTTGAATCTCGCTCGTTCTCGTGCACGCGCTCGCACACACTCCGCTTGCCCCATGGGCTCTGCAGTGCTGCTGCACGACGAGGCTGCACCCCACCCTGCTGCAGTGGCATTCTTAAACACACACGCATGTGCATGATAAGCCCCCTTTACACACATTAACCCATTTCCAACAGCAAACAGCAGCCACGCTCTGAACGGCACAACCTAAAGCATATACACACATCTCTCATTTTCTCGTCCCAGCGATCTCTTGATGTAAAAGAATAAGCCAGACAGAGAGACTTCGTCCCACAGGCAGTTCACTGTAAGACATAGGAACTTCATTAACCTAAATTGAATCCCTTGAGCATCCTTTGCTTTACAAGAATAGTTACTGAGACATGTTTAAGAAGATGACTAATTATTTTTTATTTGCACTTTTCCCTTTTGCCATCTTTTTAGGGACACAGAACATTTTATTAATCTTTACATTTAAACACTGTGACAGTTGACATGGCCTGGGCTCCCTATAATTGACATTTTTTAATATTTGGAGTTGTATAAATTATCATTAGTTGATATATTAATTAACAATGCACGTACATTACACTAATTAACTATATACATTACTTTAATCAACATATATTTAATAAGAATGAAAAAAGTGTGTATATAGGGAGCATGAAGAATCATTTTGACACATGAATTGGCCCCTTTTATTCATTGAAAGTCTTTGGGATGTGCTGGAGTAGACTTTACAGAGTGCTCGACTCTTGCATTGTCAATACAAGATGTTGACCAAAAAATGTGTGTACTTCTTGATGGAAATAACATAACAACATTTATTTTCATCAGGAGGTGCATCAATTTTTGGTCAACATCTTGTATTGACAGTGCAAGAGTCGAGCACTTTGTAAAGCACATCCCAAAGACTTTCCGTGGATTTAATGTCTGGACAAAAGAGGTGCGAATTCAGGTGTCAAAATGATTCTTCATGCTCCCTCCTAACCATTCTTTCACAATTTGAGCCTGATGAATCTTGGCTCAGTCAACCTGGATTATGGCCATGATACGTCCTGCTACATGGTTGTTTAAGAAATGAAAAGCTACATACTCCATCAATTAGAGTTAAAGGAATAGTTCACCCAAAATTGAAAATTATCCCATGATTTACTCATCCTCGAGCCATCCTAGGTAAAGATGACTATCTTCTTTCAGACCGATAAATATAATCCATATGGCTCCAGGGGGTTCATAAAGGCCTTCTTAAATGAAGCGATGGGTTTTTGTAAGAAAAATATACATATTTAAAACTTTACAAAGTAAAATAATTAGCTTCTGCCAGATACCCATACATGGAGTCATAATTATAAACCCATTTCAATCATTAATCTTTGTTGTTCTTGAAAATGTCCCACAAACATGAAGATTGCCACTGATAAAAGCCAGGATGTCCTTTGCTAACTTTGTCCTCACTGGACTTCTAAACAGAAGATGAATGTTGAATTACGCAGGTGTGTTTGTGTGTGTAACGTTACTGCGTTCCATTGTGGCCGAATGAAATGGAAGCCTTTTCAACAAAGACTCTTGTAAAGGACTCCATCCATCTGTTCCTTCCTGTTCTCTGTTATTCTGTGGTTGCTGTAGACCACATGTAAGAAGGAATGACATCATATTGTATATGTATTCTGGACGGTGTTCTGAAGTGCGTCACACTTGCCCATTTATTCACGCACAAAACAGTGTATATTTTATCTTAGCATATCAATACTTGTGTATTTGTATAAGTTGGAAAGACAGAACAGTGTGACCCAGCTAGTCACATACATGTGGTGGAACATCTTTTGTGTCTGATTTGTGTAGATTATGTATGCACTAGCAATGTGTATGGAGAGAGCTAAACTGTGTTCATATGTGGCACAAGTTATTAAATGGCTGGATGACCTCTGTATTTTCAGCTGTTCCATTAAGGAATTAATTCAATGGCATTTTGAAGCTTTCCGTGCTATGAATTTGAATGGAATTACTACTTTTATTCAGGAAGGATGCATTACATTGATCAAAAGTGACAGTGAAGACATTTATAGCATTACAAAAGATTTCTCTTTCAAACAAATGCTGTTCTTTTGAACTTTCTGTTCATCATCATGTTTCTTGAGCACCAAATCAGGATATTAGAATGATTTCTGAAGGATCATGTGACACTGAAGACTGAAGAGTGGAGTAAGGATGCTGAAAATTCAGCTTTTCCATCACAGGAATAAATTACGGTTATAAATATATTCACGGTTGTAATAATTAGTTTTTATACTGAATTTTTAACAAATAAATGCAGCCTTGGTGACCATAAGAGATCTTACCGACCACGGTACATGTCCAAAAATGGCATTCGAGCGCTATACTGCTTATAGTTGAAGTGTCATTTTCTTTCTTGTTAAAATTCTTTCAACAATCCCAGTTTAATCTTGCTATTTGTTGGTTGAGTGTAAACACTATGACTCTGTGGCATTTTCAACAATGCTTTGTTTGTTTTAGTGGCCTGATGCTGTGCTATTGACTCTAGCCGTTGAAGCTATCTGTTAGCATTCCTATTTATTTGAGTGTAATGTTGAGGACAAATGTTTACAATTCATTTTATAATTATTATGATTATTTTTGTCACTTTGTTTGGTTCTGCCAATGGCAGGTTTCTCAGTCTAACTTGTGCAGCTTACTTTTAGCTACCCTCATACAGCACAAATTCCTCACACTGTCTCCATTTCAAATTCTGCATGTGCCCACTTGCAGACGCCCCCTCCTAAGGTGGGCTTCAAAAGGGTCATGCCTGGAGGTAGTTAATGTAATTAGCATAATTAGCCTCAGTGTAATAGCCACATCCTGCTGTGAACTCAGGTGAGTCTCTGTGATGGCAGAGGAGGAGGAGCTGAGGTGTCGTGGCTCTGTGATCCTGTGCTGTGAATGACAAATTACCTCCTATTTATCCTAGAGGTGTCTGTGACACTGATCACAAACACTGATAACTCTCTCTCCCTCAGGCTGATTTTTCTCCATCTCTTTCTCTCTGTCATTTGTCGTCATCTACTGTATAAAGTGACAAACATCAAGAAGTCAGTTAATTGATAACGCTTTAAAGAACAAATTTGGATAATACCTTGTTTATTGTATGTTAAATAATAAAAGATTTTGACAAACGTTTATGTTACATTTAACATTTTTGTCGACGAATTCAGCATTCTCTTAAATATGGCATGTGAAAATATGGAGTTTTGAGCTGCAACCAGTCTTTTCTCCTTTTTAGCACTAGGGGCCAGTGTTGAGAAAATATTGTTTTTGGATTGATAAACCTGGATTAAAATTCCCACATATTATTACTTATTAATATTAATAAACATATAATTATTTTGATTTTATATATTTATATTTATATTATATGTTATGTTATATTATAATATGTGACCCTGGACCACAAAACCAGTCATAAGGGTCAATTTTTTGAAATTGAGATGCATACATCATCTGAAAGCTGAATAAATATGCTTTCCATTTATTATGATGGGGCAATATGTGGCCAAGATGCAACTCTTTGAAAATCTGGAATCTGAAGGTGCAAAAAAAATCTAAATATTGAGAAAATCAAGTCCTTAGCAATGCATATCCACTCAGAAAAATTAATTTGATCAATTTGATATATTTACAGTTGTAAATTTACAAAATATCTTCATGGAACATGATCTTAAATAAGAAAAATCGATAATTTTGACCCATACAATGTATTGTTGACTATTGCTACAAATATACACGTGCGACTTATGACTGGTTTTGTGTTTCAGGGTCGCTTATATATTTGATTTTATAGTTTTTTAATTAACCAAAGACCATTTCCATCATCCATTTACCTTCAATAATCATGCAACTTAAAGCAAATTAATGTTGTTGTTGTTGTAATTTTTTTAAGTTACTTTAATTTAAAGTCACTAATTATTATTTTCCTGATGTAAGCTTGTTCCATAAATTATGATGGCATATTTTCTTTTTTTATTATTATTTTGTGTACAGTTCTACTCAAATTTGTATACACAGGAGTTATTCACTAAATCATTCAGTCCAGGATCTTCAATTCAGTCTTGCAACCTGGATCACAGGATCACAAAGCACCAACAGCTCCATCCAAATCAAAGCAGTGAATGATGAAACAGACTTTTCTCCTCCTGTCTGAGAAATTCTTACACATGCAAACCCACATACCCACATTTTCATTATTTAGAAAGTAGAAATACCAATACATGTTCATGTGTGTGTATGGCTAGAAATACAGATGGGAAGCAGATAAGAAGAGTGATCCCTGGAAAAAGGGCTAGAGTATTCCGGAAAGAGAAACACAACAGCTGTTAGACTTTTTTTTTTTTTTTTTTTTTTTAATCCATGACATTCATGAATTTCTGTACAGTGGTAATGATTTTGAGCTCTAAGAAAGTGGTGCATTTCAGGAAAAAAAAGCAAAAAAGAGAGGTTTTTGATGGTAACTGTGCATTTGCTTGTTTCTGTTCCATTTGCATACATAAAAACATGTGATATTAAAGAAAGCCGCCATAAAAGGCAGAGGAAGGATGTGTTTCGACAGCATGAGGAAAGAATAGAACAGGTGTGCTCCATGCGGGCCATGCGTAAAACATAGTACCTCCCATATCTTGTGACTTTTGCAAGTCTGCAAATGATAGGTTAAAGTGTGCATCTGGGCATCACACCATTGTGAGGCTGCTGCGAATGCTCCTGTTATTGTCATCAACTACAATCTGCTCTGCTTTTACATACTGTAAAATGAGGCATACCTCAGATGTCTGTCATTGCAATAGCCATATTGGCTTCACCTCAAGTCCAGGCATGTGAATATGTGCTGTTAATGGGCATCTTGCAGAGACACAAGCTGCCTGCCCGAGCGGCCAGACCGGAATTTCTATGTTTGCCAACGTGATTCTGTCTGTACTAAACACTCACCTACCGTCAGTCCATTTGACGCCAAGGTCACAGGCACAGGATGACCAGATTAACATGGTTTAGCGGGAAGGTCTGTATTATTCCAGGCAGAGGGAGTGTGGTGTGTACTGCTCACACACACATTTTTCTACGTCTGTTTGAGAGGACATTCATTGATACAATGCAATCTCTACCTCCGTACCCTAACCTTACCTGTCATAACTAAGTGGACCATACCCTTAACCAAATTATCCTTATTATTATTAAATTAACCTTTTCCTTAAAACAAACAGGCCTTTAAAGGGGTCTCAGTAAAAATGTCCTCCTTTACTTACTTTGTCCTCATGACCAATGGTCTAACACTCACAAATTTAGTTGTACAAGTACACACACACACACACATTTGCTCACATTTGCACACAAGGATGTTCACATCTCAAATATGTACACATGGGGGCTCTCATTCACTTTGATGTCTACACTGTGCGACAAGTTATTATTATGACATAATAATGCAACGTTTCAAATTTTATTCAATTACATTGCTGAAAGGACTTTCATGTATGAATGATTATGTAAGAGAAATATTCCTCAGCTCCTAACTGGGTGGATATACAGCTTCTTTATGGACAGAAAAGTTTTTTGTTTTTTTTTGGCATTTATTTTTTTGGTTCTGTGTATGATCGGTACAGAAAAAATCATATTGTATTCATGATTGTTGTTAAATTTGCCATTCATTTTAAAATCATGAGATAATGCAGCTCAGTAAAACTTCTATATCAATTACTGTTTGGTCTATTTTGATATTTGCATCTTTTCTTCTTGCCTGGTGTTTTTTTTCTTCTTCTGTCATACACTGAAAAAATGGTGTAGGAAACCATTTTCACTCAGAAATTACTAGTAAATTCCTCAAATAATTACATAGAAACTCCTCAGTCTCCAAACTGGATGGATGTATAGCTAATTTATGGACAGAAAGTAATTTCTTTGCATTTATACCAGTCTATACAAACTCTGTGTATAATTTTGCCAGGATAATCATATCAAAACACCCATCTTTTTGTATTCCTGATTAAAATCCCCCTTTGGACCAGCTTTTACCCTGGCCCATTAGAAGATTAAGGGCAAACGGAGTGCAGAGTAGACTGTACCACCTGCAAAATGCCTCTAGAAATGGGGGGGACTTTGTTTGTGCAGATGCTGCAGATGGGCTCACTTTGGTGTTAGGGTTAGTCTGTTTATGTGGCTGATGGCTGCGGACCGCAGCAGGTGAGCTTGTGCGTTAGCATGTGTCTGCATGCATGCAGATGAAAAAAATGAGTGTTGAAGGGCAGCCGACCTGGCTAAGGGGCATTTGAATGTAGCTGTCTCTCCGTAACAATGGCTTTTGCCTGCTGTGTTCCTGTCAGATCCAGAGGTATGTCCTTTCATGCGTTCGTTTTGAGTTCGTCCGGTCAGTTAATGCTGTTCTCTTTCTCCCTTTTTGTGGTTTAAATTGCTATTTATTTTAATACTGTGAAATAATGTTGCTCATTTATACTTCTATATCAGTTACTGTTTGGTCTGTTTTGTTAGTCCAAGCTTTATTATATCTGAAAGATATTTGCATTTCTTCTTCTTTTCTAATGTTTTTTTTCTCTCTCTCTCTCTCTCTGTCCTGGGATACACTGTAGGATTTGCTTTCACACTATTTTCATTTGCTAATCCATCCATCTTGTTATTTCTCTGTCTGAGATTGTATTTGATTTGTACTAGAAAAGCTATGCTTGCCATAGTGACGATGTCTCTGTCACACAGACTGTCTGTCCGTGTTTTGTGTGACATGTTGGAGCATGCAGTTGTGTAAACCCTAATATCGCATGCTGAATTACAGCGTTGACGATGCTGATCGACTGTTGTCTTTCTTTACCATGAAAGCTGGCAGACGTTTATTTCCTGCATTGTATTTCAGATGTGCAGTATTGACAAAGGAATTTAAAAAAAAATTGATGATAGCAACACTATTAATAATTTGAATATTGATTTTTTTTTTTTTATGAAATGATACTGCCAGCAAGTCTTAATGAGTGAATCATTGAGTCATTCATTCAACGTGTATAAAACAGCTGGTTCAGGAACAGAGAGACACAGTAGGTCTATTGCGGCTTTGTTTGGAACTATTTTCAATGGCAAAACAGACAATATTGTGTCTAAAATGCAGTACTAACTTCTTGTTTAATGAACAGTTGGATGAAATCAACATCACATTTGCAATCATGCTGATATTCGTGAAAAACAGCACTTTTGCTTATGTAATATTGCATAACTACCTGTAGAAATATAGGCTAAAACAAGAACTCATATAGGGGTATTTTCATCCCCCTTTAATTTAGGGGGGCATTTGCAGGGTTGGTGATTTGACACACATCTATTAGAAAGAACTGATGAATTTAAGTTGTTGAGTATAAGAATTGTTTCCCAAAAATGAAAATTCTGTGATTATATACTAATACTCGTGTTGTTTCAGACATGCATGCTGTTATTTTTAAAGTGAGACATTTTAAAGAATCGTCACACAGCTTTTCACCATACAATGACAGCTCTTAGCTGTTATGCTCCAAAAAGTACAAAAACACCGTAAAAGTAGTCCATATGTCAATTGTATAGCTTCAGAGAACTTTTTAGTATAAGTTATTTGGACTATTCGTGGTTTTATGATGCTTTTTGACTGCCATTTTCACAATGAAGTGTCAACTGTCATTTTATGCATTTTCGAAAATCAGATGAACATAACTGCATTTGCGTCTGGAACAACTTAATAGAATTGATTTTTGGGTGAAATATCCCTTTAAGAAAATCTGAATTATTAAACTGGCATTAAGTAGAGTTTATCAAGGGGTGTGTGTGTGTGGGGGGGGGGGGTATTCCCTACGTTATGGGGACCAAATGTCCCCACAGGTATAGTAATACTAGTAAATTTTGATCTTGTGGGGACATTTTTTTGGTCCCCATGAGGAAACAAGTTTATAAATCTTACAGAATTATCTTTTTTGAAAATCTAAAATAGCAGAACATTTTTTGTGATGAGTAGGTTTAGGGGTAGGGGTAGTGTAGGGGGACAGAACATACAGTTTGTACAGTATAAAAACCATTACGCCTATGGAATATCCCCATAAAAAATGAAAACACAACTGTGTGTGTGTGTATGTGTGTGTGTGTGAGAGAGAGAGAGAGAGAGAGAGAGAGAGTGAGAGAGGGAGAAAATAGACAGTGCTGTCCTACATTTACACTCAACACCCCATCTGATCTGCTTATCTTGTCCTCTGTCTGAAATTTGTTTGTTACTGTCTTCTATTATTTGTGGAGAAAAGCGCTCAGAATGAATGATGATGCTAAAACAGGAATCAAAGTGAATAAGTAGCTTTTAAAAAATGTATGTCTGATCCTCACCCAGTAATATTTTAATCTTTGTTATAAGCTGAGTTTGGTTTTGAAATATACTTTCTATGTGTGTGTGTGTGTGTGTGTGTGGGTATTCCCTACGTTATGGGGACCAAATGTCCCGACAGGAGTAGTAATACTAGTAAATTTTGATCTTGTGGGGACATTTTTTTGGTCCCCATGAGGAAACAAGCTTATAAATCATACAGAATTATCTTTTTTGAAAATCTAAAATAGCAGAACATTTTCTGTGATGGGTAGCTTTAGGGGTAGGGGTAGTGTAGGGGGACAGAACATACAGTTTGTACAGTATAAAAACCATTACACCTATGGAATGTCCCCATAAAAAAATGAAAACACAACGTGTGTGTGTGTGTGTGTGTGTGTCAGAGCAGTGCAGTGGTCAGCACTACAGGCAGCGGTCAGTCCTCACGCTTCAGTGATTCTGCTATGGCTCATTTGTAAAGGTCTATAAGTCAAGTCTCAACAGGGCCCCTCATTCTTCACCCTCCAGCCAGCCATGGTGCCCTCAAATCAGGCTTATCTTATCAGAGACCCCCTTTAAACGGAGGGTGGTGATATGCTTTTTGGATGAACTGCTTTATATTTTAGGAAATGTGTTTGTCTGCATAAATAGCTAGGTGTTAACTTTTGAAATATAAATAAAATATACATTGATGGGAGTTACTGTGTGTGTTGATGTTTAGCATTCTTCTGCCTTGATCTTGGTTTATATACATGTTATGCATTATGCTTAGTAATATGCAACATTTTTCACCTGGAGGAACATGATTAATAACTAAATAAATATTATTTGTAAACTGCATGTAGGCACATCCTGTAGTAAATCTTTGATTTATTTATATTGCATATAGAAGGTTGATAAAATGTAAATTTGTCCTATTAAGACTGTCATGCTGATAATTTGGCATTTCATTGGACCTGAGCAAATTTTAATAAATTTTACTTTGAGTTTATATATAAAAGATTTTCATGTTTTTGAAAAAAAAAAAGCTCATGAATGAAAATATCATCATTTATTTGTTTAAAATACAGTAAAAAAAAAAAAAAAAAAGTAATGTTATTGCAACGTAAACATCTTGACCCCAAACTTTTGAACAGTACAGTTTATAATGTAAATGTAAAAATATACCAGGTTTGGTACCATGTTATGTCCCCAGTTGACATGGGATTAATGAGCAGTGTTGGGAAAGTTACTTTTAAAAGTAATGCATAACAGTATTGTGTTAATACCTAAATAAGTAACTAATTGTGTTACTTAGTTTCTTTTATGGAAACAAATTTATTACCGTTACTTTTGCATTAATTTTTTCGCCTGGCCTGGGCTTGCTTGTTTGTTTTTTAATAATAAAAAATTCCTGAGGTGAAATTCCTCCACCTCATTCCCGATTTCTGTCAGCCCGGGACAAAATAGGTGTCAGTCAATAAATGGGAAAACAAAGTAACTTCCGATACTTATTTGAAAAAGTAACAGATATTTTGCTGTAAATTTCAAAGTAATGCGTTACTTTACAAGTTACATTAAAAAAAGTAATCTGATTACATAACTCAGGTTACATGTAATGCGTTACCCTCAACGCTATTCAGGAGATGCCTATAAAATGTGTTAAAATTAAATCAAATAATAATATATAATTTTACACTAACTTATAAACAAAAAACGCTACTTAAAATATTACATTTACTGAAAGTTGGTACTCAGTTGGTACTTAAAATAATACAGGTCACGAGGTTCAACTGGTGTAAAGATTGGGATCCCCTGCTGTAGAGGGAAGGAAAGTGCTCCTCAAAGAGGTCCAGAAATATTGATAGATGTAGTCCATAGAGTTGTTAGTGCTGTGTAGTATCAATGGGTATTAAGCACTCCTGCAGAGGGACCAGCTGTGAGACACAGAGTCCCCAGCCCCCATCAGAGAGAGAGTCAATCTCCATCCGTACAGCAGGCAGCTGGATGGCTACAGCTAACAGTCTGCTTTTATGTAATAAATGCATTTATCATTGATCAGTTAGTGCATGCGGGTTTCTCATGTTTCTTGTTTAATGCTGTTTAGTGCTTTAATATTAAGTCTACCAATAGATAAATTCACTGTTTGAATTTCCCAAGCAAGATCTCAGCAATGTCTTTCTCTGCTTGGCAAGCTTGACCTAGATTCAACTATGCTATCGCTCTGACTGCTAATGACTGGAGCATCTGTATATAAAAGAAGAATTGCAGCGATTGATTTGTGTAGCGGAATTGTAATTGAATGTAGACTGGTATCTTTTACCTTGCATATTTTTTAGAGATTCCCAATACATGTGCGATCATATTGATGTTGGCTGATAAATGTGACTTTTTCATTTTAGCAGATATCAAGCTGATCAGGAAAATAGGCTTGATATTTTTAATCCGATATTTATAGCATTACTCACATTAATTCACAGGTTGCCCATAAGCATATGTATAATTTATTTTATTCCAGTGGTTCATTATTGGCCTATTTGTTAAATGTTTGTTATGAAACATCTCTAAAAGTCTAGAGATCTTGACTTTTATGGTGAACATTTTTATTTTGTAATCAGTATAGACTGACAACCAATAGCCAATACACAACCGTTAAAAGTTTAGGGTTAGATTTTTTGGTTACACTTTATTTTAAGGTGTCTGTGTTACAGTGTATTTATACATTTAAGTATTGAGTAATAATAATTAACTACATGTATTTACTATAGGGTTATGATGAGGGTTTGGTTTAGGGTTAATTGCATGTAATTATGCATAATTTAAAGTTATTAATACAGTAACTACATGTAACATGTAACAACGACAAAGTAAAATAAAGTATCAATTATTTTTATTATAATTTAATTTTAAAATCAATACTTTTATTCAGCAAGGATGCATTTAAATTTATCAAAATAATAGTAAATACATTTATAATCTTACAAAAGATTTCTATTTCAAATAAATGCCTTTCTATGAAGTTTCTATTCATCAAAGAATCCTGAAAAAAATATTATAATAATAATAATAATTTATTGAGCTGCAAATCAGCACATTAGAATGATTTCTGAAGGATCATGTGACACTGAAGACTGGAGTAATGATGCTGAAAATTTAGCTTTGTCATCACAGGAATAAATTATTCTTTAAAGTATATTAAATTAAATAAAACATTATTTTATAGTGTTCTTGATCAAATAAATGCAGCCTTGATGAGCATAAAGGAAATATTTAAAAAAAATAATACAGACCACAAACTTTTGAGTTTATCAGATATAAAAAAAAAAATATTTCTAAATTATTTCGATAGAGAAAAAAATTCTATACTTCTGCATCCAAAATAGTCACATGTTGATGTCAGAATTTCATTCCACTAAGATGGAGCTGTGATATTTTCAAAGTGGATATTTGGTTGTATAGGGTATGGTTGTATGTAAGTGTGGATATTTTAGTTGTTTCATCATTTTAATTAGAAACTTTTTTTCTCTGTATTGTCCTTCTGTACTACTAATTAGAGATTTGTCAGTACTTTTCATTGCCTTGCTGCTGGCAGAGTCCTGACTCACATTGCTGACTGTGCACCTGCTGGAGACAGAAAGCAAGAAAGAGAGAGAGAGAGAGGGAGAGAGAGAGAGGGAGAGAGAGAGAGAGAGAGAGAGAAAGAGCTGCTCTCAGAGTCTTGCAGTAGTGCTAGCAGCATCCCTCACTCCTTCATTCTGTATGCTCAGTCCAGGGAGACATGGGTAACTCTCAGAGGAAGATACCTGGCTGTGGCTTGAAAAAAAGGAGGAGGACAAAAAGGGGTAGTAAAAACACAGGCCAGAGAGCGAGCACAACAGGTAAGATGACTAGATTTTAGACAAGGATAGTGATCTAGGTTCCCTGCAGAGGTGAATGCAGGTAGTCCATGAACTACAGTATAGATGACCATCATTTTAACTCATTTAATTTGTATTCTGGTGCAATTATACTGCAGTGTACTGCTTGCTCACTAAGCATTGACCTCTATATGAATTGAACTCTCCTGTTACTGTGGTTTTCAATGGCACTTAACTGGACATTGAGACTTTTGATGTTTTTGTGATTTAAATGTTGTAATGCTCATTGAAGACATTCATGAAAACCATGTGTGCTTTGTACTGTAGAGTTTATTTAAATAAACTGTCACTATATGCACAAGTAGACATCATCTTAACTGTGACTAATGGCATAATAAGAGTCTCAGACTATTATATCACAACATGCTATATGTAACTCTACCCTACTATGTTACATACAAAGCATACTTCCTCTTTGGCTGAACTCATTTACAATTGTCCAAAATTTCCAAATGCAGAAGGAATGATTACAGAGCGTCCACAGTAGAGGTCATGTATGTGCCGCATGAGGATCGGTACTTAACGCGGGGCAGAAACGAAAAGAACAGCAGAGCAGTGCTGAGTAATTGTGTGTTCACTGCATTCGCACATCATTACAGCACACGTCCAAATGGAGGGGAGAGTTAGATGAGGAGCATGTGAGATGGGGCTTAGATCAAAACACCAACGTCTTTTCAACAATTTCTTAAAAAGCAGGTATTTAATGAAATATTTGTTTATGTTTAATCAGTGTTTTTTGCACCTCGTCCTCCATCTTGGATTTATTGTTTTCATTTAGGTTGTCACAATGCATTCTGGGATTGCCTTCTCTGTAAAGGATACTGTTTGGGGTCAGCAATATTTTTTTACAGAAAGTATTCATTGAATTGATCAAACGTGACAGTAAAGACATTTATAAAGTTACCAAAGATTTTTGTATTAAACAAATCCCATCATATCAGCATATGATTGAATGATTGAATGATTTTTGATAGTATAATAACAGGTATTTTGGTAACACTTTACAACAAGTTTTCATTTGTTAACATGAACCAAACAATGAACAAAACTCCTACATGCATTTATTAATCTTAGTTAGTATCAATCTAAACACTTAATATGTTTTTAAAATTAAAAATTGTATCTGTTAAACATTAGTTAATGCACTGTGAACATAAATATGAACATTTTTATTAAGGTTAATAAATGCTGTAAAAATTGTTAGTTCATGTTAACTAATGCATTAAGTTTTGTCGACAAATGAGACCTTATTGCGAAGTGTTATAATTGTAATAATATTTCACAATATTTCTATTTTTACTGTATTTTCTTCAAACTTTATAACTGTGGTGTATATAGGCTATGTTTTATTTTACAGTATGTACATGTTATTTTAAGCAATACTGATTTGTTGTGCTTTTATCTGTTACTTAACTGGTATTTATACATAGTTACTCTAAGACAGTGAAGTCAGTTCCATATTTACAGGACTAAAAAAAATCACAAAGGAAATTTAATAAGGTGCTTAAGTAGAAGAAGCAAAAACAAAAACTTGCCAACTCCCAGAGACAAAGTATTATTGTAGACTTCCTATCAATGGGAGGCTCTTAATTTCAATTGAAGCATGAATGCACTTAATCCAGATTTAAATTCCTCTCACTGGCTCAGGTCTGAATACATCAGTAATATGTCAATCAGATGTCTTTAAGAGACGAGTAGCTAAAACCTGTCTGAAATATTAAGCTGAGATTTAAATCGATTCAATACAATTAAGTTTCCGCCATTTATATAATATATTTTATACTTATTTTATAAGTTATTTTAAGTTAACTTCATTTCCCATGGGCCAGTGACATTTGATGTATAGACAAATATCAACAAACAGAATTATTATTTTACTAGTTGATTAGCATTTGGTTAAAAGTCAATATAGAAATGTATACATATAATTATAAATTTTAAGTAAAGTTTTAAAAAAGGGCCTTGCATTGTTTGTTTTCCAGACACACCGTAGAAATCTCGGCAATGCGGTTCATTGTAAATATTGTAAATATGTGACGCCACTTTGCAAATTTATGTTTAATTGTGCTCATTCCTTACATGTAGTCTTCAGCTTTATCAATGCAAGTTAACATCAAACATGAAAAGACATTTAACAGTGTAAAAAGCAGGTATCAGGTTAGCATTGCTGAGTAAATCACTCAAAACATTGTTAGTTTTAATGGTTCTCTGATTGTGGTTAGAGTTAAGGTTATAGAAAGGACTTGTATTGGGTTACCAGATGTGTGTGTGTGTGTGTGTGTGTGTGTGTGTGTGTGTGTGTGTGTGTGTGTGTATGAGAGAGAGAGAGAGGCCTTGTGTTCATTTCTGTCAAATACTTGGCTATTGTCATGGTTTACCTCACAGTTAATAAGCCCTAAAATATTTTCTTTCTGACTGTCAGCTTGAACTATCTGCATCATATTTAGACATAGCTTTCAGAAATATATGAGCCCTTTGCTGTATCCTCCAGGAAAACCCTTCATGTACCAGAGTCTGGGGAAAAAATATTCCCATACCCTTCCTTGAGAAGCCACTTCTGTTTTGTATTACACTTTTGAGTAATATGTCCTATGACTTTTGTTTCATTTACATACAACAAAGGGTTTGTTGCTTTAAAATCCAGTGTTTTTCTAAGCGTCCATCATCATCAGCCCTCCGCCCTTTTGTCTGTGGTCTTCTAAGAGAGGAAATGCATTTCTGGTATTATTCTACTGATCACAGCCTGATAAGGATCTGCTAATTCATTGTAAATTAGATATGAAGGGTTGCTTGGATACAGATGACTCTGGGTAGTTCAAGGGGACCACGGTGCATTGAATACTGATGGGCAGATGCTCCTTTATAGAGGAGAGGAGACGGGAAGCTGGGGAAAAGAAAAAAGATAGAGGGAGAAATACTAATGAAGCCATCTTTCACCTTCCTCTCCCCAGAATGTCATTTGTTGTATTATAATTCAAAATATTGATTACATCGAATTAATATGGAAACTACTGTATAAAAGTTTGTGTCAGTTTGATGTTTTTGAGACTCTTCCGCTTACACAGGTTACATTTATTTGATATAAAATATATAGTTAAAACCGTAATGTTGTGAAGTATTATTACACTTTAAAATAACTTTTATTTTCATATATTTTAAATATACTGCGTTTTAAAATGTAATTTATTTATTTCATGGCAAAGCTGGATTTTCTGCACCATTACTCTATTCTTCAGTGTCACATGATCCTTCAGAAATCATTCTAATATGCTGATTTGGTGCTCAAGAAACACACACACACATACATATAAATATATATATATATATATACAGCCTATTCTGAGAGGTCCTCATGGAAATGACCTAATAGGATTCTAACTTAACACTAAATAAAAAGTATTTCCTTTAGGACTCATAGTTCCCTTTGTAGAACATCACAAAATATGAAATAGAAACTCCTGTAAGTCCTTGTGTTTTCCATAAGTTATTCAATAGCTTTACATTATTTCAATGCAATATGAGTACAATGGGTCTGATAAAGATTACAGAATCTTCATTTGAATCAAATTCGCATAAAAATATAGGAATTTCACTCTGTTCATAGGACGTTCTTAGATGTTCCAATAGGAATCCGTGACACATTTCCTTGTCATTTCTGTCTTTCTCTCCAGCTGTATCAAATCTGGACGTTGAGAGTAAACTGACATCCCACTATCAGGCTTCATGGCATCAGCAACACAATCTGTTCCACACTTGTACACGGCCACCATGTCTGGAGGAGTTACACCGACATGCCAAGCTCAACCTGCGGGCACTGCACAGAGGTACTAACTGAGGCTTTTGGGCCTTCATTTTTTTTGTTTTTTTTTGGTTCCAAACCATGGTGGCCATTTGATTTTTCTAACATTCTTTTCATCCAAAAGTATCTTGTATCACAACAATTGTAACCAAATTCCCCTTGTGGTTCAGTGGTCTGCCCAGGACCACAATGGTGATAGATCAGCACAGAGAAGTGACAGATCAGGATAGATGAGAATTATGATCCTGGAGTTCCCCTCAGGGATCAATAAAGTGTTTCTGTGTAGTCCTCAATCTGTCTAAACATCTATCAAATTCCTGAGTCTACCTGGAAATGAACCTCTGACCTTAGTTTGAGGTCATCAACCAATCATTGTAACCAAATGTGGTTACAATCAGCGTATTTTATTTAGGTTTTGTTGTAGTTCTACTGTCTATCTTTCAGTCGCATCTCGCTATATGTTACCTTTGAGATCTATTTAACTCTAAATATATATTGGGAAAAAAAAATTCTGTGAAGATAATTTGATATTTGCGTAACCTCACTTTTCGATACATTTTTCCTGCAGGTAAACCTTAAAATATGTTGACCGTATTAAATACGGTACTAAATAAGTTTGAAATTTTACTCAATTAATTATATACAATAATAATAATAATAATAATGATAATTACATTTTCTTTACTAAATATTAGATATTAAGTGATCAGTGTATAAGGGAAAAAATTATACTTACCAAATGCCTTTAGATGCAGATGTTGGGGAGTTTATTGTTGATCATCTAATTCATACTGCCACCTTGTGTTTGAATGATGAAATTTTATTTGGTATTGCCTTCAAGCTCACTGTCAACCATCATAGCAGAATTTATATTTTTCCCTTGAATCAATTGTACTTACATTAATTTCACATAAAATGTGAACCGAACATTGATTTTACATTGTCAGCATGCAATAAACCCATTAGAGACTTTCAACACATGAACATATCTGTAAAGTCTGTAAAACAGAAGTTGTTATAATTCATACTTTAGTTTAGACTGAAATAGCTTAGTGAGCTGAAGTGTGTGTGTGTCTGTGTGTGTGTGTGTGAACCTAACAGACCAGCAGCAGCGTCAGCGTTCAACCAGCAGAGAGCGTGGTCGGGTCACCATATCAATATCTGTGGCCCCGCCCATGCCAACCTTTCCTTCAACTCACAAACTCAGAAGGCGGGAGCAGAGGGGGCGACACTCACGCCTGGTAAGGCGCAAAACATTTAATCGCCACTCATGTAGTTCATATAGAGTGGTGCAGGGATGACGTCAAAACCCTGAAGACTAATTCACCAGTGGTAGATTTTTTCCTGTGGGTTTTTATAATGTGCTTTTTCAGACCTTTTACCCTACAATATAAACTGCACACAATCCATATCGAAAACACAAATTTTGAATCTGTTATGTTTATTTTTGACAAAACATGTTTCAGATTAATAACAAGATATGAATGTTTGTAATTTACATTGTAAAAAACAAAAACAAAAAAAAAAGAACGTCCAAATATCATCAACTTATGTTTAGCAGACCTTATTTTACTCATAAACTGAAAAACCCTGTCATTAAAACTCTTCACTGTCTTCTGGGTTTTGGCATCATCCCTGCACCACTCTATAGAGAGGAGGTCCAAAGATCAGTGGTTTTCAGCTGGTTTTGTTTCAAGGATCCAGAATTTATGTTGAATGTCAAGTGCTGACATAATCTAGTGCTAGAATTGTTTATCTTGCAAAACATAAACTGTTATAAGACCAACAAAATATTTTTGGCCTAAGCTAGCTCACTCTCTCCTGCCATGCACACCAGGAGAGGAGCGTTAGAGAGAGTGATGTACAGACTATCCAGAGGAAGGTAAAGACTATCCGTTTGCTTTTATTGTATTGTTCTGTGATACCATTCCATTATAACATGTTTTGCCATGTTTCAAAATGGTTTTTAACTTAAACTTCCTGAGAACATCATAAAACATAATTAAATGCTAATAAACCAAATTTTAAATGCCGTATTATTCTGTTTTACATTAATTCTGTATTCAGTGTCAGACATGAAAATATTACATTTATAAATAAATAAATTTCCTGCATGTAAGATATTGAACATGAACATATTGCTCAAGAATGCAATAATGCACGTTTAATGCCTTATAATTCTTTCTTACGTTAAAGTGTCAGTGCATAAGTGCTAAGTGTAAAGGCCAACTCACACTGCACCAACAGACGGCAACAGCTTTTGAAAAATGCACAGTGAAGAATGTCACTAAACTAAATTTGTATAGGAACACTCAAACATGTTACCAAAGAGCAATAAAATCTAATACAACTAGTCCAGTTGTATGTCCTAGCATGGTGATTGGAATGAGGAGGTTATTTTTTAGAATTTGCTTTTGTCATTCTGTTTCACATCTTTTGAATGTTTTACATGTTTTCATAAGGTAACATGCACAAGAAATGAGCAGCTGCGTGTGATTTTAAGGGTGGTGGAAGATATTCTGGGTTCTTTATCTGTTTTGACTGCTTTATCTGTTAACTGCTGCAGGAGAGACCAGCCAAGGAGGCTGAATTCAAACCCGTCCTCAGAAAGGTAAATGGCATCATTTTTTGTGATGTAAAAACAGGACTCTGATCTCATTTCCTCCCCAAAGTACAGGTTTTGACAAGACCATCAGATGGATGCCAGATTGATTCAAATTGATCCTTCCATAGTGATCAAATTTAGTAAATTCCATCTCAGTGCTTCAGCGTTGTTCAGAGAAAGCAAGCTTCCAAAAAAAAGCATGTCTATGTTGTTTGGTGTGTGTATATGTCATCCCTGTTTCTTGACAGCATGTGCACATGATGGACTTCATAAAAACTTCATATCAGACTTTTATTTTGATTTATGACATTAAATACATTGTGCCATTTTTTGTCATTGGTTTAGTTCTGTTTTCCATTTTTTAATTTTAGCATCAGCGCCCCCGTTCCTCCTCCCCTGTTCAGTGTTGTTACTTCATTCCATGGATGAGAAAGGTATTTTGTCATCTTAAAGACAGCTTGTTAACTCAAACTCCTAACATTTTCTGTTTCTAACGAGATTAGGTTAGGACAAGACATCCTCCATACGTAAATATGTATCTTTAGCTATTTAGTTTGTTTGCTCTTCTTTTGCAAAGAATTTGTAAAGATTCATATTTGGGATTGCTAATAACATCCTAATAATCCTAATGATAATTAAGTAAATTATTTCATAAGATATCTTTGTATTTATAACCAGATTCAGTTTTGGGGTATGTGCTATTATATAAATGGTCATTTATAAGTTTCTGAAATGACAACATTTCAAATGGGGCATTTCAGTATCATTTGGGACAATACTTATATATAATTATATTACTATATTTCTGTGATATGTGCATTTGGCATATTTAGCACAGAGAGATCTAATATAGTAAGATCTTTCCGTATAGTTTTTGCTTTGATGTTGAGTACTATTCTGCTACTTTTGTGTGAGTAAAACAGATTTATTTCATGATTTTTCCATGGGTTTTGTTTCTTACCTTCTTTTGGTGAAACCTGACCTTCATGAAGACATCATTTGCATGCATTTTTTTCTTGTTCTAAAAAATATCTACTGTTTGTCTTCTCTATTGCTCTCTGCCTCATAATCAAACCTAAATTTCTTTTCAACACAGAAAAATGGGAATTTGACAATACATGTCTGTATGTACATGACTACGTTATAGAGTTGCTGCCAACAAGTATTTGGACATTTATGCCTTATTTAAAAGTATGAATGTCTTAGACTTGAGGAAAAGGTCAAGCATCAGTTGCCGCTTGGTTAGCTATTTTGTATACTTATTGTATATTTGCTCTGAAATTCATACGTTAAACGTGCAGTAACCGATTTCTTTTGCTATTTGAAATCACCAAAACAAACACGCCCCCACCCAAAAGGATCACATCACTATTTTGATGTTTTCCCTCCCACATTCACATTCATGCTATGCAATGACTTTGATAGAATCTGCAATAATTGAAAGAAATTTACGTTACTATAATAATTCAGGTTGAATCTCCTTCGATGGCAAAGTCATCCCTTCCATCACCCCTAAAAACAACTCAGTTTTCATGAACAGCTCCCTACACGACATGATAGTCCAAGTAACTTATTTTTACAAGATTAAGGGGTTATAGCAATCACTACTAAGGCAATCAAAAGAAGTAAATAAAAAAGAGTTTCAGGCCTTCCTAATCCTTAAGGTCTCTCCAGCGCTGGAAAGCTTCTCAGATATTAATGCGGGTCTTACCTCTTACCTGATCGTAACCCTTCTGTTTAAAATTATATTCCCCTGGCCTTTTCTTCTTTTGTGTTTTCTCTGCCATCTCTCTCTTTCTGTAGTCCTCTTGTCTGTCTTGTGCACTGAGCTTTCTCTCCTCCCCTGTCATTAGTGTATATGTCCCTTACTGCTGATTGGCTACAATTGTGTTTTGGTGCTCAATCCGATCCACTTTTCAACAGCGGTTTTTAATATTTGCTTACTGCACCTTTTTTATGTTTACTGCCACAATATAAAAACTTGTGATCCTATAGATAACATTTTATTCTTACATTCAACTGTGTGTTTACATTCTGTGTATTTGGATTGACATCTTAAATCATCAATCTGGATCTAAATACAGCTAACCATTCTAATATCATCCCATATTAGGCTGGTACCAACACAGAAACAGATGGAGAATTGCCAGTGATGAGCCACAGGCCTAAATGCCCTGTTCCTAATGTACCTACCACCCTGGACAAACAGACCAACTGGTCCAAAGCCCTGCCTCTTCCCACACCAGAAGAGAGAATAAAGAATGACTCTCAAGTGATTTCATCCTGTATCATTCCAATAAATGTTTCTGGTAAAGCAACTACTTCATATTCGATACAAACTAACACAAAAAGAGGACTACAACTCATGATTTGTTAGTACTGAGGGTCTATATTATTTTTCTTCACAGGTGTTGGATTTGATAGAGAAGCCAGTGCTCGCTGCTCTCTTGTTCATTCCCAGTCGGTTCTACAGAGACGACGGAAACTCAGGAGACGAAAAACGATCACTGGCATCCCAAAACGGGTTCAACAAGACATGGGTATGGCCAACAGATACTTTCCATCTAAAGTTCCAGTTCATGAAAAGGACTGTTTATATAAAAACTTATTTTATCTTTACATATAACATTTGCACATCATATTTTACTCCATTTTATCTGCATATAGTGTTAGTTTAATCATTGATTTTCTAATTTACCTGTAGATTCTGATGAATCACCTGTGGCTAGAGAGAGAACCGTGATCATCCATGCCAACCCACATAAGTCACTGTGGAATGAGGAGCTTTCTTTGAGTGGCCGAGTATTGCACACCAAGGACTCTGGCTGTCAGACAGATGACTTCCTGATTGCTGCTCCATCCCGGAGGCGTATCCGTGCCCAAAGGGGTCAGGGAATTCCAGCTTCTCTCTCACACTCCACTGGAAACATCACCTCCCTGCCGGATCGCTCTGATACTGTTTATGCTGCAGCAACAGCCACTCGTGTTCGTTCCAGAAGTCTACCACGTGAGGGTGGCCGACTCTTGGATGAGGACCAAGATGACAGTGATGAAGATGATGATGAAGATGATGATGAAGAGGAAGATGAGGAGCTCTCTCCATACGAAGCTGAGGACTTCCTGCCAGGTCCGGGACAGAGAATTCCGAAGGATGAGGAAGAGAGTACTGATGACCAAGCCATGCCAGAGCTACAGTTTGGAAGCCTCAAGCGTATGCAACATTCGGAGAGCCCTGACCACACATGGATCGAGAGAGGTAGATCCAGGCTCCCACGCAAAGTTGACATGGGAAGCTGTGAGATTTCGTCCAGCTCAGATACTTTCAGCAGCCCCATCCACTCAGCGTGTACTACAGGAGTGCTTGGCAGCCAGATTGACCATAAAGAGGATCACCAGTCCTCAAGTGGCAACTGGAGTGGGAGCAGCTCCACTTGCCCATCGCAGACGTCTGAGACTCTTCCACCTGCTGCCTCCCCTCCCCTGACTGGATCCTCGCACTGTGATTCAGAACTCTCCCTCAATACTGGGTCCCATGTCATTGATGATACCACTGGCTTCATTATTGATCCCTACCACATGGACAAGCCACAAGGACAGGGGCAACGATCCAATTCTTTTACCTCATCGGCTACTGATCAGATGGATGATGCAGGGGTCAGCACTGCTAGTGATGGTGAGTGGAACTGTGCCCAGGACCAGCAGGATCAGCCCTGCCCCCAAGACTTCAGCCCGAAGCATTCCAGAGAGGATGAGAGTGGCGTTAGCTGCCCCAGTTATTCTAGTGGGGAAACATACGAGAGTTTTGGTGACCAAGCATCCGGAAGAAAATCTGAGATGCACTACATCGTTGACACTGAAGGATTCTATTCCTCCATGCACTTTGACTGTGGTCTTAAGGGTAGCAGAAGCTACTACAACTATGCAGCCATTGACCCAGACTGTGGCCCAAGTGGGAATATAGCACCTGGCATGGGTGAATACCCTCAGTCAGACTGCAGAGCCACCAGGACACTGGGCAGACCATGTCTGTCCTTAAGAAAACCAAAGGCCAAGCCACCCCCACCAAAACGTAGCTCTTCATTAAAGGAAACAAGCAGTGGTGTGAACGTTCTAGAGCAGAGCGAACCAAAGATTACCTGTGAGTTGCCGCTGCCCTTGTCTTCCAGGGAGATGAAACTGCAGCTTGACTTGGCTGGTTCTGCAGGGCACCTTGAGACTGCAGGTCTTGAGTCACTTGGCGCATGGGGAGTGGAGAATGTCAGGGACATACTTGACTGCTCCTCTCCATTCAGTTCCTCAGACACACATTCCTTCAAGGATGAAGGAGCTGTGCAAGCAGACTATGCAGACCTCTGGCTCCACAATGACTTGAAATCAAATGACCCTTACCGGTCTCTGTCCAACTCTAGTGCTGCTACGGGTACAACTGTTATTGAATGCATCAAGTCATCTGAAAGTGCAGAAATGCAAGCCTGTCAACCCAGGTCCAGACCTACTTCCCCAACTCTTCCTCCACCTGAAGGTGACTTCAAGCTGGCTTCCCCTGAAAAGCTGGCAGGCTTAGCATCCCCTTCCAGTGGATATTCCAGTCAGTCTGAAACACCTACATCTTCCTTCCCTTCTGCCTTCTTCCCAGGGCCCCTGTCTCCAACCAGTGGCAAGAGAAAACCCAAAGTCCCTGAAAGGAAATCCTCACTTTGTTCCCTACAACAGCCACAGCTTTTAGTCAGAGACCCAGGCATTTCCTCCAGGAGGGAAGCTGACTTCCATGCCATACCCCCCAGTCATCTTGACCTAAGTGCTCTTCACAGCAAGCACTTTGCTCACAGAAATCAGATGCACATCCTCCACCAGAATAAGCAGAAAGCTGCAATAGCTGCGGCTGCTGCTGCAGAAGCTCGCACTGCAGCCGCCGCTGCTGCTGCTGCTGCTGCTGCTGCTGCTGAGGCTGCTGCCGAGGCTCGCATTGCAGCTGCAGCTTCCACTTCAGAGAGTGCAACAAGCGCAACACTCAGCTCAGCCCATTTGGCTATCACTCCAACTGTTCTTAGATCAGTACAACTCCGATCTATTTGTAGACCATCTGAGGGGAACCAAGGCTATGCTCTGGCCAGTGCAAATCCAGTAGCTCGCCCTAAGTGTCCCACAGTAATAACTGACGCCCCGTCCTCTAGCAACAGGCACAACCGAAAACCGCCAGCCTACAAACCCCCTTCGGCACAGTTCTGTGAATCACAATTTCCACCGGTGGAAAATGTTGTTCTTCCCCAGGAGGAAGTGAGAGTGAGACAGGAGAGGCTTGGTCCTGGTACTTACTGGGCAATGACTGCTTTTAGAACTCCTGTAGATCCTACTCCTGAAAAAGAAGACTCTTTGACAAGGTCATATCAAAGTACTGAGCAAGAACAAGACTACAGAAGGTACCCAGATGTGCAACTGACAATGTCGCCAGAGAGACTAAAACAAGATATAAATCAATTATCGCGGCCAGACCCTTCAGCACAGCACGTGTGTTTGGCCAGTACAATGCCGCCCCCAGCTTATAGTGAAATACAGAGAAGCAATTTTGTACTGTGCAACAGTCCTGACAAAGTGCCTGTTTCAACTCAAGAGGCATCGCACATTTACACAATCAGCGATGTACAAGGCAGAGAAGAGGATTATGAGACATCAGGTGTCGCAACCAGAAGTGCCTCACAGGACATAAGGGAAGAAGGGTCAACCCCGGACACAGAGGACTACTTCAGCAAGGGTAATTGTCCTGTAAAAAATGGCAACATATAAAACTTGTATTTGGGTGGATAGTGTTGTGGCAAAAATTTAAATCATACTGCATAAGTGACAAACTCATGAAAATTGTCTTTATAAAGAATTTATTTCTTGCAAGAAAGGTCAGACAGTCATAGCAACACAGGTTTCTGCAGAGTGTGATCAAGAAGGGCAGGTTTCCTCAGCTTTTATACCCCCCCCCAGAACCTTCAAGGTTACATCTCTTAACATCAGTACTTTTCCCACACATGGTAAAAAGAAAAGACACTGTACCATGACATAAGGCCGATACCTAATACAGGATGACCTTTTAGGCCTCAGGTCATAACCCCATGATTAAGCTTATAAAAAAAAAACCTAATATTCACTACAACTTAGAATTTCTCCCACAATAGCGAGTAAGCATACCTTGGCTTTTCTCTTTCAATATTTTAAATCAGCTTCTAAAGTTTCCAGCTCTGTGCATAGCTTAGTAACAAGACACAACAAACTCTAGGAAGCAACTATGTAACCATACAGTATGTGCTGATTTAATCAGTAAAATCAATATATTGGTCAACTTTTTCTCATGATGTAACTGTAGTAGGCCTAGCATACATTTTTTACAAGGCTGATTTCACATTAAAGCCATTGAATGTTTAACTTTGAGGTTGCGCTTGATGTATTAATGCCTTGCATGTTGACAGAATCAACTCCCAGTGACAATTCATCCTCTCCTTTAACTGATGACTCTAAACCTGATGATGATAATGCTTTTCCATCTCCTAACAAACTACGCACAACTGAAGATCTGTTTGCTATGATACACAGGTAAGCCTGATTATTTTACATACCGATGCAGGGTCTTGTGAATCATTCTGTATGTTCTCTATGGCTTTTGGTTTTGATGACGACATTGCATGCAGTCATGGACACTGATTATGTTATACAATCCATGTGTATGTGGCCGAAATACACTGTCAACTAAATTATTGCAGATCTAAAAGAAAAGTGCTAGGACGTAAAGACTCGGGGGAGATGAGTGGAAAAAGTCGGCCTGGTGTAGTACCTGCAACCACCCCTGTCAACAATCCTACTGTATGCCCGGTCACTCCTGCTTCCTCAGTCCCTTCAAACATCTCCCAGCGAGCCTCAGGACCCATCTACAGGAGTGCCAAAAAGTCCAGTACATCCAGTGAGGAGTTTAAACTCCTTCTGCTAAAGAAGGGTAGTCGCTCAGACTCAAGTTACCGCATGTCTGCTACAGAGATCCTTAAGAGCCCCATCACACCCAAGACTCAAGGAGAGCTAATATTAGAGGCTGCAAGGCAAGCAGAGGAGCCCCCCTTACTCCTACAGGATTCCACTAGCAGTGGTGATCCACTTCCAAGCTCATTCCCTAAGGCCAACAGTGAGGGATTCTCCCCCAAAACATTTACCATGTCAGCTGCCTCCAGACAGGGACGTTCCAGAATTCCACCTGCAGCAAACAGCAGTCGCTATAGCACGCGGAGTCGGCTGTACACTGCCCCAATGCAGGCCATATCGGAAGGAGAGACTGAGAACTCAGATGGAAGTCCACATGATGACCGCTCCTCTTAGTGGTATAATCATTTTTTAACCACTTAGCAAAATGATAAATCTTTTTATAATGAGAAAACATTCTGTTTGAACTACGTGAGAGTGCTGTACACGTATTATGATTTACCTTAGTGTTATCCCCTGAGGTTTGTGGTTTGAAAAAAAAACCCTTGATTTCTTTAAGCTCCTTTTGTACACTATAACTCAACTGAAAACTTGGAAGACATACATGATTTTTTGCATTACCCAACAATGTATTGATCAGTGTTGAGGAAGGATTTCCATCATAATCCCATAATTTTATGCTCACACAATAAGAAGTTGAAATTAGTTGTCATTCTTTAACATGATATTGAAAAGGTAACTTGTTCCTTTTTTAATATAATAGAAAACAATTGTATTTCTACCATCCATCTCAAACTTACATGAATATTTGGATGTTAAGCTTTTCTGAGGACAATCGTCACACCATGGCCTTTCTTAGCAGGTGTGCAAGGTGAAAGACTACTGAGACAAAAAGCCAGAAATGTCATGAACATAATTCTAAAAGAGGTATAGTTTGCAAAACCATTCATTATTTTGCACTTAATTGGTTAATTACACCTTGACATATATAACCTGGATGTACTGTTAAAAAAAAAACAAGGTGATCAGAAAAATAGTAATCCAGTTTTAGTTTTGTTTGCAGTAATGGAACGCCTGTGGTGTGTCTCTGTGTGTCTTTTCATGCTATTTGAATCTCAAACTCTCAAACAGAATTCCAACAACTGTTACGAAAAAAATGTAACCCTTTTTATGTTTAGTTGACCGTTTCTTCAAAGACCCAAATTGGGTTGTGTATTTTTGTCATATTTTTCAGGTGTCATCGTGTAAATTTACTTAACCACCCAACATGGAAAATTTGTGTGACTACAGAAGAAATGAGGACTTCAGAGAGAAATTCACTTCAATCTCAATGTATTCTAAGAATACCCTTAAAATCAAGCATACTGTACATTTGAAGAAGAATGGATTCGCTTTTAAAGTGAAACTCTTCAGAGTTGAAAGTCTTCTCAGAGTTCAAAACTCATAGGAATTAGCTAATTTGTCAAGCCTACACTGTGCCACTGAAGGGAAGGTGACAAGCTGTGAAAAGATCGATTTTTGGTCATCCGTCTGATTAACGCTCTTTCACCGTGGTCGTAATTCAGTTTCTTCATCCTCTGTACAGCATGCAATAAAACACTAGAACATGTCACATCTCCACTTAAAATGTATTTCCACCGTCACTTGAATTTGTTGAGTATGTACTATGTTCGGTAAATGTACAAAATGTATAAGATTTGTTTTAAATTTGTAGTTTTACATCACTGTATACACAGTTTGAGCTTTTTTCCATTTAGTGGAGGAACCGGACAATCTAATCTAATGAAGCACTATTTGTGTACAGCTGAGTTTTGAAAGAACCGATTGAGGCATAAGGCGCCATTTTGTTGAAATGATAGAATTATATTTCGGGACTGATGTAAAACGAGAGCTGATTTATGTCTCAATCTCTGGGATATATAGATGAAATGAGTACAAACAGGCAGCAGTTTAAAATTCATTGCTCATCTGTATATACATGGATGATTGACCTAAACATATAATATTTCAGCCTTTTTTCTGAACTGTTGTTGGTTTGTCATGTACTGTCATGTCCAAGAGGTTTGAGAATTTGATTCTTTTTATTGTTTTATACCGGTAGAGGAACCTTCCAGGATTTTCTGAGACACTAACAGAACTGATATTTTCTCTTAAATAGGAGCTGCAATGTGCCACGTCTTATTTCTCCTTTAATACAACCTTGTCTGATGGTTGTTGCGATCAGCATTGCTTTATAACTACAGACTTTTGGAAGTACAGACTACTTTTTTTTCCCTTGTGTCCATATAGAACTAAATCTATGAAATCTTCTTTTAGATTGCAACATTTAATAGAAAAAAAAAGTATTTTTAATTATGGGATATTTTATCCAGAGAATTATTTTGTTAATGAATTTGGAAAAGAATAATGATAAAGCTTTATTTAAATAAAATAAGAAAAAATGTTTCATATCAGGGGTGTATCAGCCAATGATGAAGATACCGAACTTGTAAACATTTCTAATTAGCTGTAAACTTGCATCTGAACAAATAAGCTATTCTATCTGTTATACAACTGTAGTTAAATGTTTTGGTGCTTTGAATTCTATACCCAGGCCATATTCTGTCATTGTTGCCATATGGTGGGGAAAAAAAATGTCATTGACATCATCAGTTCCCTTTTCATATTTATCTCTCTGTACTTGTGATGCAAAAGCAGTCATGAAAACAACACTCGTGACAATTCGAACATTTAGATATGTAGCAATGAATATGTCTTTTGTTTTTATTTTATTTTTTCATACAACAGTAGCCACATTTGAGGTATCAACCTAGGTACCTGTAGTGAAGCTAACCAGTCAGTTTAGGCCTTATTTGCAAAATCTTAAAGAAAAAAATGAAGGGAAAATCACAAAGTGTGTTATCTGTATCATTGTTTTACCTCAACACAGTTTTGGACTGTTTTAAACAGGTACAAGGTACTACACAAAAATGATCATATCAATAAAGAACGAGCGAAAGAAAACAAAAGACACTACACAGAAGAGTCATTTTATTGTTTTCTTTGTTGTAACTGAAGTATAATCCATCTTGGACTGTTTCTTTGTTTTTCTTTTTCTTTTCTTTTTCCAAGATATTTATGCTGAATTATTCTGCATTAATGGAGAAGCACAGTCTGTTTTGCCAAATGGGTTTAAATGTGTTTTGGTGTGAAATTATTGCAAATTATAATACATTAATTGATGAATTAATAATCAAGAAAAATTAGGGTTAAAGTGAAAATGTCTATGTCAAGATGCATCTCATTCAGTTACAATAATCAGGAAACAAATCTCACTCTGCATACCGCTTCAAGAGATTTGAACCCATTTTGTATTTTTGTATAAACATGTACATACAATCCTTTTTAAAGATGAAAAAAGAGAAGACACAAATGTTTCATTTTGTAACATGTTTTAAAGGTTTACATTAATTCCAAGCCTTTGTATATTTTTGAGCTGTGCGACTCTCTCAGTCCTGTATTTATTTTTTTGTAAACATTGTGAAAATTCCATTGTAAATTTGAACCATTTCTTGCCGGCTCAAGTGACTGCTTAGTAACTGTGCATAGAGAAAGCCAATAAATGTGACTGCATTGACGAATAACTGGATGCCTGAAGTATGATTTACATTTTTACATGCACTCGATGATGCGATGCTGACTCAGTACTAGCCAATCGAAAGTCTTTCTTAGTGGCAGATTGAAGATTTGTGTCATAACGAGATGCATATCAGAAAATTTATGTTCGCCATCAAGCTTGATGATTCGCTATATGACAATATATTAAATAAATTACTTTTTAGATTTCACACTTACTTATGACACCCTCATAGGCGGAGTTTGGGGGGTCTGGGGGGGGGGGGGGTGGGGGGGGGGCAGTGCCCCCCCAGTCCAGAGCCAATTAATGCCTGTCTTGTGCTTTGAATATTTTTTTTTTATTACAGAATTCAAATTTTCTCGTTTTATTTGTCTTATCTTATTAGTTCTGTGTATAGAATGAGTAAGATATGGCTAATTAATTTTTAATTACTGTAGCTTTATTACATTCTCCCGCGATTTGTGAATCTCAAAGTATCGCGGTAGGTGAGTGGACGCTCTTCTCGTTCTGTTTTACGCGCTGAATAAACAAAATGGACATTCGTCGTTTTTTTTAATAAATCCACTACTAAAAGTGTGGAGTTTTCTAATTCTACTTCAACTATCAATTCCATTGCTGCTAATACTACCACAGCAATCGAGGCCGCATCAGAGAACAACGCCGGTTCTGCATTAGGTAAGATATTGTAATGTCTGAAGTAGTTCTATGACAGTCAAGGGAGGCTCTGTTTATGAACTTTAATCGGAACGAAGAAGAACACACTGTAACCAGTCCCTCCAGAAAAACGCGATTATGCGATCGCTTGATTTCATGCATAATCAGCCAAAGTCCGCATATTTATGCGGGGGTCACATTTTTTCAAATAAATTTTTTTCACTTTTATGATTTCATAATCCCTGTATTTCCGCTGCAAAAAAAGTCTCATATATCTTAGCAGAAAGTTGAAAATGTTGCGTTTACTTCACACAAGTAAAGCGCCATTATTTTCCCCCTATTGCCATGGGAACCTTATGAAGTGACGTAATTACGCGACGTGAACGTCATCTGTAAAGCCCGCGGTGAAACCATGATGAAGACGCAAATGATTCTCATTTGCCAACAAAAATAAGCGCAAAAGACCGCGCGAAGCAGTTTCCCAGTGTGTTACATGACGCTGTATATTAGTGGTGTGTAAAATAATTTACGTTGCAGTAAGAGATTACACTTTGTGCACTGGAAGCACTTCATTTAACAAAAGATGTCTGTTTTGTATCGCTACCTCTGTTAAACAGGAAGCACACATTTTATTTTTTTTATATTTTATTTATTCATTTTTACAGAAGTTGAATATTCCTTTTGTAAAATGACAGAACTTGTTTGACTCAATGTTTTGTAATTTTGAGCCGTGTGTTGATGAAGGTCTGAAATAAAACAGAATGAGAGCTTCAATATCCTGTGATTTAGTAAGTCTGCCTCTTTACATGAAGGCAGTATCCAGTGAGAACAGGGTGTTGGGGGGGAATCACCTTTTTTCCTCTTTTGCATCAAAAACCGCAGTTTTTGCAAGTTCCCGCAATTTCGTCGCATAAAATTGCAAAAATGTCCCGCATATTCCATCGCGTTTTTTAAGAAAACGTGCCGCATAATTTGCCCGCAACAATCACAAAAAAATCCCGCGTTTTTCTGGAGGGACTGTGTAACAACCGTCTAACACAACTCGCTTTTTTTCGCCGCACTTCTGAACTCCCCGCATTAACCCTATCACTGCCGATGCAAAACAAAACAGCAACTATAAAGAGTCTGTTCTATTCGCTATTCTTTGTATAAAGTCATTGTTCATTGTAAATGTATTTTATATGTAGAATGTATGATATATAAATATGATATAAAAAAAATCTGAGCTCGTGGTCTGCTGGCCTGGTAGGTGCCCCCCCCCCAAGCACAAAAGTGAAACTCCGCCTATGGACACCCTCCACGGAGGTGTTTTGAGCCTGACAATGTAATTGACCCTTCTCAAACAGTTTGATTGACAGGCCATCTGACCAATCATAACCCCGAATCCGCCGTTTTGGCTGACAAAGCAGTCAGGGGAGTTAGTAGATTAACGTTGGTGAACTTGAACTTGAAAAATTGTGTGGACTCACGTCTTTCCGCGCTTGAAACAACATTCTTTCTCATGTTCATGTTTATTTGATGCTATTAATGAACTAGTATGAAGAAATGATCGGTTGAAGAGCCGTTTGAAGGAGCAACAGCGTCTGTCACTACACATTAAAGAGCCACTACACGGTATTTATTGTTCAAACTTCTTTAAATATGACAATATTTTAAATATAAAGCTGTCCGCGATGTATTTTTCACTGCTTGAAAACATGATGTGTGGCGTGAGAGCGCATGGGTTGTTTGGCATAGCAACAGGGGGGTTTGCGAAGGGTCAATTGTCTTTGACATTCCTAAAATGTTTTGTTTGTTTTTACTCTCTCAGTGCGACTGCTGTGTTGTATTAGAACGTGTCACATTCCTTCTTCGTCATGATGACGCAACAAGCTTGTGACGTGACAGTTCGCAAAATCACCGTGGGTAAAAAACGTGCATTTAAAACAAAGCTATAAACGAACATAAATGTTTTCCAACAAAAAATAACAATGTCTACTCATTCTGAACTATAAGAAATCAAAGGAAGGAGCTGAAACTTTAGTTTGCACTATTTTATGGACTGAGAAGGAAATTCCAGAACACGCCGCAAGAGGGGGCCATTTCTCCGTGAACTGGGCGAATTAGGCCTATGGAATGGTGTGGCGGAAAAAATCCCCTTTGATTATTTTTTTTTTTTGAGAACCAAATATTAACGTGAGATTTCTTTTTAGGTTTTACTTTTTGCAACCATAAAATGACATTAGAAAGTTTCAGCGTTGTTATTTTTAAATACCCTGAAATTACTTATACAGAACGTTCCCTAATCGTTATTATTTGCTAACCATGTATTATTTACTAACCTTCAAATTAAAACGTTGCAGGTGTTTATCTCCAGATCTCAGCAGACTCCACAAACATACAGCTTCACATATTAGCAACTAACCAGATTGACTTTATTTCTGTCATTTATCCTCAGGAGTTCTTTTTGAGAATTAACAGAAGTTTAACACTCTTGTTTGTTTTATTTTAAGTCACCAGAATGGAGATTGGTGTTTCCATTAGTTGTGCTCTTAACTCTTACTACATGTTTGCCTTTGCTGACTGTTATGACAGTTTGCTTGACAAACACATTTGCAGTAAAGAAAGCTAAACCGAAACCGGATGATGACTCTTAGCTCGGTTGGTTGTATAATCATCAGTCTGAATTTTGCTGAAGTATGTACAGTAACATCAGAATAATATTAAGGGAATTTTAGAATAAAGCAATTGGAACGTTAAAACAATGTCAGAATAACGTTAGGGAAATGTTAAAGTAACGGATCGAGGGTGTGGTGGATGATTACTGACGAACAACAGGGTAATGAATGGAACGTTATAATAACGTAAAAGGAATTACTCTGGGAGAATGATGTTATCGGAATATTAAAATAGTATTTTAATAATGTTACGGATACATTAGAATAATGCAATGGGAATGTTACAAACGTCAGAAGAACGTTCTTGGAACATTAGAATTACTTTAGGAGAATGTAAGATTAACGTTATTGGATTGTTAAAATAACATTAGAATAACATTAGGGGAATGTAAAAGTAACGTTTTGCAAACCAAAAACTACTGTTCTATCTCCGTTAAGAAAGCGCTCTTGGCTAAACAAAAGCAAACCTTAAAAAAAAGAACTTTCTGGGAACCAAAAACTAACATTCTAGGAACATTCTGGAACATTAGAATAACATTGGGGGAACTTTAAAATAACATCAGACTAATGTTAGGGGAGCGTTAAAATAACGTAAGAATAATGTTTTACAAACGAAAAACTAATGTTCTATTTCCATTAAGAAAAGGTTCTTGGCTAACCAAACACAAACCTTAAAAAAAGAACATTCTGGGAACCAAAAAACTTACATTTTGAGAACGTCCTGGGAACCAAAACTGACCTGCAACATTGCTCAAAACTTAGCACAATAACTGGTGTCATGTTGTCTTGCACTCGTGTGAGGCGCTGCTGGGAGGGAATTATACTAAACCACTTTAACAACTCAAGCATTACAGAATGACCATAATAGCATTTCATATCGCAAAGTGGCCTACCATTGCAAAGTCATGTGTATTTTCTGGGTTTTTTTGAAGCGCATCAAGTCATTTATTCGGTTTTTGTATCGCATTAAAAAATGTAACCAACTCATTTGAGCACACAAATTTTTTCATGCACAATTTAAGCGCATCTTGGAGTTTCCATCCAGCATTTTTAATGCAATATCCCAAAATGGCCATAAAAATAGGATGGAAACAATTGTCATGTTGTAATGTAAATAAGACAACATCTGAATTGCAAACCCCTTCATGTTGTTTTTGGCATATGCCTACCCTCGCAACATCATTGCCACAGAAACCAATTCCGATATGAACAGTTGGGATACACAATGTGGACAATGTAGTCAGTAATTTTAGATCAGATTGCAATCGTATACACAAAAAATCAGATTTGGACTGACAGTGTGAACGTAGCCTAACAATAATGAGATCCAAACATAAGAACACACTAAGGCTAGTTCACATAGTCAATTTCAGACATAACATTATTTAAAAAAAAAAAAAAAACTTGACAACTGATCTGTATACTACGGAGCCCCGCACATGACATGCAAGAAAAAAATTAAATGCGATTTACTTAATGTGCATGATTTATACATCAAGGGAACAAATTAGTAAATCGTGTGCACGATTTTGGCCTACTATTTTTTTCCTGCATGTCATGTCTGGTGCTCTGTCGTATTCACGTGTGAGTGAGATGTCACTGAGACAAAGTGCACAAAGCCCTTGTGATCCATGAGGCTTTTTGAACTTTCTATAAGAGATTAGACGAGAGCCATTGATGAGTGATTAAGCGCCAGACAAGATATGGCTGGAGGGTGTTAATCAGAGGTGGACCCTCTGGCCCCTGAGGTTAGCGCACAGCATTGTTGAAGGTCATGGCAGTCTTTGAGGCTGAATGTGGGATAATGGGTCTTTCAGAGGCAGGAGACCAGAGATGACATACGTCAGCAGACCACCATCACTTCTGACAAACTCCTTGTTCCAGTGACACTCTAAGATCCCCAATTTAATAAAAGAAACTTCAAAAACTACACTAGAATTAAATTGGTATATGTTCAGTTTGTATGGTAGTCAAGACAAAAATGTTGAACTGGACAAAACCTACTTCTGCAAGAGTTCATTTAGATGATACAGCAGTACAGAAGGGGCTATCCTAAAGTTAATTCACAACATCAGGGTGCTTTCTCACAGATGTGCAGCGATCACACAGACTGAGCCAACTCTTCTGCAAGATTGTGGTTTCTATCCAGTGATTGAGCCTTGCTATACTAAATTAATTTGATAACATCAATAAGATTGATTAAAACAGTACCCGAACAGCCAACTTCAGAAAAGGTAAGAGTGTTTCTGTTCACAATTAGCTGATTATTGTTAAGTAGAGTTTTAAAAACATATTAAAAGTATTTAACTTCATATCTGTAACTTGCCTTAAAGACTTGATCGTTTCACTGAAATGTGTCTCAGTTTGCAAGAATTCAAAAGTCAAAAGGTTTAAACAGACAAAAAGTATCAAAATATTTGACCTTGAATGTCAGTATGTATTGTCTAATGATTAGATGAGGAGCTAAAAAGGATCCTCAGTATTTCTTCAAAGGAATTAGGTCCTTCGGTATTTAATTTCTTTGAAATGTATTCAAATTAAGATGTTTTCATCTTTATTTCATTTATTTATTTGAATGTTTTGCTCTACATTTCAGCTATTTATCTCAGCGATATGGGTGAAGTGGCTTATAGTAGTATTTGGTTTGTGGTTGACTGAGGTTGAAGTGAATTGAAGCCTTTATGACACAAACACTACATTTTTTACATTTTAGTCATTTAGCAGACGCTTTTATCCAAAGCGACTTACAAGTGAGGAAAACAAACAAGCGATTCTTCATGAATTGGCAAATAACACAGGAAGTGCTCACAATACAAGTTCCATACATTGCTCAGTACCATAAGCTAGAGTAGGAAGGGAAAAGGGAAGGAAAGGTGTTTTTTTTTTTTTTTTTTTATGAGGGGATCAAGTGTTCACGGAAGAGGTGAGTTTTCAGCTGTCTCTTGAATATTGCCAGGGATTCTGCGTTCCTGATGAAAGTAGGGAGATCATTCCACCAGCAGGGAGCAGTGAAGGAGAATGATCTGGAGAGTGATTTTGTGCCTCTCTGTGACGGTACCACAAGCCTACGCTCCTTTAGTGATCGCAGGCTTCTGGTGGGGACGTAGCGTTGTAGCAGTGTGTGGAGGTAGGAAGGTGCAGAGCCTGTGGTGGATCTGTAAGCAAGCATCAGCGCTTTGAACTTGATGCGAGCAGCGAGGGGTAGCCAGTGCAGAGAGATGAAGAGGGGCGTGACGTGGGCTCTCTTAGGCTCGTTGAAGACAAGACGAGCAGCAGCGTTCTGGATCATTTGAAGAGGTTTGATTGCACTTGACGGCAGACCAGCCAGAAGAGCATTGCAGTAGTCAAGCCTTGAAATGACCAGGGCCTGGACCAGCAGTTGTGTTGCGTGCTCAGTCAGGAAGGGACGGATTTTCCTGATGTTGCGTAGTGCAAATCTGCATGACCGCGCCGTCTTTGAGATGTGGTCTCTGAAGGTCAGTTGGTCATCGAAGATAACTCCAAGATTTCTGGCCGACTTAGATGGGGTGATGGTGGTTGTACCAAGCTGTAAGTTGATGTCGTGTTGTAGGGTAGGAGTGGCAGGGAAGACTAAAAGCTCAGTCTTTGCCAGGTTGAGCTGCAGGTGGTGTTCTTCCATCCAGGTGGAGATATCCGCCAGACAGCTTGAGATCCGTGCAGCCGTGCAGCTACTGAACAGTTACTAACTTGGATAAAAAATGTTTCTGTATCACCAACAGCTCATACATACATACATGTATATGCATTTCTGTATTTTTGCCAAGTAAGACATGTTGCTGGATTAACATATTTTGTTGATCTTGGAACAAAATAATTTTAATCCTATCCCTACCCCTGCCCATAACTCCTCCCTAAAATCAGAGAGAAATAATTAACCCTGGCTGCAAGCCTAAACTTGACAAACTGTAAACTTGTCCCTCAAATCTGATTGTTTGATTAAAAATTTGTTCAAGATTCAAACAAAAATGTTGATGCAGGATCATGTTGTACTTGGTGAAATCATGCTCACGTATTCCCAATTGTAAAAATAATAATTTAAAAAAATATATGTTCTTCTTAAACCTTTGTAGAGTATTTTCTCCCTAAATCCAATGGATCATTTAACTTGCGACATTAAGTTCCAAATTAAAGTTTAATCCACTCCGCTTTGACAACAGGAACACTGTGCATATGTTCTGAACTTTCCCACCATGTCCACAGTTCTCCTTTGGTACGCAGTGTTAATCCACGTATTTGGCTATGAAGTAAACATTTAGTTGCACAACAGTTAACATGATGAGTTAATAAACTAGTGGAGGCCAGACTGAAAGCCATCCACTTATAGATGAAGAAAAAGAGAAAATTAATGGATAAATATTTATTTAACCTGAAAGTGCTAAAATACTAAGACATTCTGAAATTCATGTACTTTTTCCCACTTCAACAAATTATGCTAATTTGTAACAACAAATTTTAGATAAGAATTTTCACTAGACGTTTTAGACTTTTGGACCCCACTGAACATATCTGGCTTATGTTACTTCTCACTAGATTAAATGAAGGTTTGAGAAGACACTTGCCTCTGTGCCCTTTCTGAAGGCAGAAGGATTTCTCTTCGTTGACCGTATGTGATTCATGACTGCATTAAATCCCACTGCAGATCTTTAAAGCACAGACTTTTCATGATAGTTTGAAAGACCTGTCTCATCTCATCTTGCAGATTTGTTCTTTGCAATTTAACACGAAACCACTCTAACATCTGCTCAATATTATTCATTTACATTTTTGCTAACCAAGAGCTTATGTGGATTAAATTTCCCAAAACATGCTGACTGCCCAGGACTAATCTAAATGCTTTTTGCCAAATGTTTCCCAAAACATCAATAAATTCTCCCCGATGTTAAGCTATAGGTACCCACACACATTAATTCCTATGAATGTATGAAATAATTGACTAAATTGGATTGTATTACTCTTATTGCAATGAAATTTTACATTTTTTCTTTTTTTCCTTTTATGGTTTTGGTATTTATTAGGTTCTGTCTCTGTCTACAGTTTAACCATTGCTATAGCCAGTGGATAAGATTGTAATTTCCCTGCTCAAGATCCCAATTTGTTTATTTAGAGTTCTTGGCAAGCATTTTAATGGTGTTTATTTTCCAGAGGTTTACACACATAGAGATGGATGACAATTTAATTACATTATTTTATTCACTTGCACATATCTGAAGAATAGGCACATTTTTAAAGAAAGTTTATTCAAATGTCATTTACCAAACAATAATTCGTTAGGGAATCGAACCTTCACTGTCTTTCGAACGACTGTCTTTTTCACACTGTAGATTCAGTTGCTGTGCTATCAATAATGTTAAGTATTAATAATAATTATAAAAAATACAAAATAAATTTATTATGATTTTATAAGAACATTCTGTTTAGGATAATTTTTTGGATTGAATGTTGTATTTCATTCTCATTGCATTTCATGTCAACCTCCAATAGCTTGACTAGAATGAAAATATTCTATACAGCAGCAAGACCAAAAATATTTATTTAGCAGGAAAGTCAAATGCGATCTGAACTATCATCAGTTTGATTTACGTATTACATTAATGCTGCAGTGGAAAGTGGCCAAATTATTTGGGGATGTTTTCTATTTTATATGTGTGAATGTATTTGTGTAGACAAATGCACCACAGGCTTCTCAGCCACTAAATAGTTACATATGGGCTATTACCCTGGGCTTAACCTCCTCTGCTGGAGACACCATTCAAAAACAGGGAATGATCTTGTGCCTCTTTCCAGCGTGGAAACTGTAGTCCACCAAATGGAAAATGGCAAATTGAAACAACATAACATGCATCAGACTTGCAGTTGCACAGAATTTGTTGCACACTCTTGTTATAATACTTGGGGTTCAGAATAGCTTTCTGTGATTTAGAGCTGGCATTAAAGGAATAGATCAGACAGAAATGAAAATGTACTCACCCATGTTGTCCTCGTCTTAGTTTTTCAGTTCAACTCAGTAAATAACCACTTAAAAAGAGTAAATTACAAAATTTTCACTTTTGGGTGAACTATACCAATATCATCTGGAAGCTTTTACTGGAAACATTTGATTGCTTCTGTGAGAGAAAATAAATTTGTTCCCTGATACTCAAACTCAAGTTTATAATATAATTTTGTGTACGTAAAATGACCACCAGTAAGATGGTTGTGTGAAACATTTATGCTCTTTTTTTGTGTGTGTCCTAAAGGGATTTGGTTTTTATTACGGATTAACTGTCTGCCCTGCTTGTCCTCAGGGTGATTTAATATTGGAGACAATATCCTGGAAACATTTTTTTCACTCAACGAAGCAAATTACTTTGTTGTCCTTGAGATTTCATGTAAACCAACAGCAGATTCTATAAATAATTTTGCTGTTTATATTTGCAAGTCTCTTGTTGAAGTCATCCATTAACATGGAATGCAAAAACACTGTTTTGATGTCAAATACCTCTTTTTTTCCCTACCAGGAACACAGCTCAATTACAAGTTTGGCATCTCTTTGAGTAGAAACTCCTGGTCATGAGTCTACAATGGAGGACCTTCAAACAAGAGGTAAAGAAACATCAGACCAACACAGAAATATGACAATAGATCAGACTATTCTAAGTCATTTCATTTCATTTCTGAACTCCTGGTTCATAAGTCAATTCCCAAGAGCAAGCCACAGAAAAACTAATGAACAATCAGTGAATCTTGCTCTCAAAGAGGCCACATCTTTGCTGCAGTCTGTCTGTCTTGGAAACAGGCTTGTTGTACCGCCTGTTCAGGTGGCTGGGGGTTTGCCACTCCAGGTTGACGAGCAAGGTTTTCTCCATTAATTGTATTTGCTTCACCACAAGAGCCAAGGTCCTGGATCAGCATTTGAACTCCCAACTTCCCCCTTCTTCACACTCTTGTCCATTTTACAATATTCAGACAAGTGCTTTGCTTGAAAACCTGCTTTTGAGTCAAGCAGAAACTTGGGTATAGAACACAGATGTACTAATGTTTCTAAATCCTTTAACAGCGACATATTTGCAAGATCTACAACCTTCTCAGTCCAATTATGCTTTGTCAGAGAATCAATTCACCGGTCCAGACCAGACTTCAAACTTCTTGCCACATGAAACTGTTCAGCCCACTAACACACCAATGACCTCATTGGTCCCCCCAGCAACCTTGTTGGTACCTTATCCAGTTGTGGTCCCATTACCAGTGACATTGCGCATACCAATCCCAATCCCGATCCAAATCCATCAGTTTAGACTGAAAAGCTTTTATTAAAACCTCCAGAACTGGTTAAACGATTGACAATAACATGCAGACCTTGCCTACAATCCCTTGCAGTACCAGTAGCATGGCGTATCCCATATTTCCACATACCCCAACAGTGTCTCAGGACGAAGTGCTTGACCTCTCAATTCAGGCAACCCAAACCAAGCGGGAACATCTGTTATGTGCTTCACAAAATTCAGTACTTGATCTATCCCTGGTAGACTCAAATAGTAGATCTTGGCATGATATAAATGGACAAAGCATAGAATACAAAGGGACAATACATGAAGGTAATGGAAACAACACCACAGGTTCAAAGTATGAAGACTGCAACGGCAGGATTGTGCACTCAACTCTAACAGTCAAAGTCATCGTGTCGCCCACAGAGACTGTTCTTGCCCCTTTCTGTGACAAACGAAGAGGTTTCTCAGAGGACTACATGATAAACTTACCCATGAAACCAGACAGAACACTGGGTCACAGGACAGCTCTAGTAGATCATCCAGAGCTCACCCTCTTTGTAGTGAACTACAGAGAAGAATACATTTCAAAAGGGACGGGTCATAATAAATGTATGGAAAAACACATAAGAAACAGAATCTGGCTTTAGTTCCCTTGCAGTCGGTCACCTTCAACGTATGTCAGAAGTGAATCGACAAATTGATATCCCCAGTTCGTGGGTTCACTTCCAACGTACGTCTCCGTTCTTCCCTTCAGGGGACGAGGGTTACATACGTAACAGAGACGTTTTTGTGTTGCAAACCATTTCAAACCCTTATTTTTTTTGGTACAAGGCAACCATGTTATTATAAACTGTAGTCATAATATAGAATATTAAAAACTGATTAAAACTCTTCTCATCTGCTCCTGACTCTCAAAGTTCATCTTAAATCTGTAGCTTCTAATACAAGATAATAATTGCAAATAAAAGTTATCTATTCTATAATTAGATATGAATGAATACAATTCATTTATATCATGCAAATCTAAAACCAAATTAAATTGTGAATTCTTTTAAGCAAAGCATAGCATATTTAATGAGGTAATGAAAATATGGTGAAAATGACAACTTTATAAATGCAAATTATTTATTCAAATGGTAGAAAAGTGTTCAAAAAAGTAAATACAAAATATTTCAACCTGAGTATAAGAGCAAAGTAAATACAGTGTATCTAAAAGGAGCTAAAAATGTATATATAAATGTGTATCATAACGAAAAGGCTCCATCCCCCAAAGTCACAAAATCCGTTATCAATTATATAAACGGACACAATGCGCTCAAAAAAGGCAACAGTTTCTACCTATTAAATAATAATTTAAAAAAATGCACTAAATAATAGAATACTGAACTAAATACACATTTGTATGATACACACATAAACAGAACCACATACATTTCTGGAATTGCTGCATGCTCCGTACATCATTCTCATTCTCCATGCAGATAAACCTCTACATTTCAGGACCATCTGACATTATGTCCGCCTTCATGGGGGTCACCTGAAGTGCTGGTGTGGACATTTCATATAGTCAGTTTTTTAGAGGGGAAAAACATAAAATATGAATAAATGAAAATGTATTGTACAAGTGTCCTGAGTAATTATCTTGAGTTAAAGAGCAATAGTAATGACAACTTCAATAACAGTCAGAACTAAAAGTTTGTGCTTTTAAAATTGGTGAAATTGGTGCCATTTTATAAACCATAACAAAACCATTTTTGGTTTATGTTACTTAAAAATAATTTATTTTTCCTGTTACTTTATGAAACAGTAGTACATTTTGAAATATGACTGCATTTCAATTCCAATGTTAAAGAAATAAAAAAAGAATGATAATAAGTCCAATTAAATAAACACTATGCCAAATGGTGAACAATTAAATTTGATTAACCAGCACCAAAACCCTTCATATTCAAATACTTCTTCAACAGACGCGAACCGAGTAAAATACAGTGGAAAGTGAACATTTGTCAAGCCGTCTGTGCATGTAGACAGCACTGGACACAACACATAAACACAGTGAAATCCTTTGGGATTCAGCTTTCTTCACCATTGTCTGTAAACACAGAGCATCACATCACTGAGGTACTAAGATCTGTAGCTGCAGTTTTACACTGAATTTGTTTCTAGACAAGAGCCATTGTGAACATCCTTGTACAAAATGTTCGCACACAATGTCCATGCAAAGTTAGGCAGCTTTGAAAAGTCAATTTGGTGATGTTCATTTTTGCATTTGTTTTGCCACAAAAAAAAAAAAAATTTGGCTGGTCATTTTTTTTTCCCAGCAGGATAGAGTAGAGGTGACCTTTGACCATCCATGTCACGGGTAATAAATATCCATGAATCTTGACTGAAGTCTCTGGTATCGACTCTGAAATTGAGTGGACCTGCGTTTTCTTCTGTTGCCCTCTAGTGGATCCTCTGTGTTTTTGCTCAGAGGTTCCTGCCACTATTTCACCTGTTTGAGTCTCTCAATATGATGGCAAAGTTTGAGAGCAGGACCCAATTTCAACCCCATATACTTCATGATCATGTCACTCCGTAAAAGCATCAAAGCCTTGCCATCAATCTCCTGTGGAAAACAACCAATCCATTATAATATCTACTATATAATACAAAACGCATGAATCTGAAAAAGCTATGAAAAAATGTCTTAATTTGAAAAATGTACAAAACATATGATAGAAAATCATCTCTCACATGTTTCCTGAAGAGCTCTGCGTGTGGGCCCAGCGCCTGTGGATCGGCATCGCGCACAAATTGCATCACTTCCTCTATACTCCAAGATGATGGACACTTATTGGATGTTCTGGAGGGATCCTTCTCTGCTGCTTGATGATCAGGACCGGTAGTTGAGCTAGCAGCTAGAAAACAACGAATTAAGATAACAAATATCCATAAGATGGGAGAACAATAGCACACTAACTGAAAAAATATCATCTTAGTTGTGGGTAATAAATATGGCAACCACAAAAACGGTTGTCTTTACACACAAGGATTTTTTTAAATGATTTTGCCACTAGGGGTACCAAATACATATGAATGACAAAATGGGTTGAAATGGGTTCATGAATATTGTATTAATACCTGAATTATGAACTAATGAGTAGCGAACGTATGAACTATGTAAAAAATTTTTTTTTTTTAAATGTCATTAATGACAATAAAATTCACATTTATTCACATATAGCAGAAACAATGAGCATAATATGTTAGCTTCAAATATAGCCAAAATATAACTGAAAATATGCCATGCATAAAAAAAATAAAAAAAAAAAAAAAATTATTTCTTGAGAAACTGAATATTAGGCTCCCCTCAATGGGAGTGCTGGGAATCAGTTGCTCCTTGATGGTCCTGCTCACAGTCACTCGCTTTAATTTGGAAAATAAAACTGAACCCCAAACATCACTCCTACTTTGAGATGCTATTTAAATAAATATGGCCCCCTGAGCCGCTAACAGGGTTTAATCCATATCAAAGCCTATTGTGCCGTTTGACATTTGATTAGAGAAAATACATCTGGTCCTCACACAAGCACTCTGTGCGGAACTGATATGGGTGTTTATCCCACGATAGAAATAGATCCAAGTCTCCGAAGAGCAACGGTGATCGCGTAAGCCAAGCTGCCAGAGCGAAAGCATTCTGAGGGAGTTGAACAATGAAACCGTTCTGCTTTTAGGGCTCAAACACAACAGCAATGCCAACAAGCACAGACACGAGAAAAAAACAAAACAAACAAACACTCAAAACCCCTAAAAGACTTTCAATGATTCAATAGCAACTCAAATTTATCATTATTAAACCATTAAAAACATGTAAGCTTATACACAGATCAGTAGTTTACATTTCTAACAGCACGAAATAATGATCTGTAAAGAATTAAATAAATGTCACCATGAAATCAATTTACAATTTTTATTTTTTTAATGAAAAATTGCTGTATTATATTATAAACAATTTATATGTGCACATTAATAATAATAAACTCATGTGCCCTTGCAATCTTTATTTAAAATAACTTCCCTCCCTCTTGCAGTGACATCCCTTCTTTGATGACATGTTTACTGGCATGAGGGCGGAACAAGCTGTCAATCATGAGATCACAGCAATAGCAAACCACAACCATCCGATCAATTCCCGATGAACAAAATCAAGTCCCGCCCTACATTTTCCCTTGTTCCTTTCACTCGCATGTCACAATAAGGAATTAAAGACTATCACAACTTTTCATGCTGACTGATAATATTATGAATGAGTTATTACCAAGTGATATAGTATATATATATATATATATATATATATATATATATATATATATACATACACACACACACACACACACTACCGGTCAAAAGTTTTAGAACGCCTCCATTTTTCTCCATTTACGCAGTTTAATGTCTCAATGTACTCTGAAATTAAAGCATAGAACAAATAAACAATTGGAGATTAGGGTTAGTCATTCCATGATTCCATGATTTGAAGCCTACCGTCTTGTTCTTTTCTTCTAAGGTAGTTCTGACAAAACCTGGAGGTATGTTTTGGGTCATTATCTTGCTGTAGAATGAACCCCTGACCAACTAGGCGTATACCAGATGGTATTGCATGGCGCTGCAAAATGCTTTGGTAGCAGTTTTGGTTCAGGGTGCCACTCACTCTGTGCAAGTCGCCGACTCTGGATCCAGCAAAAGAGCCCCAGACCATCACGCTTCCTCCTCCATGTTTGACAGTTGGTGTCACACAGAGGAACCATCCTTTCGCCTACTCGACAGCGTACAAAAACCCTGCGTGATGAACCGAAGATTTCAAATTTCGATTCATCAGCCCATAACACCTTCTTCCAGTCTTCCGTAGTCCACTGGCGGTGCTTCATGGCCCAGGCAAGCCTCTTTTTCTTATTTTGCCATCTTAGCAATGGCTTTCTTACTGCAACTCGACCTGTCAAACCTGCAGCTCTAAGTCTTCTCTTGACTTCTCTTGAAACTGAGACTTGCTTACTTCAATCAGTGTTAAGCTGTGCTTGAAGCTGTTGTCCTGTGAGCCGCCTATCACGCAAGCTGTTGACTCTCAGAAACTTGTCTTCTGATTCTGTTGTGGCTTTGGGTCTGCCAGACCTCTTCCTGTCAGAGTTTCCTCCAGTTTCCAAATGGCTTTTGATGGTATAGGAAACTGTACTCACTGACACCTTGGCTTTCTTTGCAATTTCTCTAAAGGAAAGACCTACACTTTCAAGGGTTATAATAGTCTGTCTGTCTTCTTTTGTTAATTGCCTTTTCCTCACCATTATGAGAGCAAAATACTACTTCCTGCAGTACAATACTGTCCAAATAATGCTTAAGAGGGTGTAGTAACACAGTCTGTTCCAACACTGCTTTTATACAGAGGGTTTGTAATCAACAAAAGTTGGGACACCTGTAGGAATTGTTAGCATCAACTTTCAAGGCTTAATTTACTTTCATTGCTGCAGAACAGCTGTAAGTTGTTAACCCATTACTTGTTCCCTGAAAAGGCCTTTTTGTATAACTCTGAAATGTACATTATTTTTCAGTTTTTGGTTACCTAAACGTTTTTTTTTTTAACCTCTGGCAGTTTACCGCTTACCTTTGTACCATTTCAGTTTATTCACTGGACTTGAACTACTTAAATTTCAATAAAAACTGGAAAAATTGGGGTGTTCTAAAACTTTTGACCGGTAGTGTATATATATTATATATAGTAATATTTATAGATCTAAGTGCACTAGGTCCATTTAATATAAATTATTAAACATGTCTGAACAACTATATAACTATCACTAATAAATCAAAATATATACAGATCAGAAGGTCAGAGTTTCATAAAATTTCTAACTGTGCATAATGATCTGTTTACAATTATATATATATTTATATTAAGTTATAAGTTATATGTAGAGAGAGAGAGCCACACACATATACATACATATGAAAGAGTGAGTCCACTAGGGCTATTTAAAATAAATAAATACATGCATACAAGTCCAGTCATTTACAAGTACTCTTACATGTTATTAATAGTGTGTATGTAAAGGTGTTTAAACAAAGCGTTCTTACATAGCCTACCTTCCACTCGTCTGTGTGTGCGTGCAGGCCCCAGCTCAGAGGGGTTGGAGGAGAGTCTGCGGAGGGGTGGCGGGTGAGAGGGGTAGTGCGGGCTGCTTCCGGTCGGGGGGTGATACTCAGTCGTGCTCCGTAGTGCGGGGGGCCGGGGGGCAACAGGATTGGAGGCAGAGTCCATTGACTCTTCTGAGAACTGCTGGTTCGTGGTGGCTCCATTTTCAGCATGGGCAATGGTTTCTGTCAAGAAGAAGAGTGAAGTGAAATGTTTTAATTAATACCCAAGTTCATGAAGGTCATTATATGGTAATCTGTGGTTTGAAATGCATGCATGTATACACGGCCATTCAAAAGTTTAAAGTCGTTATTTTTTCTTGTTTTGAAAAGAACATTATGCTCACTATGGCTGCATTTATTTGATCATACAGTTTAAATATTGTGAAATATCATTACCATTTAAAATAAGTAGTTTTATATTTTAATATATTTTAAAACGCAATTTATTTCTGTGGCGGCAAAACTGAATTTTCAGCATCATTACTGCAGTGAGTTCAGTGTCACGTGATCCATCAGAAATCATTCTAATATGCTAATTGGGTGCTCAAAACACATTTCTTTTTATTATCAAATATTGAAAAGTCAGAAACTGTGATTTTTTTTTTCAGGATTCTCTGATGAATAGAAAGTTAAAACGAACTATTTATTTAAGATAGAAACATGTTGTGACAATGTAAAATTATCTATGAATATCTAGTTGAGAAATATTGCGCCTACAAATGAATTATGACAAATTTTACATAATTGAGTGGATTTAAAGGATGTACTTAGGGTTAGTTCACCCAAAAATGAAACTCGTGTCGTTCCACATCCGTAAGACCTTCGTTCATCTTCGGAACACACATTAAGATATTTTTGATGAAGTCAGAGAGGTTTCTGTCTCTCCATAGAGAGCCAACGCAACTACCACTCAAAGGTCCAGAAAGGTAGGAGGAAAAACATCATTAAAGTACTCCTTTTGACTCCAGTGGCTTAATTTTATTAAGTGACGCGAGTCCTTTGTTTGAGCAAAAAACAAAAACATAATTTACCACTTTACTTACAAAAATATTGATCTACAACAAACCTTCACGAGAGCTTTACGACGTATGCATGTTACGTTCAGACTCGTGCGTCAACTTAATTTCTCTTTTCACGTCAATCACACACCCATGCCTTTTCTTGTTCTACATTGTAAAGCACAAACATGTAGACAGCCTTAAAATAACACTCAACTATACTAATTTAAACAAAAATGATGTCCTATAGCAATATGTCATTCAGCTCTCAACACGTTTTAGATTTTGGATGATTCTTCCAGTTGGGGCACTTTTGACTCCCTTAGGTTGAAAAATGAACTTCTTCAAACTACGTTTCATCTTTGTTAAAACATGCATTGCGTTACTCGAGTCTGTCGCGAGAGCTGGCATTGTTACATGAATGTTTTAGATAATATTATTTTGTAAATAAAGAAGTAAACTTTTTTGCACAAACAAAGCAATCACGTCGCTGGAGTCACATGGAGTGCTTTAATGATGTTTCTTTCCTACCTAACTGGCCTTGGAGTGGTAGTTGCATTGGCTCTCTATGGAGTGACGGAAACCTCCCAAATTTCATCAAAAAGATCTTAATTTGTGTTCTGAAGATGAACGAAGGTCTTATAGATGTGGAACGAATTAATAACAATTTTCATTTTTGGGTGAACTAACCCTTTTATGAAGCTGTAGCTACTTATTACTGCTTTCATAAAGCTGAAATATAAGATTTTTGGTCACTGTACAAATCCTATACTCCCATTTCACAGTTTTACTGTCTTGATGTGGAAAATAGTCATAATAAAGAATGACTAGTTCCCACACATTTGGAAGTGAATAAACAATTACAAGGTTATAGAAGGTTTTACTTGCACACTCAAGACTACAAGTCTACACACCTACAGTATTTAACGAACACAAACTCACACCAAAAATAAATGTAGTACAGGATTCCTGTGTTCTGCATAAATAGAAATCTGATGCAATAAGTAGAAACATGCCTCAAAAGTTTATTATTGTCCTCTAATACACGTGTGAACACTACCAGCAATTTTATAAAGCTACCAACACATCTGAAAATTAACTTTATCTTCAATTTGTGGCAATAAGCTTTATCTACGAGACATTTAATGAGAGCTGAACACACGACACCCACGTCTGGCAAATTATAAGTCAACCACAGCAATAAAAAAATAACCCAAACTGGCAGGATATTCACCTAAATAAAAATCAGACAATTAATATAGCTACAATGCAGACGATTTAATTAGGAGTCTGTCTGCATTATTAATAGTTTTATTTTGTGTGGTTAATAAGAAAATTAGCAGAGGCGTCTACCTCCCCCAAAACAAAACCTCGTCCTCCATTCACTTTATGTTCGCCCAATCAGAACTGGCCAAGACCTGCTGCAGCTAGCTGGTATATACCCTCAGTTGGTATCATTCACTCACAGATCCGAACAAGCAAATACACTCAGAACAGCTGAAGGGATCGTACCGTCTGAGGGCAGAGCTTCTGTTCTCTGTAGTTTCGGTGACAGGGCAGTGGTGTAGGCAGATGAATCTCGGTTGAAACGTCTGGTACCTCGTGCTACGGACAAAGCTTCTGATGTCTCCTCTTTCACTGCAACAGAAGAAAAGTGAAGATAAAGATCACTTCTGGAAGACCAGACAGGATTTAAAAAAACAAAAAAAGGTAGATTTAGTCAAATAAATAAGTAACCCCCTATTATGCTTTTTCGAATATTACCTTTCACGCAGTGTGTACAATAGCCGTTTGAGAGTGTACGATGTCTGCAAAGTTTTAAAGATCAAAGTGCGTGACAAATAAAGTTATTGTCACCTAAAAGAAAGAATTAATTCGGAATTGCCGAAATGAGTCGAATGGTCTTCATTAGCTGACCGCAAACAACATCTACACTGACCCGCCCTGAGGTCTCCAACAGTTTTTTTTTATGTTGTTGAGATGTTGGGAATGGCCGTTTGGTTTCTGACACATGCTGTAAGAGGTAGACCAATTACAAAAGACTGGGCAATCTGACCTATCAGAGTAGAGGATGCTCACAGAAAGGAGGGGTTTAGAGAGAACCTTTATCGAACCGTTTCAGACATTGCAAGAAATATGAGAAAATGTAACTGTTTTTTGACCTTGGATGCATGTAAACCTATAATAGACGCCTGTGAAATAAAATTAGAAATCTTTAAAATAGCACAAGAGAGGAAACTTAAGTTTTTCACAACATATTTATATTTCATTTTAGCTTTATATAAATTACTGTATAGTTTTAGCCTCAGTTAACAATAACAACACTGACACAAACATGCACACATACCCGATTTGCTCCTTTCATACGGTGTGTGTGTGTTAGTGGTAAGTGGACTGAACGGCTGACTGCTGAACAGGTTATCACACTTCAGATGGTGACACAGAGTTTCTAGAAAGCGCAGAACGAATGATGCACTGGAGGCAGTGGGGAGCTTGACGTAGTGGATTCCTCCTTCAGAGCGAACTGAAAGAAAGTAGATTTGGTGCAAAATTAAAAACACTGTATTACTCTTAAACATGTCACACAGAATCCATGAATAATTTAGTATGATTCTCATAAACATTACTTGTGCTATTAAAAAATACAAATCTAGTCCCATCCCTCCAAATGCTTATATTGTCTTAACAGCACTTATAAATGGTTTGTGTGGGTGTGTGTGTGTGTGTGTGGGGGGGGGGGGTGATCTGGTTAAATGGGTGCCGATTAAGGGGCCATGGCGTTGCAGCAGATGGCTCTACAGTCCTAGCGTGGGCCCCACCCCCTGCACACACACAAATATACACACGCATTCACATACGCACACTTCCCCTGGGGACACCCCAATCAAGTGATCCAAACCAGGTTACACACAGATGTCATCCCTTATTACTCACAGTCTGATGACATCAGCTGTACACACACACACACACACACACACACATTTCTTTTTAAACATACACACACCCTTCTCTTTTCAGGTCAATCACACACCCCTGCTTTTACTTTTTTCTTTATTGTAAAGCACACACATGTTGACAGCCTTAAAATAACACTCAACTATTCTTCCAGTTGGGGCACTTTTGACTCCCTTAGGTTGAAAAATGAACTTCTTCAAACTATGTTTCCTCTTTGTTAAAACATGCATCGCATGTCATGGCCATGTAAAGTAGAATTCATTATAATATAATGTGTGATGATGTGGATATTTTATATTTTGATATTTCAGTTTTCAGAGAAATTGTTAGATTAAACCCTTGAGTTAAATTAATGAACTCCAAATTTCTAAAAATTAAATGCATTTATTCTAAATAAAAGAAGAAATGGCAGACAAGTTCTCCCAATCAAAAAAACACCCTTAAATGAAACTATAATGATCCAAACTAACCTCGGATGATTTCCCCACCATCAGACTGAGACTGCAGGAATCCGAACAGAGATTTGGGCTGAAACGCACAGTCCACGCAGGCTTGGACCGAGTGCTGGAGAACTGTGTTCACGGGGCCCGGCCCGAAATGATCGGGCAGCTGCAACAACAGCTTACGGTCCAGGAGAGGCCCTGAATCTCCGTGTTTATTCACGTACACACAAACTAGGAGAGTGGATGGTCAGGTGAAGAGAACAACGCAATGCAAAATCATCAGAATATTGAGGAGTACATGGCCCATGTCTAAACATTAAGATGCAGAGGTTTAATAAACCTAAGATAAAAGCCTACCTGTGGACACAACTCCTGAGTCTCTTGTTGTCTGTAGACTAGACAGTCTCCCATCTGACACAGAGGAAGACAATGTGGGGCTTGAAAGTGAATGAGGAACCTTTGGTTTCCTCTGTAAAAGGTGGAAGACAGAGAGATATATATGAAAAAAAAAAAAACTCACAAAACAACCCCACTATCGTTTGCCTACTAAATCTCAAAACAATGGCAGAACGCTACAAAGGCCTCGTCTTTATTGTGAATCTACCACGTTTAATGTACCATTCATGGGGAAGGATTATAGAAGAAGTGTCAATGTTTAATTTAGATAATCACTCGTGACACATGACCCACCCTCAAATCAAACAAAAGCTGCATACTGATCAGTAACCAGGGCGGTTTTCTCATTTTTTCTCCATTCTGTATTTTTGTATACCATTAAAATCCCATTATGTTGACTAACAGATTCAATGAAAAAAGAAAAAACAACCCTAAAAATATATAATTTTGTGTTCCTCAGAAAAAAGAAATCATTCAGGTTTGAGTGTGAGTTAATGACAGTTAATTTAGTATTATTTATATATTATTATAGTATATGTTCATATTTTAAATTGGCATTTTTTTAAATATATTTTCAGTTTTCATTTGTTAGGTGCTTTTAATATATTTAATAAGATTATTAATATTTTTTAAGAAATCAACAAAAAAAAATTTTTCATTTAGTTGCAACATTTCCACATTTTCATTTAAGTTTTTAATAATCTAGTATTTATATTGAATTTTACTTCAGCATTATTTCACATATACATATATATATATATATATATATATATATATATATATATAGATATATAATAAAACTATCATTAATATATAATGGCATTACTTGTTAAATACAATTTTTATTTTTGGCTGAACTATCCCGTCAAGACTGTAACTGTAAATTTCAAAATAAATAAACAATCTCCAGTTAAACCTATTAACTGACCCATCCGACCACAAAAAAGCAGTTGTACCTTGCTGCCGGGTTTTGGTCCTCTCTTTTTATATGGTTTGGGTGTGAGCTGTGAGCTCATGGGACTCTTGGCTGTGTTTGACTGTGTTTGGCCGTTTGTTGAGGTGGCGGATGCAGCTGCTGCAGCCTCGGCTGCTGCTTTCAGCATTGCTATAGTCTGGCTCTTCGGTCTTCTCCCTCGTACCCCCTTGCGCACTGGCAGAGGGGGCAGAGGGTGCGGCAGGCGGTACGGGGACTGCATGGGGCGCCAAGAATGACTGGATTGGCCCAATGCCGGTATAAGAGTCTTCGGGAAATTGACTAAAGGTGAGGGAGAACAAAAATTAAGGTTATTTAAACTACTGTAATATTATAGAATAACAAAAAAATATTAAAATCAAATAATATTATGCTAACTAAAAGTATGTATCTAATAATAACAACTGTAAAAAAAAAAAAAAAAAATCAATTAATTTGAAGATTACATTCCATGGTATTACAGCATTTTTTGGGCATTATAAAAAAAACAGTCTATTAAGTGCAAATAGTGTCCTTTGTTGGCAAATGCTATTTACACTAGATCCGCCCACCAATGTCTGGTTGGGCCACTCAAGTTAAAAATGACGCATGGAATTCAACATCTTCAGTGGAATTCATCATTTTTGCTTTTAATGCGATAGACTTGGGTTCGAATTCGCCTTCGCATTTATTTTCAATAAAAATTAAAGTAATGCTTTAAAAGTGGAAATAAACTGCGAACGAGTGTTTAATAATATTAAGAGTGTTTATTGGGTAGGGGAAGGTGTAGGGAGGGTTTTATTCTCGCAATAAAGCTGCATTCATTTAATAATTTTAATAAATATATTCATTTACACTATGATATTACTGCATCCTGTTAGTGTACAAAAATACTGAGGTGCAAATAGTATCTGCCCATATAAAAGTGCAAATAGCATTTAATTACGATTGAACTGATACTTTTACAGAAAATGCTGCTATTGTCACTTAGAGTAAATAGAATATACTGCTATTTTCACTTGGTCTAAATAGCTTAGTGTAAATATTAGTGTACACTTAGTGTAAATATTATCCATCACCATTTGCACTTAGTGTCAGTTTGAATGAGGCGAGCCACAAACTTTGATCTTTCCCTTTTGAATTTCACCGCTTCTTCATATTGCTGAATTCTCTTCCTCAGAGGCCATTTTGCATATTAGAAGCATCACATTACAGCCATGAAAGCGGCGGTTTAAAAACAGGGAGCAAAAAAATTGAGTTGTCTAGGGATCCTCTTTAAGACGGAGCGAGGAGAGACTGTTTCAGCTGGCCATTGTGCCCCACAGGAGGCATGTGCTTTTCAGCACCCTATTGTTTTGTGGGCCTCCCCCCACTGGCTTTCTGGTCAAAGGCCTCTCTTCTGTGGCCAACAGGTAATCCTCGTAATAAGGAGAAAGAAAAACTCCCTTCTCCACCTGGATGAGTGCGTTATCAGATTCCATCATATGGCATTTAAGTCAATTTTATCTTGCATAGAGTGACAAACAATTTTCTATGAATATTTCTGAGCAGGCAAGTTAACATATTATTCATTTTCAAGACAACAGACAGTGCTATATGTTCAATGTGAGAATTTTGTTTTACCTGCACACGCTCGAAATAATCTAAATGTCCACAAATTCTTTTCAGCCTTCTCACAAACCCACTATGAATATCTGGAGCTCAGCATTAACAAATTCATCAATGAAGGTGTAACACACAAGCACAAGTTAATACTTTTAAAGTCTCAAACAACATTGGAGTGAAAACCCCCAACACATACACACCTGCTTTAGACCAATGCCCCCAAATCCCCCCCCCATTATTGCTTCTGTATGGGCCATCTCTAAGATCAGATAAACTTCTCATATTACAGGGCGGCTGACGGCCGATCAGCAGAAGCCGGCTTTGCTAAGTACATCTGGGAGCTTTCACAGAGTCCTACGTGCAGCTGCTCTCCTGGGCCTCGAGAGGGAAACGGGAAGAGAAATGAAGCCGGAGCCACGCAGACGTTTAATGAGGAGAGAAAGCGTGCAAGGAATGGGCAAGTGTTTTCTTTCATTTGAAGGTCGGGAAGTGGCCGATTCTCATTCAAATACCCTATGAATATAAGTAGGCACGTGAGGAATAAAGCTTATTAAGCGCACATATGCACAATGAGCATGCAAAACAGACACTTTCAGAAGCACGGACAATGTAAAAAATAAACGTCACCCATTCTAGTCCCCCAATGCATTTCAAACCAGCTTTTCAGTGGCTGAATCATAAAAATGACCTCTATGGTCTGCTGCAGGGTGACCCAGTGACCTCCAAGTTGACTCCCAGTGCACAGACATACAACCTTCTGGGCGTCTGGTCACGGGAGAGGTTGCGGCTGATGTGAAATTAAGGTGTCCGGGCAAAACCGGTCTAATTGCTCCAGCTCTTCCACAATATTTACATTTCGCCCCACACAAGACCCGAAAGCCCGGGCAATCTGTCTACGGCTGACGGCGGCTTCGACTCAGGAACTAGAACCACATGTTGTGGGGGAGCAACACCGAAAAAGAGCGTGTGCATGTGGTAAAAGGGGATATAGGGTTCGCTGAGCCCCAGGCAATTTAATGAAACAATGCAATCTGTAAAAGAGCTGAAGTCAAAACAGCTACAGCAGTTCAATTAAAGCTTTAAAATATTAGTGCAGCTTCTGTACAAAAAAAAAATCAGAGCTTTTCCTTTGTAATTCTACTAGTTCTTTCTAGTAAGCGTTATTTTTTTTCATTCTGCTGAAAGTTATAGATTATTTTTTTATGAAATGAATCTACCTGATGCATAAAACTTGCTAAAACAAAGTGAGAAGTAAATTCAGCATTTTTTTTTGTCAAATTACCAATAGATCATTATGATTGACCACACACACTTAAATTGTTTTAATATAAATATATATATATAAAATATAACAACACAATTTAATCTACCTTTTCTCAAAAGGGATTTAAGGACTCTTTTTGTGGCAAGCCATTTTATCATTTAATCCAATCCATTTTATGTTACTAGTACTTATTTTTGAATCACTAGTAAGTAGTCCAACAGTCACTAATATCTTGGTAGTTAATCCATCAGTGATAAGCATCTATTCAACTGGTCACTAATAATTATTTACTGCATGCTAATAATTATTCTTTTGCTGGTTTATCGATAACTAACGATTCCTTCGTTACTGCGACAGACTTTTCCTATGGAATTCCAAAGTGATCTGTGGTTCAGATATTATCTATTTATTTCAGACTAACATCTTTTCTAAATGTTGCTGATATCGCTTCAGTAAGATTTAACTGAACCATGAAGTAGCCACTCTGACTAGCTCCTGCAAATAAGAGCAAGTTTCAAGTAGTGTGTACTAGCATTCAAAGTATAAATATTCATTCATAGTGACTGAATAGACTACTAATTACTATTTGAATAAGTACTCATACCTAATAGATAGTTACTAGTCAATTTGAATAAGACACTAGCCACTATTGTATTACTTGTAAATAAACAAACACTAGTCAAATAAAAATACTGGTTGGTTTAACGAAATAAATATTAAACCGGCTTGCCATAGTCTTTTAGCTCAATGAATGCTTTTCATAAATAGAGAAATAAAAGTGTTAGTCCACTACAAGAGGAAGAGCATAACTGAACTCAACAGGAAAGAAACATTTGCAATAATACAGTCAAATTAAACTCATGTGACCTAAATGCACAAGCCACTAAAACAAAGCAACAGACATCAGAGACAAAGCCTAGGAATACGCCAGAGGAACTCACCAAAACGCCAACTTTCAACTATATCCGCGTTATGCGCCAACGAATCCGGTGTAAATCTTTCCCTTGGTTGAGAATGTCTGGTTTTAAAGCACTATAACAACCGGAGCCCGCGCTCACTTTCGCACCCGGTTTGAATAGCAGCGGTAGCGGCAGAAGCGCATGACAAAGCCCGTGCCGGTGGAGCCTGATCGGGCAATATCTGATTAATATGGAGGCGGGGACGAGGAGTGGAGGAGGAGGAGGAGGAGGAGGAGGAGGAGGGAGATGGTGGGGGGGGGGGGGGGGTGTTCATGTTATCAGCCGGTGTTGCCAGTCCTCAAATTACACTAATATTAAAATACAATAAAATATTCAATATCTAAATAAAATTAGAGCTTATTTGAATTGTATTCCATAAAAATCATTTATCTTTAAGATTAAGATTTTTATGATTTATTCTACATGTTGATTTAACATTTATAACAATATAATAATTGCTATTTATAATGAGTATTAAGTAATTATTTCTAAATGTTACATCGAAATGTAGACTAAATGTTCAAACTAAATATTAGAAATGAATACCAACAATAAAAATAATTACAAAAACAATTATTATTAGTAGTAGTAATAGTATTTTTCTTTAAGATTTAGTGTACATTTTCTTTAATTTTATTATTATTATTATAACTATTACTACTAATAATAATAATATACATATATATTAAAACCACATGTACAAAAAAACAAGACATTTGAAAACATTACACATCACTGTCAAATTTTTAAAATGTTATTAAAATCTGGCACAAAAGGGTTTGTTGTTAACTCTGACAAACTATCACATTTAAATTCGACATCCCATACTAATCAGTCTCCTGCCATTTCAAAGCTCCTCCCAGGCTTTTAGGGCTGAAGGGGGTAAAAGGTTAATGAAGATCAGATTCAGAGCGCCCAGTTTGAAGCAAAAGGGTCCAGAGGCATTAATGATGCTCCTGCTGGATTTATGTGCTTTCTTCTTACACTCTCGGCGGGTATAGTCTGGTACCCACATCCCAATCTGGTACCGGCCGTAATCCCAAACCCCATTCAGAAAGCCAAACAAACCCAACTCAAGTTTATAGTTATTACAAATACTCAAACAGGCGTATAGAGCAAATTTGTCTGCTTTGTCTCAAACATTTATTTTAAATGCATTAAGCCATCTAAATGTGTGAGATGTGTGAAAGCACCAACACTCATTAAGAAAGCCCTGTTGTTCTCACTTTAGGTGTGAGAACAAGAGCAGAGGTGAATGCATATCTATAATGCTAATGAACACCTCGAAAATTACTTAAAACGAGGCATGAAGAAGGTAATTTAGACAAAGCATGCCACATAATCATAATGGAATATTGTTTTGGGCTCTGGTATTTTAGAATTATTTAAAACGCAGACAAATATTTCCCAATTCATTACAAAGCAAACAATATAATTAAAATCATACAGAAAGGAAGGTATGTTGTAATCATAAAATTCATATATAAAAAAAAGGCATTAGAATTCATTCTGCACATTAGTAGGCAGGCTCATTGTTGCTTTTTAAAGGAATGATTCAATCCAAACTCAGTGGGGAAGTTTTTTTTTAAAATCAATATTGTATCAAATTCTCATCTGAGACGGGGAAAAAATAAGACACGACAGACTTTTTTTTCTTAAACGCTGTTATAAATATGCTGCCTATGTGGCATAGCCAGAGGCTGAATCTTTGAGCTCTTTCATAATAGTCACGAGAAACATAAATTGAACTTATGACCTGAATCAAAACAAACTCTTAGAACATGTTTTCTAGCACACTCCAGATATTCAAACATCTTCTAGGATTACAGGAAAAATGAGAACAGTTTTCTTCTTAGGAGTATTTAAGTAGAAATTGTTTTATTTAGAAAACATTAGCTTAATTTATCCGTAACTAACTGCAAAAGATCTGAACCACAAGCTAATCCTTTGTCTTGTGCTCAAAGCTTGCCTTCCCATTGTACTACGCACTTATTGCTGTTGTTCTTTGCTACATTATTAATATATGCACATCTACGCACACACAATGTGCTATGTGCCCGAGGTAAAACCCAGCAAGAAAAACTAGAAATAGACATCCTTCAAACAATAAACAGACACTTTTTTTTCCCCCCAGTGCTCATTAGAAAGGTGGTATTCACTAATGATCAGTTAAAACTACTATGCAAGGCAAATGAAGACAAATCACACACAAAGGAAAATATAAACTCACAGTTCCTGGTTTCATGCCTCCATTCAAAGCTCACTAAAACATCATCAGAGTTTATTTTAACCATTTGCTTTTTCATATTTATGTATAAAATAATATAAAACAAAAATTCTAACCTGCAGTTGTAGATTTCAGCTCAGAATTTTCTGGTGGTGTTTCTTGCCCATTTCTTTTGTTGAATGAAGCTTTTTTGAAACATTCAGACAATAAAGCACTGCAGAGTCATGGATTGATCGAAGCATTTTCAGTAAAACTTGGGCAGTGAATTGTAATCAGTCTGTCAATAATTTACAACAGTTCCAGTCTGATGGTTGTGAGAAAATTCAAACCACTTTATTTTGCCCATATTTATTTCAACCAGTATCTTAATTGAGAAATATTCCAAAATGCCTTTCAAACAAAATAAACAAATAAAGATTAGAATGAACTATATCAAACTCAATGTATTTTCCACTGGCTAATCACTGGCTATCTCACATAATTTCATAATTCAGTGCATCAGGACGTATGTGAAACAATATAAAAGAACGGGGAAAAGGGACCACCGATTCTCAAATTTCTCCAGAATTGTGCAGCTCTACTTCATACTTAAAGCACCTTATGTCTGACTAGGATAAATGGGAAACTTCTCCCAACACCCAATATCCTTTCTGTCTGGTTGTGTCCGCTCGGGTAAAAGCAGGAAGAGAGCACTAAACATGCCTCGAAAGTATTCAGAGGAGGAAGAACTGATAGGAGACATGTAACTACCACCATCCATCAAGAAGTCAATTTTCATTCACTTCACATCAATTATTCTGCCAGAGCCACACAAACTGCTTAAGCACAGGTTAAACATTTGAACAGCACCAACGGACAGCGATAAACCATCACATCCCAGAATTACGACACTTCAGGAAATGATATGTGTAGTCCAGCAAAGTGTGCATGTTAAGTAAAAGTTGCTGTCAAGAAGAATTAGGTGTCTGCAATGTGACTGCTTGTTGCCCACAAATACAAATATATACACACTTATGGCAAGCCGTTTTGACTTTTATTCATTTTCAGGATATGAACTTGTGATATCAACAATTACATTTTCACAATTTAAAATGTTAGTTCTTGACATCAGGAATTAGATTTCCACTAGTAACAATGGCAATTTTTGATATCAAGAATTACATTTCCACTAGTAACAACGTTAATTCTTGATATCAACAATTCAATTTCCACTAGTAAAAACTATCATTCTAGATATCAACAATTGTATTTTCATTAGTGAAATCTCGCCATAGGCTGCCATTCAAATTCAATTGTTGATATCAAGAATTCATTTCTTGCTAGTTGAAACTCCAGTTTCACATGTCAGGCATACAATTCTTACTAGTAAAAATGCAAATTTCTGATGTCAACAATTACATTGTTACTAGTGCAAATATCAATTCTTGATATCAACAATTGAATTGCTACTCGTAAAAATGTTAATTTCTTATATCATGAATGTGATTGTTACTAGTAAGAAAGCCATTTTAGATATCAGATATTTTATTGATATCAGGAATTCATTTTCAGATATCAGAAATGAACATTTTTACTAGTAGCAGTTCAATTGTTGATATCAAGAATAGACATTTCAACTAGTAACAACGTTCCTTCTTGATATCAACAATTCAATTTCCACTAGTATAAACCATAATTCTTGATATATAATATATTTGCAACTGCACCAGTAGACAATATCATTCTGTTTATTATAAGCATAATATAAGCAGTTTTTGTAGCCTGCACCTTTAATTGCTCGCGATCTAGCAGGATGGATTCTGATTGGTTGTCAATGTTTTTATCAATCATCAGCTGGAAAAACTCATTTTGAAAGTGTTTTTTATCAGTTCTCGTTACAGTTGCGGTGTGGCTATTCTTTTATATTTAGAACAATATTCTTATCACTATCATTATAGTTTTTGTTCTTGGTGTGAAAGAGCCTTTAAAATTCATAAACTGTAGCCAATAACTATAGCATATCTCTTACATTTGAAAAACCATATCAGTTTGCATACATTTAACATCAATGATCTATTAAGTGTGAAATTGCTAAAAAAAAAAATAAAGATTAAAAAACTAAAGGAAGCTATTACAAAAACTTACCATATAAAGTAATCTTTAAAGAAAAGAGTTAAAATGTCATTTTGTAAATAAATAGGCTATCAAAATAAATGATTTCACCAGGGGAAACCTTGTATATATTATAAATATATCAACAAGCAAGCAACTACAAAATTATGCCAACTAGACCAGTGACCATTCTCTTGGACTTGAAGACACAGACAGACTTCTCTAAACTTCTCTTTATGGAGAAAAAAGGTGTTTTCTCTCTCTCTTGATTGATCACATCACCCCCCACCTCAATTCCTCACCCAAACAACATGAGGCAATGACATTTCTCTGTGCACACTGAAGAAAAACAAAACAAAAACAAAACTGTAGTGACCCCTAGTGGTCAGAGACTATACTCACAGCAGTTGCCAGGAGGTTGCAGACTGTGGTTGGTCAGCTGACACCAGCCCACAGGGAAGATGTCCCTGGAGTCATACAGGCACCAGTAATCAAACGCTCCTCTCCAGCCATCAAACATGATGAATATCTTGTCCCCTCTCACTTCTCCGATGGTAGCCGGACAGATGAGGTAAGGATTTTTTCGGTCCACGGCCTCCAATTTCATACCAGGTTTGAAGTAGTTTTGAGTGGGTTTGGATGGCTCCTGAGGCATTCACAGGAAACAGATCATTCATATACAAATTTAATTTCAGAAAATATCGTATAAAAAATTCATTTTGATTCCTCATAATACAAGAAAGGAAAAAAAGCTTAGTTTATGATTTCTTTCAAATCAGAGATCCATGAAAAACATGGATAAACAATTACCTTTTTAAAGGCTGAAGCTGGAGCAATCTCTGCCCCACTTAATGTTTTTAACAGGAACATGGGCCATGAAGAAGCATTCATTCTGAACCCTATAAACAGGCAATAGATTATGAACAGAATGGAAAATAAACATTTAAACCTGACATCATTAAAATGATATAACTATCCACAGGACTGGATATTTGTTTTCCACAAAACAACAATTTGAACCAACTTATTTAGACCTAAACTGTATTTTGTTGAATCTTTACACTATTATTCTGAACACTAATACTTTAGTTTTGTATTTACATTACTTGAGTTAGAAAGCAATGTTTGATTTTTACGTAATGCATCTTTTTGCCGTTTTATATCCCAGAATGCTTTAGAGTTTACCCAGTGGTGGCTGCAACATGTCGCCACTCTTCTCGCATGTTCCGATAGGCTGAATGTCAGAGGAGTCAACCAATCGCCAGAAGTCATTGGTGTTGTCACTGCCGTCCAGTCTGAGCCGCAGACGCACACCCACTAACCCCATCACCGTGGCGATGCACACAGAGGTGGAATTCCTCGGGTCACAAGCCTCCACTTTCATTCCCACTTTAAAATCATTACTGGGAGGGATTCTGGACTGGAGAAGAGAGAGAGAGAGAGAGAGAGAGAGAGAGAGGAAACATTACCATGAAATGTTAATGAAATTCTCTGAATAATATATGAATAATGGCATATAATACACAAACACACACACATATAGAAATCATTATAATATGCTGATTTGGTGTTTCAAATAAGTGTTGTTCTTTTAAAATGTTTTGTAAAGCCGTTACTCTCACTTTTGATTCATTTAATGCATTCTTGCTGAATGAAAGAATTTAATTTCTTTCTTTCTTTATTTCAAAAAAAATTCTTACTGGCCCTAAACTTAACAAACTTTAAGAACTTTAAAAACTTTATTATTAAAAACTAATAAATTTATCATTAAAAACATCACTTTCATCAGTTACATTAATTTCACTTATTTAAATTCAGTTTAAATTCAAATTCTTCATCCTGTTTGCTTGTCTCAATTCCAAATTTAAATGACTCATAACTCTGGTATCCAGACTCATTGGTTTAGTCAGAAAAGCAGCATCATTAAGACACTTACCTGTCTGAAACAGCTGGGGGAAGCAGGACAGGCTGAAGTCTCTCTCAAGTACGTTTCCCAGCTGAACGGCTCTGAGGAATGAGCAGGGGAGTCAAATCGGCGAATATGGGATAAAGTAAACAGTGCATGTTTTTGTTTCTTTACAAGTTAATAGAAAAAGAGAGGGCTGTACCAGTGAGCTTTTGTGAAGGGAATGAATCCTCATTATTCCTCCCTGACTTCTCCTTATTACTGTATTTTTTGTCTGAATTTAAAAAGATAGTCCATCAAAAAACTAGAGAATAAAAACAAATTCACTTCATTATGAAAACATGGGATGAAGTAGCAGTTTTGACCTTTTTGATGGGTTTTGCCCATGATGATCTGGAGCACTACATGAAGTGGACAGAAACTGGACAGATCCTAAACAGCCAACTGAAAGAAAGAAAGAAAGAAAGAAATCTGTTAAATCTTATTATTAGCAATACAGTTGCGTCATTTTCCTTTTTTTCTCAAATTTTTAATTTAGTATTTTTTGAAGAAAGACAAACATAAATAGTAAGGAAAGCCAAAATATTCAATTCAATGGATGAATATTTATTTAGTAATCATTATTTTGTCAAAATAACAATTTTAACCTAAAATGTAAAGCCAAATTACAATTAATTGACTTGAAAGATGGCAGCATCATTATTTTATTTTTTACAGTTGATCAAAAAATTATCCATAAGAGGACATTTATAATGATTATAATGATTTTTTATTTTTATTTCAAAAAAAATTCTATTTCCAATAAATGCTGTTTTTAAACTTTCTACTCAAACAACATTGAAAAAAGTATCACAGTTTCATTAAGTATTAATCAGCACATCTGTTGTCAACATTGACAATAATAAGAAATGTTTTTTGAGCGCCAAATATATATTTGCGCAAATTACAATGATTTCTGAAGGATCATGTGACACTGAAGACTGGAGTAATGATGCTGAAAATTTCGCTTTGTCATCACAGGAATAATTTTAAACATTAAAATATAAAAAGGTTACCTTAAATAGTAATCATTTCAAAATATTACTGTTTTATTTGATTTTTTTTTTTTATCAAATAAATGCCGTCTTGATAAGCAAGATAAAATCTCACCTTATATTCAGATCAGTTTTACTGAGATCATGATATCTGTAAATAAGAGTCTCTTCTTTTATCACTAAAGAGATCAGCTTTGGCCAAGAGTTCATGAACTCATCCCGGAAACCATATTACAGCGTTATGGAGGACAGGGATTATACTTTATACTCCCTACTGGCATCTGAGTGCAATTTATTCCACCAACATCGTACTGTGCAAAAAAAGATTATCACTAAATCACAAATACCTTCGGAGAATCAAAGCACTCGACTAAGAAAAGCTTTTCTTCTATTTGACATCATAATAAGTTACTGAGCTTCTGAGGGACCCTGCGTTCGCTGATCAAAGCCTCGGCTCTCTCAGCAAGTGATAAGTCACATCTCAGTTTGGGGGAAATTGGCTGCAGCTGACGTCCTGTGCAAACTGACAGTGGGATGAGGGACTTCCCTTTTATTCCTCTGTTAGTCCACTAAATGATTCTTAATGGGATTTAACAAAGCTAACTAAAAAACAAATGGGGTGCAGACTACAAAGTTTTTTTAATCCCATCAACAAATAAATTACATTTTTTTAAATACTTTTTTTTTTTTTTTTAAATTTGCAAATGTGAAACGTCATTAACAAATATAATACTGCATACTTCAATATTTAATATTTGTGAACTGAGAAGATATACATTTTAATCTACTCTAATTTGTATAAGGTTAAATTTTAGGTCGTCTTAATATGAATTTAGGACTATTTAAGCACCGGGTGGTTGTTATACAGTCCGAATACATCTAAACAGTGTTAGGTAAGTTGCTCTGAAAAAGTAATTAATTACTAACTACTAATGACATCTTCAACAGTGTAATTACATTACTCTCTCTAAAAAGTATTAGCATGACCTATTATTATTCATTATTTTCTAAATCCCATATCAACCTCAACAAGTTGAACAATACAAGGATAGACATAAAAAGACACATAAATTATTCTTAATATATTTAAAATTTGATGTTAAATGCTGTATTGTTTAATATAGACTTGTTCTATAGTCTATACAGTATTTAATATAAATCAGAAGTAACTGTAATTAAATTGAGAGAAAATTAAGAGTAATCTGGTTGCACTTTATTTTACAGTATGTGTACTTATAGTATACTTACCTAAGAAAATACTGGGTAATATAATATAATAACATGGGTAGAGGTAGGTTCTTAGTTATTACCCAGTTATTACCATAATAAGTACATTGTTCAAGAAACAGGACTGTAAAATAAAGTGCCACCAGTAATCCCTTACTTTACTTTTTCAAGGGAAAACAAATTAAATTACAATAATTATGTACTTAGTAATGCATTACACGCAACACTGCATTTAAATATATCCACTAATATTAAATCAGGATAGAACATCTAAAATAATATTATTTAAATGTAATTTGGCCGTATTAGAACTACAAGGTATATTTTAAAGAGTATTTTTTGCAATAAAAGCATGTATTTCTGCTTTGTTTCTTACGTTCTTATCCAGCCAAAGGATTGAGCAAAACCCTTCAGATGATGCTGAAACCAACAAGTCCCAAAACTAATCCTGAAAACAAGTCCAACTTGTGAAGAAAGAAAGATACAATCCTTTCAATGTCACACCAATGTTTCTGCTTTCAAATACCAGCCACTTCTGTCTAGATAGCAGACAACCTCTCTCTCGCTTTCCCCCCCCCCCCCCTCTTCTCCTCCTCATTCTTCTGTCTTAAGCTGTGAATCCCATTCAGAGACTCGTCATAAAGATTCCAAACCGTCGTAAAAAGGTCAATAGCCAGTGTACATTTGTGGGAGTCTGCAGCAGGACATGAAAAGAATTCCAACACCTCCCATTAACAGATGATGTCTACATTTTGTGGTCTTTCTCAGTCTGTCTGTCTTTTCAAGGCCCTTACACCACACCCCCCAGACAGGAAGCTTTCTCTTTAGACATGGCTGCTTAAAAGCAGAGAGGGGGTTAATATGGATATTTTGAAATCAGTGAAATGAAGAGAATGTCAAGTGTTGCCTATAGATGTAATAGGTTTTACATTGGTTTTTATTCTTATAGCTATGGATTCATTGGGCAGTGCTGATAAATAAAAAGTTTTATTATGAAGAAGAAAAAAAAACATGCTTTAAATGTTTGTTTTTCTCTCTCTCTGTATTCATGTCAGAATGCCAGAACTCATGAGACACCGATATGAATTAACCTTTAATTGAACTCAATATTAAGTGTGTTAAAAATAGCATCTGCAAATTATTTTGATAACTTTACTCGGACAAAATAACTGAAAAAAAAAAAGCCTGAAACAATGAGTGTCACATAAACAGCCCTTCTGTCATGGGTGGAACAGATGCCAGTGTCATAAACATATGCAGATTGTTAAATAATATTATTGCTATTGCTTTTTTAAGCACATTTATGCATGTAATACATAACAGATATCTGACGTACTTTTTGATGCAGTGTAAATAGCTTTTCGCGTGCACTCAACACCAGTGTGCCAATTAGAGAGAGGCGGCGAGCTGTTTTAGGTCAGGGAATAACAGACGCAAGAAAACACAGCACGCGCGCGCACGTAACATCATCTTAGATGTAAACATGCATTCAGCTTCCGTATCAGTGTGACTGCTGAGATGCTAAACGAGCAAATAGATGCACAATACACAGCAGCGCAATTATTCTATATAATAAATATGAAGCGGATGTTTGCTCACCATGGAAGGTCGGACGGTGCTGCTCTTCTGCTTTACTTTCCATTGGAACCAGTCCGCCATGTTTCGCACATCCGCGCATGTCCAGCAGCATCTGCGCCTTGAAATTTCCATCAATGGAACATCGAAGAACTATAGATCATCTTGTATGGGTGAAATTGAATTTCAAACACCCAGTGTTCCTTTATAAATGCACGTTTACACGCTGAACCCGTTCTAAAAATGGAGTAGAACGAAGTTTAAGTGGATATCTTGCTTACAGATTATTTTTTGTGCTGGAAATGTCAAAAGAAATGTTTAATATCCATTGCAGTTACAACTGAACATAATTTAACTATAAAAAAGTAATTTAGCCTATAAGGTCTAATTGATATTAATTAGATCTGGTTTAATAATACAGCTGTCATCACGTCTAATTATTGCTTAAAGTATTCAAATGATATATTTATGACTAAAAAAAGTTTTACTCCTTTGTAAAATGGGGTCACATTAGCCTAAATATAACATTGTAAATAACACTTATTTACAAAACAACTTTTTTTATTAATTTATTTTATAAGTTTCATGTATTGCATGTGATATTTTCAGATGGAAATAATCGCTAGATGGCACCACGCGCTTTTCCAGAACGATCACCCCATGCAGTCACTGCCTGTCTCTGTCTTCTTGCTGATTTTTGCAGAAGAATTCAGCTTTTTGGCATATAATGTTTATTAAGAGTGACGTATTATGCTATATGCCATTCTGCTATAATGCTCTGAATAATAATAATAAATAATATAAATAAGAAATATTTTATAGACAAATGATCAATCGCTATTTTACTATGATTACATAGGTCAGAGTTTACATGCAAAAAGGAAAAACCTAAAGGCACAAGTTTAAAACATAGAGGCCAATCACATGCCAATGATAGACAGATAGACAGACAGACAGACAGACAGACAGATAGATAGATAGATAGATAGATAGATAGATAGATAGATAGATAGATAGATAGATAGATACAAAAATAGATAGATAGATAGACAGACAGACAGATAGATAGATAGACAGACAGATAGATAGATAGATAGATAGATAGATAGATAGATAGATAGATAGATAGATAGATAGATAGATAGATACAAAAATAGATAGATAGACAGACAGACAGATAGATAGATAGATAGATAGATAGATAGATAGATAGATACAAAAATAGATAGATAGATAGACAGACAGACAGATAGATAGACAGACAGACAGACAGATAGATAGATAGATAGATAGATAGATAGATAGATAGATAGATAGATAGATAGATAGATAGATAGATAGATACAAAAATAGATAGATAGACAGACAGACAGATAGATAGATAGATAGATAGATAGATAGATAGATAGATAGATAGATAGATAGATAGATAGATAGATACAAAAATAGATTGATAGATAGATAGATAGACAGACAGACAGATAGATAGATAGATAGATAGATAGATAGATAGATAGATAGATAGATAGATAGATAGATAGATAGATAGACAATATAGTCATGATCTATAGGCTAAAGGCTTGTTCTTTCTCTTCTCAGTAGAATAAACAGTGTGAGCTGAATTGATCTTTCAGCTCAGCCCACACACACATACACACACTCACACACACACACACACACACGACCTCGCCAAATGAGCACATCAATTTGGATGTATGCATGTATAAAATGTAACACATCCGAGCAGGAATGCATATTATCATTGCTCAACCGAACCCAACCAAAGACTATCCTTCGCTTCTGGACCATTCTGAGCTTTCCGCCATTGTGATTGGTCACAGAGCGGGTCGGTTCGGACGCTATTGGTGTGCGAAATCCGCCACTCACTCAGCTTGGTGCCGCTTCGCTTGATCGCCAATTTATACACCCTACTACAGCTAAGGCCTGACTCATGAATATTAACTAGCTTACGTGACTGGACGCTTCTACACGGTTACTAGACAACGTCAGCGTGACGTGCTTAATATTCATGAACCGAGCCTTCGCCATACTGCGATCCGTAAGTTCGCCTTGTTAGGTTGTCAATGGCTCAGAATGAAGGTGGATACTGTTGCAGCTGTGATGATGGGTTACCACTGCAGGTGAAAATGAAAACATCGTTACTTGGCGAGGCGAGAGGACAGTTTGCGCATCGTTCTCGTGGACATAAGTGAGTATTCTGGTTTGAGCTCTTCTCATAAATGAACGATATTGTGAACGCGCTTGGTTTTTACGTTGGATGTTAGATGTTTGTGGCTGTTACATCGTTGGTGTTTCTGATGTGAACGCACAAACACGCACACCTCCTGTCCACACACTCCAGGAGACCGAAATCACCTGTTATCAGTTATTTCGTGCGTTTTAAGACCGTATTGGTTATGTAAATGGTCTTTATATTGGCTGGGTACTTTGTGTAAATCCTTGTGATTTTTTTTTTTTTTTTTTTTTTTTTTTTTACCTCACCGTATTTTTACGGGTTACTTAAGAGTGGGTGTGAGTGCTGTGGACTGTCAGTCATTTCTTGATACTCTCAGGTGGATAAGATGCTTAAAATAATGATAGAACTTTCATCCACCTACGAATATTTCCAGCGCGCGCACACACTTACGCACGCGCATACCGCACAACACATCAGATGCAGACATGCGCCGCTTTTATGCACAATGCACAAACATACAAGTAGCTGTCTTTATCACGACATGACCTTTGAAACGCATACGGAAATGCACTCAAAAGCCCACAAATAAAAGGCAGATGATACCTGTCGCACATCTGAGGTGATTGAGATGATGTCCATCTGTGTTTTTAGCACATTACATCACTGACTTCTGGTTTGGCAGAGGATTCTCAGGCTTCACCCACCTGTAAATCTCTTTTAGAGATGGTTTCACTATTCCCAAAATTCACGATGAAGATCTGTGGCCCTTGTTTATTATCACCTCAAACCGAATCATGACAATCCTAAAAAAATATCAGTAAAATGTGACACAATATGAGCAGTAATCAATGTCATTTCATGCATATGCATGTGAAATATGCTGTAAACATTAGACATGCCACTGCATTGATGCACATCATACATATGATGCATATTCATGTGAAATATACATTAGATATGCCACATATGATTTAGAGACAATATGCATGAATAACTCTATTTGACCCCTTCTCTGCAAAATCTCTTCACTCTTCCTCCTCAGGTGAGCAAGTGTGTGTGCGTAGTGTGTTAGTTTGCAGGAATGTGTGTCAGTGTATGTGTGTGGATTATGAGAAGAGCATTGTGACCAACCGGGAGCAGATTCTTGCTGCAATGACCCGTTCAAACACCGATTTCTGTCCCATCCTCTGGCCCTCCGCTCCTCTCAGCCCAGACATGCACCACTTCGCCATCTTTTGACTTGATGAAGATTCCTGACATCGGTAATGTGATGAATAAATTTGAGGTCCTTGGGATTGTAGGAGAGGGTGAGTGCATCTTTCGTTAATATCATTCAGTAAAGAGGAATAATATAATTGCTTATAAAACAGCTGCTTGTGTGTAAGCCGTAAATGGTGTAAACTGACCATATAAAGCTTTTCCTTGTTTTTTCCTCCAAAGGAGCCTATGGGGTAGTCCTGAAATGCAGACACAAGGTAAGACATATTCATGCAGACAGCTGTTGGTCAGTATGATGAGTTGAACTGAAGAAAGTCCTTAAGAAAGCTTATTTGATCCATGCAAATGAGAAGTGTTTTGGAATTGAAGCTGTTTTGAAATGTAATATTCAGTTCATATCCACCTGGATGAAGATCACTTATAGTCCAATGCTGTTTAAATTCCTTTCTCGTAATGTCATTTGTAGAGGTGAGGCTAGTTTCCCATTTTCCCCGTAAGAAAAAACTGCCTAACTGACTTAACCTTTATGGGCTTGAGACTGTGACTTTCCCAGAAGAGTTGCACAACATGTTTAAACACCTTAAACAGTACATTTGTTGAGATATTTCCTTTATAAATATATTTTCAATTGTAATATGGCATGGTTCCCTAGCAACTGGTTCTTTTAAAATTGTGGGCTTCTCCAAATGTATTGCTTGTGGCCTAGTTGGCAGATTTGCTTCATTGTTTGGGAGGCATTTTCAGACAGTCGAACATCGCTAGACTAACTCACAATCAGGTAAATATAGGTGTTTTTTCAACCAGTAGAAACTGCTTTTATCGAAATTGCTGCTGTGCTGTTGGAAGGTGCAGGACATTTTTGTATCTTCCATTATGCAGTGATTTCTTGGTGTTTTAAACGTTAGCTTTTATGTATGCTCAATGCATGCTCATCCAGAGGATTTAGCCTATGACACTGCTATTGATGAGTTTGATCAATATACAAAATAGTTTGCATCTGAACTGAATCAAAGACACTGAATTTATAGTTTTAAAGTACATATGCCAGATTTAGTCTGAGATTATATTTTTTTTCAAATAAGATTTAAAGGCCCACTGAAGTGCCTGGAACGCGCAAGCATTATTCATTGTGTTAATGTAATTTCAACTGAAACAGGAAGACAGGGCAGGACATATTGAATATCCTCCCCTTTTTTAAAATAGCCAATAGCGTTTTGTTTATGTCACAGCTTGGCAAGAGCCATTGAGCTCCGTAAAATTAAATTTTCCTCCGCATTCTGTGCCGAATTCAAATGGGTCCGATATATTTTATGGTCTGCGCTAAGCATATTTACACTGCCTTAATTGTTGCCTGTACCCTATATAGTGCATTATGTGCCATTCACCATGTAAAAAATAGTAAAAGTGTGAACAAGTGACCTATTTCAGCCGCAACTTCAGCGTTTATATTGTGAGGGGTGGGATGCTTTAGATTCTTGAGAGCATTTGATTAGACAGAAGATCGGATGAGAAACTGAAGTCCGCGGCGATGTCTTAAAAATCTTGTTCCATTGTAGTGAAAGTTTTGAATGCTTATGTCTTCTAAATGCGAATTCTGTCATTGTTTTGGAACACAGCACCTTATTCATAACCTTAATACTTACATATTCATACTACGTTTTGAATTTGCGTTTACACCAAGGACAATGACTATAATGGTAACAATAAAAATATAGATCTAAACATCATTCTAAATATAAAGGAATAGCAGAGTCCACACCACAACTTTAATAATGACGGCACAGAGAAACAATACCGTTGGATTCACTTTCAGAAAGATTTTTTTCCAGCTGATCAATTATAAAAAAAAAAAACATCAACAGCCAATCAGAATCCATCCTACTTTAAAGAGCTCGAGCATTTAAAGCGACAGACAGCAAAACTTGCTTATAATAAACAGAGCATGTGTTGTGGACGCAAATATAATTATCATTAATAGTTATCGTTGTTGGTCTGAACAGGCCTTTAGACATGATAACACCTTTTACCACATTCATATAAATAAAAAATTCGAAACCACTAGATAAACTTTTGTTATTATCAAAGCTACCTGTCTGTTAAGGTTGTTTTCACAGTCCCTTTCTATGTGTCTTCGATGCTGTTGGTATTTGAGTCATGGTTGCATGCCCAGGATGTGTCTTCACGCCTGGGCAGACAGCAGCAGTGTGGCTGGGTGCCTGGGAAGATGATGAATGACAGTACAGTGCAACAGAATGGTCAGGGCTCATTACACTTTAGATTTCACTGACCTCAACGCACACAATGATACCACGCGCAGTATTCAAGCTCTTATCTGTACAGATTCATGTAGTTATATATATCTTTCTGGAAACAGTTTAAAGGTCAACGTGAAAGTCAAAAGTTTGTTTAAACTGTCGCTGAATCATGTAAAGTCGCAGTGTCTTCATGAGTGTGTTCATCTATTTTGACTGAAGTTATGTTAAATAATTGATAATGGAAAGGAAACAAACCAATCACATTTCTGTGCATAATTACATTGTTCCACTCCAAGTTCCCATGCATCATTGTTATGATAATGAGACCGATAAAGTCAGCAGCAAGTATACGCCTCGGTGTGTGCCAGAACAGAAATCCAGGCTTGTGCTTTTAGTAATTGGTCAGTCAGCGCTTTCCCTCCTCCATTTAAATGCATTCAGAATTGCAACTGAAATCAAGAGTGACTGTTTCTTTTTTAATTGCATTCTGTCTTGTTTCTCGCTCACCTATCATCATTCTCCAACGCAAATATGCATTCAGAATAGCATTTGATCACCAGGAAACTGTGCTAAACTTGGATTTCCCCACATACCTGATTAAGAACAGTATGTTCAAGTCTTATATGAGGCTGATAAACCTCATTAGGAGGTTGGTCACTTTGTAGTGTTTGTTGGTTTTTGTAGAGCTGTCGCTTGCCTTTGGGTGATTTTGTTATGGGATGGAATAAAATAAAATGGAACGTAGAATAAAGTTAGCTCTAGTCATTAAATTTGATTGGACATGCTGCATTCCAAGAGTACTACTTCTTATAACAGAACTGGGTATTTTATTGTTTATTTCACTCTGTTTGTCTGTGTTTGCGCTGTTCCAGTATGCTTGTAAATATACTTTAATTCTGCTTTGGCTTCTATTGCAACAATTTTCATGTAGACTGTTTTTTTTGTTTTTGTTTTTTCAAAAAAAGATTTTTATTTCACAAAAAATGCAGTTCATTCTATTCATAAAATAATCTTGAAAAGAATGATCATAGTTTACATAAAAATATTTATGAAATATGAAATATGATATATGAAAAATAAAAACTGTTTTCAACACTGATAATAATAAGAAATTATTCTTAGTCAGCAAATCAGCATATTAGAATGATCTCTGAAGGATCATGTGACACCAAAGACTGGAGGAGTGAAAATTCAACATTGACCAAAGGAATAAATTACATTTTAAAATGTATTCAAATAGAAAACATTTCATTTTAAATTGTAATATTTATATATTTACAATATTACTGTTGATTTTTGATCAAATGAATTTAGCCTTGGTGGGCATAATTAATTTCTTTCAAAAATAACAACAACAAAAAAGCAATCAATACATGTTGTACTGAGATATTCAGCTCTTTTGCGTATTGTTTGAATAGAATAGAATAGAATAGAATAGAATAGAATAGAATAGAATAGAATTCATCCATACAAACATACACTGTACAATATTGAGACAAGTCTCAATATTGAAAAATATTGATGAAGAACATCCCATTCACATATTTGACTTTATACGGCTACAGTGTGCATTCCAAATCTCCACATCATCAAATAAGCAATCCATTTGTGCATTCATACAAACAACCCTTCCTCACACATCCATCAGTGGAGATTGCACGTTCGATAATTTAATAAGCAGAAATTAAATCTGTGTCTGCTTGGGGAAAACTTGAATCTTCTTCTAGAAGGTGCATGTTTGGAGCTTGTCTTATAAGTGACTGTTAATAGAGAAACTGGAGAGATGAGTTGTTGTTGTTGTTATTATTAACTCCAGAAATAGTCATAGTGGTTTTTACAAAGCAAAGCACTATCTGATTAGCATATCATACAGTGATGTAAAACTTGCATGGATGAATAAATGAACTACATCTTAAGGTTATTATTTTATTTATTTATATTTTGTTCACAATCAGTAACATTTGTGAAGCAAAGAATATTCCTTGTCTCATTTAGTTTTACATTATGTGCTTTTCTAGAAGAACTCTGAGATGTAAACTGTACCAGTAAACCTTTTAAAAAGTTCAGCTCTTCCCTCTTCACTGAGTACGCTCTTGTTTCTCACTATTGGCACTGACTTCTCTATTGTTTCTCTCAAGTCTACCCAAGTGATGTTATCCCAGCGAGTAGGGGCCATGAAAGGCCCTTTGTGCTTGGCCAAACACAAAAAGAACTGCTGTTTGTACTTGTCTTTGGTTGAGATAATTTTGTGTACCTTTTATTTAGTAGTTTTTGCATTTGAAATGTACAAAAAGCAGTTGAAGGGGTCTTATGGTGCTATTTAATAGATTCTTTAAAGTAGTAATAGTTATCTGCCCATTATTTTATTGATCGGGTGTGATGCACTGATTTCTACAAAGCCCCTCTCCCCAAAGAGCCTAGAGTGCTCTGATTGGCCAGCTGACCCAGTGCATTGTGATTAGACAAAAATCTCAAGTGTGTCTCGGAAATGTAACGGCCCTTACTATAATTGTGAACTTCAGCTGCCAAGGCTTCCAAAGACACTGTGAACACAAATGTCATCGGTATTACCGCGTCAGTTCAAGCCTGAATGAGATTCTCAAAATATGGATGATCAACCAGATCAAGCAGCACAAAGTTTCACAGTTTTTTTTATTTTGTAACTCTTACCTTTCTGATACAATGTAATAACGGTATAATTTGTCTTCTTCACGGTAACATCTTTTCCTGTAGTGACAACAGTAACTTGAGTTACATAATCAGATTACTTTTTCAAGTAACTAGTAAAGTAACGCATTACTTTTTCAATTTACAACAAAATTACTTTTTCAAATTAGTAACACAAATTACTTTTTCACTTTTATTGACTGACAGCGATCCTGTCCTCATGTTGAGAGAAATAAAGTTCTGAGGTGTTGTGTGCGTTGTAGTTCTAGACTCATCTAACTTGCACGCAAACACTGAAAAACAGTGAAGTGCAATTTCAGAATTTTACGCAAACCTGTTCTAATTAACTATATTAAATTCCACAAATACACTTTATGTATTTAATCTCACTTTATTAACCAATGTCTTTACTGCTGACCTTCAATGACTTTATTCAACCATAATAATAAGCAAAAATGATAAGATTGTTGAACTTCCTTCTCCTGTGTCCTATTCTTCTTTAATCCAGAATGGCAACACAGTTTGAGCTGCGCCCTCTACTGTACAGGGCTAAATATACCTTTCCTTCAGCCTGAGGCTTATTCATTTCACTTTTGGTGTGAAAGGGTGTTAACATTTACCAAAATTAGAACTTTTTTGTTATTTATAAAAAAAAAACAAAAAAAAAACAAGCAAGCCCAGCCTCATGTGAGGGGAAAAAAGTGTAATGTAACGCATTACTTTTCGTAAAAGTAACCTAACACAAAAAGTAACTTTTTTAGGGAGTAACGTATTATTGTAATGCATTACTTTTAAAAAGTAACTTTCCCAAACACTAGCCAATTTCAGGAAGCTGGGAGAAAAAATGCTCTGCAGGTCCATAAAATTAGTTTTACACTAGCTAACTTAATAAATATTAACCACTGATCTATTTTTGCATGGCCAAACAAAGGGGTTTTGCATCAAAATGCAGTTCACGCTACAACTCCCTGAAACCTTGTTGTCTTTCTTTTCATATGCCTTTTGGCAAGCATTATGCTAATATTTCACGTTGTGACAGACATTTGCGGAAGTACTGTCTAGTCTTCAGTCGAGGTGTTTTAGGCAGGTGTTTTCTCTGTTAGATAGATTAAATAGCTTTGTGGGACACTATGAGCTTTGCGGATCTTATACATGCACAAACAGATACATTACACACTGAAGGAAAACAGTAAAAAGCATCATATGAGGCTTTTAATATTCTTGTGTATTTGTCAGTCAAGTAGTCTGAATGTTCTGCGGTCTAGTGCAGTGGTCACTTAAATTCTATCAGCGTCTCTGCACTTTGTTTTCAAGCTTGCTTCATTAAAATGAGTGAAAAGACATCAAATGCATGAAGCTAGGCAGCAATTTATTTATTTGTCAGCAATGTGCAATCACACCCACACTGATTAGCATTTGAACATCTCATGTTTTAAGATCTATTAAATGACTGTTTGAATTTGCTGTTGATGTGAAGCTCAATAGGGGTGTTTTATATGCTCTCTCCAGACGTGTAAGGCCTGTGCAGTCATGTGAGTGACGGGGATCATCTGAATTTAAAAGCTTGTTCCCTTGGAGAGGAATATTTATTTTTGTAGCGTATCAGTCGAATTGAGGGCAGAGGAGGAAGAGGGGACGTGAGTGTGCATTAGCATTAAATAGGTCACCTTGAGTGGGAACACTGGTTGTGGAGGGCTGTGTTGAGATGACTGTGCAAGGCACCATGGATGAGATTGTGTGTGACAGAAATGCCAAGATGCAGAGCCATTGTTTATGTTAGGAAAGATAACGTTTTGGACGTGAAGCTAGATAACCGGGTTTTATGATCAAATTTGCTGCTTTGATTTGTAATGTTTTTGATCGAGTATGATAATTGAAGTTGTTGTAGTTCTTGCAAGGCAGAACCCATTGACTTCTATAATAGGAATGCCGTTAACGACAGTTGACGGCACCCATTGATTTCCATAGTATTTTGTCCTACTATGGAAATCCATGGGTGCCGTCAACTGTCTTATTAACAGCATTCTTTAAGATATCTTCTTATGTGTTCAATAGAAGAAAACTCATACAGGTTTGGAACAACATGAGGATGAGTAAGTGAAGACCGAATTTTCATTTTTGAGTGAACTGTTCCTTTAACTGTTCCAATTATTTTAACCCCAGTTACTTAACATATACTACTGTTTTTTCTAAAGGAGTTAAGGGCTTTATTTATCAAAGTCATATTAAGTTGATCAAATGTGACAAGAAAAAGATATGTTTAATGTTACAAAATATTTATATTTCAAATAAATGCTCTTTAAAATGCTTTCTACACAACTTTTTTTTTGACGTTGGTAATATTCAGCTTTGCATCACAAGAAAAAAACTACATTTTAAAATTATTTAAAATGGAAACCAGTTTGAAATTGTTATAATATTTTACAACATTACTGTTTTTTTACTGTAGTTTTGATCAAATAAATGCAGCCTTGGTGTGCATAAGAAAATTCTTTGAAAAAAAAAAAATCTTATTGACTTCAAACTTTTATATTCCAACTAGATAATTTCATTTTTATGTCATGTATAATTTTCTATGGTCTAAAAAAGGCCAAGGTTGTTAAAGCACCAGATTTGCCAACACAAATTAAATTGTGAGCAGTGATTAATTTTATTGTCAGGCAAGGCTTAATCTGCAACCAACAATTGAGCCTGTGTTATAAATGAAATAGTGTTTGTTTCTTTCACCCAAGTGCTTACATTATTTTATGAGCAGGAATGGTGCTTTAAATCCAGCATCAGGCCTGGTAATAAATTGAAAACATCATGATGGCTTAAAATGGATTCTAATATCCGTTTACAGGATATTATTTAGCACTTAAACATGCCTCTGTGTCATTGTGTGGCTCTCAAGGCTAAGCTGCCCCACCATGTGTCTAATGTAAACATGTCTGTGGTATTAATAGAACAACAGCTGTTTGGTCAATGGAACACAATCAATATGTGGGACATTCTAGTTCCATTGTATGGATCTTATGGAAGACAACATGCAATGCTGTATAGTCTCCTGCCCAAAGCTTACACAACCATTCAGGATTGTTGGACAGTTTAGGGTTTGTGCCAGTGAAAAAAAGCTGAATCAACTTGGTCAATCAAATCTTTTTGGGTCAATGTAGTTTTTTTTATGTTTGGAGTTTTTAAATGCGTTAAGAGAGGCCATTTTTTTAGGCCTTTTCTTTCTATGCTAGAGACACTTATCCTATATTTCATGTTCAAATGGCCAATTTTTAGATGTTAAGTCAACATGAAATCAAAATGTATCTATTTATGGTCCTGTGTTTATTTTTACACAATTCATCAGTGCAGGTTTTTCAAAAAAAAAAAAACTAGATTATTTTTACTGCCATCCAGTACTGACTTAAAGTTAACATTTAATTATTTAATTACATTTAAAAAACAGTTTATTTAAATGATTTGTAATTCTTAGCAAATGAATATCCATTCTTCATATTGTACATTTATAATGTTGTGATGTCTAAATTCACTTGTAGCATTTAAAATAACAGAATTTAGTGTTAGTGTTTTATCTTTAATTTATTTCATTCAGAAACTACCATTCAAATTTGTGGGCTCAGCGAGTTTTTTGTATTAAGAAAATGAATGCTTTTATTTAGCAAGGATGCTAATTAAACTGATAAAAATGACAGTAAAGACATTTCTAATGTTACAAAATATTTCTCTTTCAAGTAAATGCGATTCTTTCTATTCATCAAAGAATCCTGAAGAAAATGTCCACTACTGTTTTTAACATTGATAATAATCAGAATTGTTTCTTGAGTAGCAAATTGGCATATCAGAATGATTTCTGAAGGATCATGTGACAATAAAGACTGGAGTAATGATGCTTAAAATTCAGCTTTGCCATCACAAGAATAAATTACATTTAGGCCTTTATTACAGGTAGGCCTATATTAAATAGAAATGGCTATTTTAAATTGGGATTATATTTCACAATATTACTGTTTTTACTGTATTTTAGATCATTTAAATGCAGCCTTGCTGACCATATAGGAGATTTCTTTCATAAACCTTTGAATGGTAGTGAATTGGAATCCAAAATTTGCACTTATTATTATAGTTTATATTTTACTTCGCACACTTTTTCTCCATTACATACAAAAAAAACCTCTACCTGATGGAGTTCCCTTAAATAAGCGCTCACGAGAATTTAATACATATGCCTCTTTAATAGAGACCCCCGTGAATGGAGAAGATATCAAATTTAGCTGTGATCTACTCTGTTTCTCCTGGAGGCAGACAGGGCCTGAGTTCACGATACCTTACCGGCTCAGAACCCAGCTTGGCATGAGATGTTTTGTTTCCTGTCTTAGCAGCAAGGACAATTAAGGTTGTGCCAGCTTTGTTGGCAATATGAAATTAGATCCTTGCTGTTTTTCAGCAGCATAGTTGTTCCAAACCGTACGGATGTTAGAACGGATGCCAACATCATTATTAAAGTAAGCGATACTAAAAAGTTGGCTGAACTGACTTCATGTTCTGCTCTATTTCATGGTTTAGCTGTCTTTAAAATTGCATCTAATTATTTCCTAAACAAATTACAGTAACAGTACCATGCATTTACTCAGAACATGTCTATGCACTGGCCTCTGTAAAGTTAAACTATTGACTTTCTGCTCCCATGTTGAGAGAAATACCCTCTCAAATGATCTGACCTCCCACCCTCTGCACGGCACAATGGCCGTGAAGAAAGCTGTGAAGCTAAAGGAATTAAAACAACAAGCTTGCCGCTTGTAATCCTACTATCTGCCCATGCTAGAGTTATAGACGCGCAGGTTCTCATGGACCCCCTCATGAGTGACAGTAATGATATATTGACTGCTCTGAGTGCTTTGGACCCCCATCGGCCCGTCTGCGGCCCTTATGTTTCCCATCAACAAACCAAATCAACAGCCTATCTTTCACAAGTACACCTGACGTATACATTAACATGTTGTAATCCAAAACGGAAACGACAAGCTAAAGATCGGATTACATGTCACCAAATATCAGATATGTCATTGTTTGATGTCACTCTGTATTATCACAGGATTCTGTCTGGAAGGTAAAGGCATATTTTTAGTGCATATTCACTTTTGTAAATAGAATTATGGGTTGGTCTCCATGGTTATTAGAAATATGAAACACGGACACTGTGTGTGTGGTGGGTTTTTGAAGCTGTGAAAGTCTCAGCTTCTCCATAAACACCTATCAGATCTCCCCAACCCCTCCGCTTTCTTCACTGTCCATGACTCATTCGCCCCCTATATATACTCCGAGAGACAGACAGGTTTGTCAAGTAAGTGAAGAAACTAAAAATATCTGATTCCTAAATGATGTCACAAGTTTTTTCAGTTTGTTACGAAATGCGAAAGCAAATATTTGCAGGTTCTAATGAATTTTCTTCAACCTGAATGTTGGATACAGACTACATCCTAATTCCCATATTTTCATAGTATGTGTTTAAAGTGATACTTGGTCCATATATTAAAATTGTCATCATTTACTCACCCTCATGTTGTTCCAAACAGGCACGCATTTCTTTCTTCTGTGACGCACAAAAGGAGATGATTTGAAAGTCAGTGTGGTCCAGATGACATTGGACCAGTGTTATAATTGTCAACAAAAACTAATACTTAAAAAAAGAAAAAAAAATTGAATTGTTAATTGAAATAATGCTGAAATGAAATAAAATAAAAATATTAGATGTAAAACATATTTCTGTCATGACAATTCAGAGTATTTTGCATGGTAATGGGTATGACAATGATGATATATTTGGTCTTGGTGGAATAGATCTGCTACGCTGTTGCTGTTGGTCATTGCTGCTGCAGATTACAGGACTTGATACTGCCAATACATGCTGCTGTACAATATAGCAGATATGAATTACCCGTACAGGTGGAGCTGGGGAAGGTGGAGGGTTTCTGAAAGTGCACTGCACTGCTAAAGCAAATGCTAACCAAGTATTTGAAAGTTTAGCACACAAAATCACTGGCTACTGATGCAGCAGGAACCAATCACCTGTGCCCTATGGAGAATGGTGTGATTGCGAGCAGGTTGAGTTAAAGTCCTATTAGCCTGATCCATCTAGAGTTTCATGACAGAACTTTGTATTTCAATTAGTATCCATGCCAACATTTCGAACTTGTTTAGTGTAAGTACTAAAATTACTATTAACTGAAAATAAATAAACTAAAATGGAATTAAAAATAAATTAAACCTTAAATTTTTTTGCGCATAATAAAATGACTAAATGCGTAAAACTTAATGGGGTCATGACATGATTTTTTAAAATTATTTTAATATGTTCTTTGAAGTTCATTTAAAGTTTTTGCACAAAAAACAAACTAACATATATGCAGAAAAATGATTTTCAACCTTCATTCAGACCCCCTGTCTAAAATTGTCCATTTTTAAGGGGTGGCTCCTTTAATGCTTGTCAGTAAATGGCCCTAACTAACCCTAACCTTAAATGTTATGATTGGCTAACATCATTGCATTGGAAACATCTTCCTGAAGTCCATACAGAGATGTAAAAGAGCTATTTAAATTGGACGTGTCAACTCGAATGTTCTTTCACTCTTCCATTTGTCCTGTTGTCGACATATCTATATACTTTATGCAGTGTAGACAGCATCAGTGATTATGGGTTCTATTTGTTTTTGACACGATGTGACACTCACATCCAGTGTAGGCAAATGTCACCAATTAGATGACTGAATGCCAGTGGGCAGGGCCTATGGTGTGATCATGTATGACTATTTGTCATTGTCTGCTGGCTATGGAGGCAGTCATATGCAAATATATTTGCCTGTGTAATGTCACAGAACATGCAGTATCCTGTTTTTGGAGCTTGATTTAAAAAATGCTTTGTTTATAATGAGAAGGATATTTAAGTTATGAAACTCTGAGCAAATTTGGTCATGTCATGACCTATAAATAGTATATGAGTGGTATATAAATTATATATTATTATTATTATTATTATATATTGGATCCCCATGACCTTTAATGCATGCACAAAAAATAAACAGACATTTTTAAGTGATCTGTTCCGAAGAAAGTAAGTTTGGTTTTGAATGACATGAGGTTGAGCAAATGATAACAGATTTTTCATTTTTACTGTACTAGCTCTTAAATTTGATTTAATTTAATTCTCAAGTGTTGATTAAAAAAATTTAGGTATGCAAGTATGTATTATTAATACATTTTTAACAAACTAACCAGCATGTTGGCTTTGAAACATGTATTTTTTGACCTTCAGTGTTCCCTGGTTGCCTATGTCGGCACATAAACAGATATAATACTGAATCTGCTAATTTAATGTAAAGCTTTTTACATACTTTGTAGTATGGAAGCAGGCGTATTCAGACACAGGCAATACTGTACAACATCCTGCAGAACCGTTGTGATTGTGATTTCAAAGAGACTTCGTGTTCAGTTTGAACCTGAAAATGAACCCCATATTGGAATATTGTGCCACTGTTCTATGCTAACCCTTTTAATAACCCTTTTAATTCCAAAGGAAAGCCTGACCGTGCAGCGTAATTAAAGCAGCCAGGTCTTTCTGCAAGTAGCCCATGCAGGGGTCTAGGTAACTCAATATGGAAAAGCTACTCCCTTATCCAGCCCCACATGCATGCTGTGCCTCTTAATCATTTCTGATCATGAATCATATCTATTCATGACAAGCTGTGCTTAAAGTGAAAATGACTTGTAGTTCCACTGCGGAGGAGAAGTATGAGGAAGCCTTCGAGGCACTTGCTACTGACCGGAGGCGTCAGGTAGTGCTAGCTGGATCCAGCCTTGTTGTGGGAGTTTGAGCTGGGATTTTCTTTCAGTTTAATTGCAGCTGGTTCAAATGCAAGCCTCAGTGATGTGCTGAAATTTGCAGGGTTTGGGCATTTTATGGATTTTGTCCAAGAGTTGACAAACATGTCTTTTAGAAGGAGGATTTTCTGAACACACAATAAAAGTATGAATTTATTTTCGAAAATATTTTACTGACCCCAAACTTTTGAAGTAAAGTAGTGTATGTGCGCGGTGTAGACATGGGACTTCCAAAAATACCATGCTGTACCATGGTACTGTACCGGGTAACAAAAAAAACATAGTAGCACTACAGTACTAGAGCATGATTTATATGGCAGTACTAAAATATTACCATATTCATTTAACAATGGCTTGTTACTCCAAGGCACTTTGAAAAATACTGTGCATTACCATAGGACATGTAAAAAAAAACAAAAAAACATAATTCTTTACATAGTCTTAAGTGTTTCAAAGAATACCACTGTATAACCTTGGTACATGTCCAAAAACATGGTAAAACCATGGTACTTTTTTTTAAGTGAATCTAATGTGTTTCTTGTATTGCACAAACCTTTCTGTGACGCTGTAACTACGCCAAATAATTCTCTCAATTCAGATGTTTCCCTTTAAATCAGACTTGTTAGCTGCTGTCAGTTATACTGCTTTTGAAATACACAGGCTACAGAAAACACAGACTCCAAAAGAATAATGGTTTAATATCCATTTATCTGGGCACTATATATCTGGGCAGTCTATAATACTGGCTGGAATTTGTCCTGAGTGAGTGTTTACTGTGTAGAATTGTGATAAATGGATGGGTTTTAGCAGCTAGCGTGATCATACCGCTAATGCTTTCACTATGAAGGGCGCTGTAGTGCAAATTGAGAGCTATGAATGACAAAGATAGGCAAAAGAGGCTCCGTCCAACACCACAGATGACAGGGACTCTGTGTGACTGACTGTGGGTGAACATTTCTCCACCGCATGGGCTGCTGAACACATGGCTAAATATGAGCATGCAATAATTTCGCCCAATAATTAGACATCCTAATATAAAATTATTATCTATTCTTTGAAAACAGGCACATTGCTCCATTTAGCGGAAGCATTGTCAGGGGCTTTGTCATGAAAAATACCCCTTTGTGGCTTATTTGATACAGCCGGGAAGTGGTTCGTCTAAGGTTCAGTTCTTTTGTGCAACTCTCAGTTGTTTGTTTTACATATTAAGTCCATTAACAGCTTGCTAATAAAGCTTGTGTTTGAGAAAGCGCTCAAACTGATTTACATATCTGGTTTGCAGGAAACAAAAGAGCTTGTGGCCATTAAGAAGTTCAAGGACAGTGAAGGTAAAAGACTACAACCAAATGCTTGCTTTTTCATCCACGTAATTTACTTGTTGGAGACTTTGAAATGAGCTACAACACTCTCTTGGTTACCATGACACAAATGATCATTTACATTATCGCAGACTCCAAGGGCCTGCTATTCAGTACGCTTTACACAATGATTGAATTTTTCTATTTACAAAATAGAAATACAGTTTTGAACCTGATTTCTGTGATTTTTATTTTATACCATGCAACATGAAATAGACATCAAAATTAAATGGACAAATTATTACATTGGATTAAATTGTGAATAAATTAAATAGCTCATAACAGAGATGAATTGTTGAGCTTCCAAGGAAGTGGCATTGTCTTCCCATTATGCTGTAGAAAGGATCCAAATGATGATCAGTTTAAGATACTTTCCTTTGAGAGCTCTATAGCACATTTATTTTACTCTAGAAAACACAAGCCCCCTCTCAATCTTGCCTAACCCGCTTGTGTGTTCCCTCAGAGAATGAAGAAGTTAAAGAGACGACGTTACGAGAGCTTAAGATGCTCCGTACGCTGAAGCAAGACAACATCGTAGAACTGAAAGAGGCTTTTCGTCGACGGGGAAAACTTTATCTAGTGTTTGAATATGTTGAGAAGGTCAGCTCAAAACAGACTTCATTTGTATTGGTCTGAATTGTAGTTCAAATGACACGATGATGATGTGCTGCGTTTCAGACAGTGTTTTGCTATGCATTTCAGAATATGCTTGAGTTGTTGGAGGAATTGCCCAATGGTCCGCCACCTGATAAAGTTCGAAGCTACATCTTTCAGCTGATCAAAGCTATTCACTGGTGCCACAAGAATGAGATCGTTCACAGAGGTATGTCAATCTCTGTATTGTTTATAGATTTCTTAGTTGTGATTTAAAGATCATTAGGAATCAAATGTAAGATCTGTCATGTCTTCATTTTGTGTTATTTTCAACATTCCTTTTTTATTGCTAGTGTAATCTTTGTGTACAAAATGTACGCAAGTCGTGAATACAAAATTGAGTTTACTAAGAAAATATCCATCCTTTTTTTATCTAATCTGCAGATATCAAGCCTGAAAATCTCCTCATCAGCGCCAATGATATCCTGAAGCTGTGTGATTTTGGTGAGCAGAGGCTTTCACTCGTCTGATTCAGGACCCGCCACCCCCATATTCACACTGATCTCTCTCGCTGAATGCTTGGTCTCCTTTCCAGGCGTCATGAGTCCTGCTGTGACGTCTGAAAACAAAAAAATGATCTGAAATTGGATTTGAGTGGAAAGGACTTAAACAGTTTTTGTCTAAATCACACAGTGTGCAAAGCTTTTACTGAAAGCGCTAATTCTCTGTAATGCAAATTTTAAGTTGATTTTGGGTCGTCCCAGATATATAATTTCATAGACGACTGAAATATCCACCCTTATCACAGAAAATGACATTGTTTGCAGTGTTGGAGAATAACTTACTCTGCTGTAACTCTACTATCTTTTTCAATTTTCTTAAGCATGAGTCATTTAGTGGTTTTCAAAATAATATATTTTTTTTTTAAAGCGTAGTGCAGATTGTGCATCATAACCCAACATCACTATTTTTAATGTTTGCACCTCATTTTTTTCTTGTTTTGTGTAGCAATATTACTTTAATATTATATTTTTTATATTATATTTTATTATATATTTAATATTATAGTATTTTGAACAGAATTATATAAAATAATGTAAATGCTGCTGTTAATCATAGTTTGTTACTGTTTAAGATATTTTGTCAAATACTTATCTGGTTGCAAAAATAATTATATCTTATCATTTATAATTATATCATCTTAATTATAATATATAAAAATATTTTTATGTAATGTGTGTATGTGTATTTACAATTATAAAATGTATTAACATAAATGAATTAATATAAATTAACAATATAATAATAAATAAATAACACGCACACAATTATTTTTATTAATTATAAATTAAGGTGATGCATAGAAATAATTATATTATAAAAATAAACAATGATATAATTGTATAATATAGACACACATTAGCAATATGATCTCCTTAAATAATTTTGATTTTGCCCAATAGCTTCAATAGAGTTAGATACTCTGTTTCGTTTTGTTTTTTCAAAATGATAACTTGACTGTAATTTAAATTTATGAGTTGCTTGTAGTTTGAGAATTAGCTTCAAAGCACTGGTTGGTAGTGTTGTGACTCTAGAAGATACAATCAAAACACAGGCTGTCGTCTCAGTACCTGATAAATCACATATTGTTCTTCCCAGCCTCCAGGTTCTGCTCCTAATGGAATGTATATATTATTCACCCAGGGTTAAATTTTTGCCTCTACACTGAATGCCACGGAAATTGAGAATGACTCACTCCACAGGCTTCTCTCTAAGACTTTTATTTTTAGAGGGAAGAATATGGCAAGATTAATTAAGATCTCTGAATGTTGTGCGCAGTCTTGCTCATGCCAGATACCTTTTCGCTTTCCTCTTTCCCTTCATCTGTCTATCCGGGCTGGTCACCCTAGGCTTTGCCCGCAATCTCTCTGAAGGAAGCGATGCTAACTACACTGAGTATGTGGCGACCAGGTGGTACCGCTCACCTGAACTGCTCCTGGGGTAAGCCCTGATATATCTACTTCCTGTTCTATTTTTCAAGGGTATTTCACCTATACCAGAGACATTTGCAGAGACATGATAACTGAAAAATGAAAAATAATCTTTTCTCTGTAGCCAAAAGGCATGAAAAAAATCAAATCCTCCTCAAACACAAGTGCTAATATGCATCGAGGGCACATCCTTTTTAAAAATGTTGATTTGATATATCCATTAGATGTGACATCAGGAGTGAGGTGCATGATTATTTGTCCTTGTCTCCATTGAAGCGTTATTTTCTAGTGTGTGCCACTAGACTAGATGAATGCAGTGGAACATTTTTTGAAACTCTCACCATTTAAATTCCACCCACACAAATATTCTCTCCCTCCCTCTTGCTGTGTGTTAGTGCAAAGATCTGTGTCTCAGTGTTATGTCTATCTATCTGCCTCTGTCTCTGCATGCATCTCTCCTCATCCCTCTTTCATTATTATGGGTGTCATTGTTCAAACTTAGAGTTAGAGACTTGAACAAAACCTTAACCCCAAGCATGACACTTTGGTGTGTAAATCCTCCTGCGCCATACTACGAACATGAAGTATTGCTGTTACTTTTATTATTATGATTTTTGCACTTCAGATGATAAAACGGGTGAAAAAATTCCTTTGACCAAAGGCCCCTTTCACACCAAGGACAATATCGATAAAGATATAGTTTTATAAATGGTTAATGTGAAAGAAAATCAGAGTCCATGTCACAACAATAACGAGAACGGCACAGAGAAACAATATCATTGGAATCACTTTCACAAGGATTTTTTTTCCAGCTGATGAACGATAAAAACATTGACAGCCTATCAGAATCCACCCTGATTTAAAGAGCTCAAGCATTTAAGTTTGCCGAAAACATAACTGCAGCCTGTGCTTTGAATAAACAGAACAATATTGTGTGTTGGTGTGGACTCTGTTATGGTCATCTTTAAGGTTATCGTTCTTGGTCTAAATGGGTCTTTACTTTGAAGAAGCTATATTTAGGGAACCTGTATTACAGAAACACCCTATTTAGTACCCATGGTATTTTCACTTAGGAAACAAAACTTTTTCAAATCTTAAGTCAAGATTTAAGAAAGGACACTTCTGTAATACATCCCCAGAGAATATTATAGTGACTTGGTGTGGGGTCTTTTGTCTTGGGCCAGTAAGCAATCATCCAGAACACTCTCTAGCAACCCATCAGATCTTCTTAGCAACCACAAAGCATTATTCTAAAAAAAATTCCATGGAATGTTGTAGCAACTGCATAGAAACACCCTAGAAACCACCCAGAACATCTTAAAAACTTTCTTAAAAAGCAACATTTAAAAAATGCTCTGAACATCATAGCAATTGAATAACAACACCCTAGAAATCACCTCAGCAACCACCTAGCAACACCCTAGAAACTGCCCTGAACACAATAATACACTAAAAGTAAATCCTTAGAAACCACCCTGAACAACCTAGCAATGCCCTAGAAACCACTCTGAACAATTTGGCAACCACAAACAACATGCTAAAAACCCTCTTAACATGAAAGCAACCAAATTCCAACACCCTATCAAAATCACACATAACATCCTAGCAACACCCTAAAAACATCTCTGAACACTCTAGCAACACCCTATAGAAACCACCCAGAGAAGCTAAAAAAAAACAACTAGCAACACCCTAGGAATAACCCTGAACACCTTAGCACATGAATACCTGGTATTCAATAATACCTGATTCAATACCATTGAAACCACCCTGGCAACATCCTCAGAAACCACTCACAGCACCTTAGCTACCACAAAGCAACATGCTAAAAACCCCTCTGAATGCCATAACGACTCCATAGCAACACCCTGGCAACCACCTTCATCACCCTACTTTAGTGACAGCAGCTTGTTCAAGGGCAAGCATTGTACATTTTCTTAAGAAAACTGCTTTTTGTCTTGCATCTGTCAGAGAAAGACAATCAAATTATTTTACTAATGTAGCTGTTTAAACCGCTTGAATAGTTAAACTACATGTATTTGAAATAAAAATTATCGTTAAGGAAATGGAAAACTCAAATGAAAGTCAACACTTAACTTATATTTGTCTTCTTGGCTCTCACAGAGCTCCATATGGGAAGGCGGTGGACATGTGGTCAGTGGGGTGTATTTTGGGAGAGCTAAGTGATGGGCAGCCCCTGTTTCCAGGCGAGAGTGAAATCGACCAGCTCTTCACCATTCAAAAGGTGTTGGGCCCCTTACCACCAGAGCAGATGAAGCTGTTCTACAACAACCCTCGTTTCGCCGGACTAAGAGTAAGGACCTGTCTTCTGATTCACTCCTCTGTCCTGTTCTGTGTTTTCCTCTCCTCGCCTCTTCTCTCCTCTCCTCTCCTTTCCTATGGCATGGATCCCAGTGTTCTGAATAAGTGGCTGCCTATGACTCATATATTGCTGTGTGCCAGTGTGAAACACAACTGGCTTTGCCTTGACAGGGCTGATCACAGTACATAAAATTCACACACATGCACATAGACTCACACATACAGTACATAGCCTCAAAAAGTTTTTGGACTCTCAAGTCACATTTTAAATTGTTTTGTTGCCATAGGTGGTATCTGCAAATGAATGATGCTAGACCTTTTATTTTCTTAGCCACATTTTCAATTCATTTTCACCCTGTTGGGATTTATTTATTATTTTTATCTCGATTGTTGATTAGTTTAAAGATAAGAAATCTGGCCCATTAAAAAGTCAGCCTATAATTAGTATGTTACCATGTAGTGTATTTAAAGGTAACACTTATTTTGATGATTCACTTTAGCCTACTACTACTAAATAGTAACTTTACATACATGTCAACAACTAACCTAATTTAGATTAGCTAGCTATAGGCTTACTGTCTGCTTAATATCTGCTTTACACTTTTTTTTGATGCTTTCCCAATGGACATTTGTACTGTCTATAAGGAACTTTACAGCTACATATTCTACTAACCAGAACCCTAACACCTAACCTTAACCAACAGCAGTGGCGCAGATAGGATTTTTTAACTGGGGGGGACCAAGCTGTCAGCAAATTATTTAAACTCAATTCGTTATTTTGCGTAATTTGGGCTTTAACTAGTGCTCAAGTAGTTACTTTGCGTAATTTGGGCTAATGATTTGCACTAAAAAGCCATGGGGGATTCTTATTTGAAATCATGGATAAACAACAATGAACAAAGGTAAACAAAGGCCTACCTGATCACCACTAGCAATTCATGATCAGACTGTTATTTGACTAGTATGCCAATCACCCACCAAAACTTCACGTCTTCAGCAAAGTATGTTTTATTCAAACATTTGCTTATCTCAGCACAAAGTCTATCATTATGAACAAAAAAAGCAAAGAACCTATGTGCAACAAAAAAAAATAACCTAAAAAAATTAATTTATGTGTTACAAGTTTGTTGTTGTTGTTGTTGCAATTTATAGGTTAGAATTATCTTTCAAATGATGTATGACGTATTAAGCAATGTTTTTCATAGTTCATAATTTAAGAATCTATATCCTCCGCTGGATATGATTTCCTGCTATAAGAGGATGTCAAAAGTTTATGTAGGCCTTTATTTGTTGTTTACACACAAATTTACTTATAATTATTTTTATAGTGGCTTACACGACAGTGAACATACCTCAGTCAATTTGTACAATGGGTTAAATGATAAGATAAAACATTATTTCCTGACGATAAATAGTGCAAAAGCCTTCTTGCCATTATTGTCAGACTAGTTATTCCCCTTAACAAATCTAATCTGCCACATCTGGGAAAGTCAACAGGCATAGGATACTTGCATTGTTTGTTTTTTGAAAAAACGAGGTGATTGTTTTTTTGTCTCTTCATTGCCTTTATGAGGCATTTGCAGTCGATTTTTTTTTTTTCAGTTCAGAAAATCACCGACTCAGCTCAGTCATAAATTGTATATGATCACTATGGTTACCGCTCATACAGTCACGAGGTCCCGCCTTTGTCGCCTCTGATTGGCTAGGAGAGCTCTCTCCGATTGGCTATCCTAACGCGACCCCTAAACCTACCCAATAGGAGGAGACCCTAGGAGGCGATAGGAGGCGAAAAAAGGTGGGACCTTCCCCTACAGTACTTGGAAAAAAAGGTTTGCGCCCCGGCGTCACTCAGAGAGAGTGCAAACACTGGTTAATCCTCTGTTTTACCGATTATTGTCGCCTCTCGTAGGGATAGTGAGGGCGGGGGACGGATCGGGTCACTATGAATTTGGGGGGGACATGTCCCCCCCGTCCCTTGTGCCATCTGCGCGCCTGACCAACAGTCTACTATAGTCTTCTAATACTCTGAGAGTTTGTTGACATGCAGGTGCACAAAGTTACTTATAGTTAGTACAATTTCACCGCTTAATGCATTTAACCAAAGTAGTCCATATTTGTAATGAAATAAACAATTCTTCTGCTCTATCCTTTACTACTGCCTCTGTCTGTATTTAACTAAGTAAGTATGTGCTTTTGTGGCAGTTTCCTTCTGTAAGTCATCCTCAGACGCTTGATAGAAGGTACCTTGGCATCATCAACGGACTGATGTTGGATTTAATGAAGGTAAAGAAGTCTACAACACTCATCAGAGAACATTTTCCCTTTCGAATCCCAACAGTTGTGATCTATTTGCTGTTGAGTTATCTTAAAATTAACTGCAGATGTCATATTACCCCCAAATGCAAAGTGTTATTAAAGACTGATTTTGAATGGGTTTTATTGTTCTACTTTGGCATGCCTCTCCTCATTCTCTTTTCACTGTATCAGAACCTGCTGTGCCTGAACCCCACCGAACGCTTTCTGACAGAACAGTGTCTGAACCACCCAGTGTTTCAGGGTCTGAGAGGGCCAGAGCGACCAGCTGCCCCATCACCCACCCCACCTCGCTCCTCGAAGAGAAAACCGTACCACGGAGACAACACTATACCCAGCCGGTCAGTAATGGCTACTTCTAAATAATAGGTTAATGGTGAGATGTGTGATTTTCGTGTAACTAGTGGCAACATATCCAATTGTCAAAATGATAATTTTCATAACATGTTTCCCAAGTAAGAAAGTAAGTAGGCACGCGATATTATGAAGGCAAGACAGAAAGACCACCCAATGGTACTACACTCCTTCAATATCATTTAAAAATCACCTTAGGATGCACCTCTTGATTTTGGTTGAAAGAATGTCCAGAATATAAACATTTCGTGTTTATCCCTATAGGAGCCACGGCAGTAAGAGTTCAGGTCACCGGCGCGCTAACAGCAAGGACTGCTCGTCTCTCCCGCGCCATGAGGACCTCCATCGGAGCACCGACAGCTTCCTGAACGGCAGCAACATGCCAACCTCATCCACCCTGAGTCCCACGCTACACCCCAAGAGCTACCAGGCCCAGACCCTGAACCGCGCAACCTCTTGCAGCAAAGATCTGGCCAACAACAACCTTCCGCACCTCCTCAGCCCTAAAGACTCGAAGGGAAAGACTGAGTTTGATTTCAACCTGGGGCCTAAAGTTGGAGGAGCCACTGTAGGACCGGACACCTCTACGGGCAAGTACCTCAAGTCATCCAAATCAGGCCGCCACTCATCCTTCCTGGAAGGGAAGACCAGCACACTGCAGTCTGGGGACAAGCACAGTCGCCATAACTACATGGAATCCTCGCATGGATCCATGCCTTCCACGTCCTCCTCAAAAAGCTCCTCGTCCTTCCTCAGCCTGTCCAAGAGTCATGGGGCACTGAATGACGCCAAGTCTGTGAGCAATCTCGCAGAGACACGACTCCACCTGGACGATCCCATGGTGGGATCGGGCTCAGGTTCCCGCTACTTCCCGTCCAGCTGTCTAGATCTAAACGCGGCTCCTGGCAGCCCCAGAGGGGAACGGCACGCTGGGGCGGAGCGGCAGGGTCACAGCCCTAGCGGCCGAGGGAATACACGCCTAGAAGGGGGCACTCTAGACTCGCGACGCTCTTCAGGACGGAAAAAGACGCCGGATGAACCGAAGGCTTCTGACACACTGGACCCAAGCAGGGCCGCAGGAACAGGAGGCCATCCTCATAATCTGCCCTCGCCACATGAATCCTATCCTTATGGTCTCGGCTACACCAGCCCGTTCTCCTCGCAGCAGCGACCTCATCGCCACTCCATGTACGTGCGGAGAGAACGACACCGACCGCACGGCCAGGAGACAAATTTGGTGGTTGGGCAGGGAGTGCCAACGCGTGCCAGCAGCCTACAGCTCCTCTCGCCGCAGCTCCAACATCGCACACTCCCACGCCACAACACCAGTTCCTCTCGAGAAGAACTCACGCAAGATCTGAGCAGGGTCAGTGACCTGCTCTCGTTTTATCTCCGTGTCCTTTGGTGTATTAGGTGTTGATCAGCATTTGAGGATACTCTCTTATCTATGTGTCCATGTTTGTTTGAATATTACTTTTTCACAAATTTTCTCTACCATTGGCAAACAGCAATAATACAAAAAGGGCTTGTTTACCTTAATAATTTCAGGAGATTCGAGTGTGATTGTGATGTTTGCGTGTGTGGATGTGATCTAATTTAAGATACGGCGCTGCTGCATCCTGCTTTCATGCATTTTGTTTCGTTCTATCTGATTATTACATGCACACTCCCAGTGTCTCCCAGTGTCTGCTTATTTTGCTGTGTGTTTATGTCTGCAGAATGACCAGTCTCCCAAAGAGAAGCCTCATTCTCGCCCCCCGATTAAAGATTCTACGAGGGACAACACAGCTTCCTTCCACTCACAACGCCCAAAAAACGAGGTCCGAGGTCTCAACAGGAACCTCAGAGCGCTTCCATTCACACTCTCACAAGATGCTATTGTTTTTCATGCCACGGCTTATCTTTGTTTTTTTTTGTTTTTTAATGCATTGATCATAAAAGCAAATCACATTTAGCTTTCAGACCATTGATATGGATGTTTTGTAAATGTTCATGTCACTACATTAACTGCTAGCTCCTGTCTTAAGCATTAAATATCTAGGTTCTCAATTAAAAGGACAGTTCACACACACACACAAAATATTTTTTTGTCATTATTTACTGACCATCATGTTGTTCTAAATCTGACTTTCTTTTTTCCTTGAATTAAATAATACTCTTTTTTTTTTTTTCCATGCAATTACAATGTAGGCTTCAGAAAGGACAAAAGTGATCCTTATGAGATATATATACAGCATATTTTCTATGCCTTACAATAGTGGAATAAACTGAAATTTCAAAGTCAAAAGATTTTGCTTCTGTGTTCCATTGGAGAAAGAAAGTCACACGGGTTTAGAATGAAATGAAGGTGAGTAAATGATGACAGAAATTTCTTTTTTGGGTGAATTATTTGTTTAACCTCGGCTTCTTCTCTTCCTTAATCATTCCTTTTTCCCCAAGCAAATATTCAGTTACAGTAATACAGTATGTTCAGAAAGTTATAGAAACTACAGTCCCATACTGTCCTGAAGTTTGACCATCCTCTTGTAACTCAGGCTGGGATGTACCATGACACTCATATGGAGGATGGAACCTCATCCAAGGAGAACAGAATCATCTACAGTGACTCGATGCCTCGAAGAGTGGGAAGCTTTTACAGAGGTACCCTAAAAAATTAACTCTGTGAAAAACATGATGATAAATTCTTGTTTTAATCTACCAAAAATACCATAAAAAATAAAAAATGTTAAAAACAGTAATATTTTGAAATAATATAATTACTATTTATACTATACTATACTATACTATTGTGCTGCTTAATACTTGTGGAAACCTGTTCAAAAGAACAGTATTTTGATCAAATTAATATGTCCTTCTGAATAGGATTAATTTCTTTTAAATAAAAGTCTTACTGACTCCAAACTTTTAAATGGTAGTGTATTTTTTGAATGGTACGTATTAATTATTTGTGGTGTAATAATATTTGAACTAAGCTTTAATTTTAGCTTTTATTTTTTCTTTCCTTTTGTTGCAGTCCCCTCTCCTCGACCTGACAACTCGTTCCATGAAAGTGCCGGGCAGAGCAGAGTGCCAGCGGTGGCGGCAGAAAGCACAGCCATGACAAACCACCCTAAACGTCAGACCAATTTCGACCCTTGGTGAGCACACACGCTTGTCGAACAGCACACCCTCCGTCGAGACAAATAAATCATTCTGTGCCCATATACATCCACGGTAAGATTAAATGCTTTGATAAGCTGGAACTGACAACATGAAATATTTGGCTTCAAATAAAAAAAAAAAAACGAAAAAATCAAAAAAATAAGTAGTGTTCTTGATGTCTGGCAACATTGAGTGCAGAAAATAATAAAGCATGTCTACTTTGCATTCTCTCTAAATTCAACAAACCTGGTCATAGGGAGAAATTAATCATTTTTTTTAATTACTTTGCTTTCATAATCCAGTTCTAAGATAATATGGCTGTTGATTTCTTATGTAATAGGGTGAATCTTTAAAAAAAGACATCAAAAACATGTCTGTTCTGTTTCACCAACACACATTAACAAAAAATGCTGAAGAAAAAAAAAATGTTGTCCGAATTTTCTTGTCTGTATTACAACGATTTTTAATGATTTAAAAATGATAAATTATTTAGACAGGAAATGTGCGTGACTACTTTATTTATTTCTACTTTATATTTATTTATTTATGTTTTTTGAAATATGACCCAGGGCTCTTTTCGTTTCTTTGTGAGATTCAACATTTAATGATTTCATTTCTAGGAATAATTCCGAGGCCATGGTCATGAACCCACCTGAGGTCCCTAAACAAAAAGAAAAACAAGGTTTCTTTCGAGCCATAAAGAAGAAAAAGAAGAAGTCGCAGCCGGTAAGAATGTCCTATTCGTTCATTTACTCCTTAAGTTTCTCTTTTTCAAATGCCAAAAATGGTATCAAATGCAGTAAGGAGGTAGTAATGCTTTAGCCAGGAGAACTTTTCTGTGTGTATTTTTTATTATTGTTGTTTCACATGTATACATGTTGCTTAGCTGCTGTGTTTGTGTGTGTCTGTCTGCTAGTCATTGAACTTAAGTGATGTATTTTATACACAAGATAGTATAAGATAGATTAATACTGTCTCTCATTATGGCTTAAATTGATAGGCAAGCTTTCCCCTCTTAGTGTTAATTCAGTCATCTCTATCAGAATGTAGGTGACCAGTGTGAAAAAGAAAGGTGAAGTGGGCGTATCATCCCAGAATGAAGGCCGTCCACTTGTCCCATTGTCCAGTTAATGCAACAGAGATTCTCAGTGCAGTTCAGTGCCTTCAGTAGCATTTCCCCATAATTGCCATGTGGAGACCATTACAGACCCGAGCAGCATGTGTGTGGCAGAATATGCCTCTACTGTGCTCTGACCACAAATATTGAGCCAGAGGACCGTATGTTCATCTGCTGTATTCAACAACAAAAGATGTTTGGTGTTAATAGAATGAGCCACTGGGGTTTTGTGCGTCTTATATTGCAGACGGACGGCAACGCGGGAAGGAACCCGAGCATCAAGAAAAGCCTTTTCCCCCTCTTTAACTCAAAGAATAGCTTAAAGCATAACTCTTCTGTCAAAGTGCTCCCTGTTGTCCCGCAGCCCATGGTATTGCTCTCATAAAACCGCGCCGCTCTACCAAATAAACACATCTCCATTGCATGTCATGCTAAATGTTCTATGACTGGATGTCTTTTTGTCATTTTTATTTAGTTGTTTTGAGATATTTTTTTTTTCCATAGCCATTTTTGAACAAGTAAAACATCAGGTCCAGATCTATATTAATGCGTATTTTCATTCTAGCTACTGCAGTTTCAAAAATTGTGGGTAAATCTTAAGGGGCCGTTTACATGATGCAGTTTTCAACTAAAAACTGAAAATTTTATTTGTTTTGGCCATGAATTTATGTGACAACAAAGTTTTTGGGGCCTGAAAATGCAAACTTTTGAAAACGGGATTCTTTTTTTTTTTTTTTTTTTTTTTAAACAATAGTCATGTGCATGCGTTACAAAGTGACATCGCCAACTAGTGGCCTGACATGCATGATACGATGTTTATAGTCGTTTTCACGGATCTGTGCGAACAGGGATCTTTTTGGCAACGTTGTTGTCTAGATACGAAAAACTCGAAGGAAAAACTTGTAAACGTATGGTAAGGCTGCAATTTTATTTTTAATTTATTTTTATTTTAATCAACATTTAAACATTTTAATTACAGCAAATTACATTACATTATATGCCAATTATTTTATCAAATGAATTGCATATATTTATGTAGCTGAGAAATATACAATTAATATTTCTATAAATAGATTTTATATATATATACTACATATTATTATTATTATTATTATTATTATTACAAAAATCTATCGAGGCTAAATCGAGGCTTTTTTCCTCAAATACGAATGAAAATACCTTTATTGTGGCAGATGGGTAAATCATACCAGATCACAAAAAAAGAATTTTGTTTTTTTGTGTTATTTTTACATGATTAAGTGTGCTAATGTGTAAATTAATATATTCATTTTTAATTTACAGCCAAAACCTAAATAAGCCTAATTCATCTTTGCACACACCACACGCGTTTAATTTATGGGCTCAGTCGCTGGCGGCACAGACAAACTCAGTTTGTTATGCTGTGTTGTCTTATATAATGAATCATTGATAATGAATTTCAAACCACGTTAGGTAAAAGTATTGTTTTATAGATGTTGAAGTAACAGATCTGGTACTGTGTGTTTTACACACCAAACATCATCGCTTAGGTTACTGCTAACATCGCAAAAACATCAGCATGTGTTCTTTTAGATGCATGTTAGACCTCATGACCGTCTTTAGCAGGACCTGCTCAAAGAGGATGCACGTTTTCTCATCTACCATTCTCCGAACCTGAGAGAGAGCAGGAGAAGTGGTCAAAAATGTCTTCAAACACATTCTGTCCTCTGTACACGCACACTTAAAAACACTTGCACATTTTGGTACAAAAGGTCAGAAACTGGGCACGTCCCGAAACACTCGGCTCTTTATCTATTTTCAATAATCCATCTGCTCCAGAAACAGCTTCAATTCTTTAATTATTTGTCATTAACAAATGGAGGCCGTGAACTGTATTCCGGAACATTTCCAGTCTTCTGGCCTAATGCACGTGATTATGGGTGAACTTTTGTTTGAAGAGGCGGAAATTGTACATAAATCCCAGAGTTGAGGTGATTTCACTGGATTTGTGGTTTGATCTGTGTGCCAGGTACCTAGTGAGGCCCAGCAGGAGCAGCTAGTGATACAGAGACCAGTCAAATCTTCGTCTCATCACAGCAGTCGACACCGCAACCGAGATCGTGACCGGGAACGTGACCTGGAAAGGGACAGGGAGCGTGACCGGGATCGAAACCGTGAGAGGGATCGCGATCGTGACCGGGACAACACTTGGCCGCCAGAAAAGCAAGCAGATGTGCAGCCTCAGGTAAGAAAAAAATCGTACAATCTCAAAGCGAAATCTCTTTGTTTGTTCCTGCTGTTCAAAAGTGTGGGGTCAGTAAGATTTTTTCGTAACACTTTAAAATATGTTCTCAACCATTAACATGAGCTAACAATGAGCAATATATTTTTTTACAGCATTTATGAATCTATGCTAGTGTTAGTTACTTTATTGTTTGTTCATGATAGTTTGCAGTGCATGGATAAATGTATTAGTAAATGTTGAAATTAACATTATGGAACAATTTCTATGAGGAAGTATTGCTCATTTTTGTTTATGTGTATTAGTGTAGTTAACTAAGGTAACAAATGAAATCTTACCGTTTACCAGTGTTACCAATTTTTTATGTCTCTAATGCTCACTAAGGCTCACTTTTTTCTGATCATAAAATAAAAACCGAAATATTGTCAAATATTAAAATTTTAAATAATTTTTAATGTTTAATATATATATTTTTAAATGTAATTTATTCCTCTGATTCCAAAGCTGAATTTTCTGCAATGATTTTTTTCACCCCAGTCATGATCCTTCAGAAATCATTCTAAATTGGTGCTCAAGAAACGTTTAATATTATCAATGTTGAAAACAGTTGTGCTTCTTAATTTCTGTTGAAACCATGATATATATTTTTTTCAGGATGTGTTGATGAACAGGAAGTTCAAAAGAACTACATTTATTTGAAATGGAAATCTTTCTATAACATTATTAATGTCTTTACTGTCACCTTTAATGCATGTAAAGGATAAGTTCACTTCAGAATTAAAATTGATCATTTGCTCACTCTCATGTCATCCAAGATGTTCATGTCTTTCTTTCTTCAGTCAAAAAGAAATGTAGATTTTTGAGGAAAAAAAACAGTTGAAGGTCCAAATTGCAGCTTGAAACCACTCTACACGATCCCAGCTGAGGGGTCTTATCTAGCAAAATGATCTGTTATATTCTAATATATATATATATATTATATACGGGTTATTCCTGCCGGTTGGTAGCCGCTGAAGTCCACTATATGGAGAAAGATTCTGGAATGTTTCCCTCCATAAACCTTAATTTCTTTTAACCCGAAGAAAGAAAGACATAAACATCTTGGAACACATGGGGGTGGGCAAATTCTCAGGAATTTGAATTCTATGCATCCTTGCTGAATATATGTATCCATCAAGTTCCCTGATATTTTAGGATTGCAAACTCCAACACAGACTTGAATTTTTAATCATGCTTCCCCATTTCAGAACCAGCCTCTGAAATCCCTGCGGAAGCTCCTACACCTCTCCTCTCCTGCTACGTCCAATCAGCCCCCACCTCCCGATCGCTCGGCAGAACTGCGCTTCCAGCCCATTCCGAACCCTCCTACCAAAGGGAACCTGAACGAGGTCAGAGGGCACCCACCAGGCAGCGTCACCCCCAATACCAAGAGCCGCAAACCCCACAACTACCCTTTGCCAGGGCAGATCGAGTCCAGCTGGCACGTCTCCGCTCTAAACCGGGCCGAGGGCGCACCTTACCCAGACCAAATGGCAAACAAAGGTGGGCAGAACGGTATCGGCTTTACCAGAGCCGCTCGCGCGAGAATGCCGAACCTCAACGATCTGAAAGAAACGGCTCTTTAGAGGAGGAGGCCTCCTAGTGGCCTCTAGTGTACTTGGTTTCTCCTTTTCCTTCCTGGCTACCTATGGAATGCTATCGTTCATACAGTGGTACACAATGCCACTTCTGGCCAGAAGGTGGCAATAGTTATGTCTCAGATTTGTTTTTTAAAGCATCCACATTTGATAGAATTTGTATTATTGTTCATTACATCTGGGTTCAGTTTTCTGTTGAATATATATTATTGACGATGATATGAATCTATGTATTTGTATATGGAAACTTAGGGATGGGGACAAAAAAAATCTGTGGAATTGTAAGAGCTTTAGTTTATACACGAGAATGTATAAATATTTAATGTGTAATAATTCTATATTTCATGGAGATTATTTAATGAATTATTGGTGTGTTAATAGTTATAATGTACAGAGTGCATTTTATGGTTGTAACAAAAGTACTTATTGTTTCTGAATTATTTTCCTCTCTTTATCGAACATTGTTTTCTGATATGAATTCTCAGTGCAGATTAGGTCTATATTTCATACCGTCTCATACTGCAGGTTATTGAATCAGTCGGTTATTGAGTCATCCCTATATAAAACATATACAACTACTAATGCTTCCTAAACAGGTTCAGTGTTACTTTTCATGAGAGACCATTAAATCGACATCCCACGATGGCCATTTGTCTCACTTTACCTGGAGCCGGTGTCTTACAGTGTTTCCCAAGAGCTTGGCATTCAAAACAGAATACTAACCTAAACATTGAGATCAGATAGCGCTTGTATTTGGCGTCAGTTCATTAGAGCCCAGATCCCTGAAGAGCTGGATTTCCTGTGAATAATGAATTTCAGCAGAGGCCCCCAGGGCCTCACCATGTCTCCCTCTGCGATCTAGACCCCACCAGCTGGTGAATAAGTGTGACTTTGCCTGTGGCACGAGCGAGGGTTTACAAGCAGCTTTGCTCAAGGTTGTGAGAGTTAAGTCTGTATCTCCGTCCTGACGTGACTTCCAGCGGTCGCTTCACGGGGATTCGGTTGCATGTGCGCATGATTCTCTTAACACACTGAATAACTGGCGCTTTTATTTTAATCCGTTTAACGGCATGTTTTTGAAGAGATAAAAGCATTGCCTCAGGACCTGGTAAAAGGGTTTCAAAGACGTAATGCGGTTATTGATCTGTTAGCGGGGAGTGCAGGTGGGAGACACGGCGAGATTTTTGAGCAGCACATTTCCATTCAGGCTTTTGCTTTACATTTCGTCAAATTATATTTTACAAATACAGATTGAAATTAGATGGATATAAAATATGCAAAATAGCTGTATTAAGGATTCCAGGCATTAGAGCACCAATGCAAACAGAGCAATATAGCATGACTTTGAGGTGAATTTATCATCCTTCATAGAGTTGCTTCTGAGTATTCATTTACGTTGATCATCACGACAGGCACTTTGCTCAACAACTGAAGTTCCTCATAACCCCCCCCCCCCCCCCACCCCACCCAAAGAGAGTGACCGAGCATTTTCATTTCAATAACTCTAGTGAAATGTGTCCTTCAATATTTTTATGAAAACTTTTCTTTTTGGTTTTTGAAATAGTATCAATAGTTTCAATTGTGCACTTTAAACAGACATTTCTCACAGGTGTTTGTGTTGATATGGTGTTTGATTAAAACTTCTACCTTATCTACCTACAGTACATGAGCTCTGTCTTTTACAAGACTGGATTAGGATTATTCATGTCCAAGTTACACATTCAAGTACCGTCTATACAGTATTTGTTAGGATTATTGGCATTTACATCATGGTCTTTTTTTTTTTTTAATCTGTTCTTTTATCTCTGTTGATTCTGTTGTCTCGGCGCTATTTCAGTGTGCTATGCGTAGATCATTTTCAGCAACAGCAATCAGGTTCAGTGATTTTATCTTCTATTAAACTGCTGTGTAGTCTTACATGGTTAAACTACCATGCAACTGTTGATTTTTGGTTTGTAAGAAGAGATGATGTATCTTCTATATGCTCGTTCAAAAGTCACTTTCTGGAACTTTTTGTTTCTTTGTTGAGTATTTTCAAGTTACTTTTAGTAACGTGAAACACTTTGTTCCTGAGTAATGCGGTCTGCTGATTTTCCTCTTGCGAGTATTTCATCCTGCCTGAGTATTAGATTGTGATTCCATCACTACTGGATTAACACCTTGTCCATAAATGCTCCGACATCCTTTAATCTGCAGTACGTTGGCACAGTCTGTCTCCACGGTGCCAGGTAATCCTCCCATCAGCCAGCTGTTAGGTCTGCCAAGATAAACAGTTTGGCTGTCGCCAGCTGTGGTGAGGTCGCCTGCGAGTGGCAATCTATGGACCAGCCTTGTTAACCCGCTACAAAACATGTAGAATGTCACTGATTCTGAATTTTTGTTTTTTTTACTTTTAAATTGATTGGTGTGGAATCATGCTAATAGAAAATCAGGGCAAAAGCACTTTCCTATTCCAAAATATTACGAAAGCTAGTTTTAAACGTTAGAATATAAAACTGATCTCCCAAGGGCTGCGTCTACCAACATTTCTGTCAAAACAGAGCCTGATAGTTGTGTGATCTAGCCGGCGTGAATATACAATACCAGTTTAAAGTTTGGGGTCAGGTTTTTTTTTGTTTGTTTTTTTTGGGAACTAAATTAATACTTTTTTATTATTATTATGCATTCAGTTGATCAAATGTGACAGTAAAGACATTTATAATGTTACAAAGTCTTTCTATTTCAAATAAATTCTGTTCTTTTGAACTTTCCATTCATCAAAGAATCCTGAAAAGAAAAAAAAATATGTCATGGTTTCCACAAAAATATTAAGTAGCACATTAAATAATAAGGGTTAGGGTTAGCATTATTCAATGTTTCAGCATATTAGAATAATATCTGATTGATCATGTGACAAAATGAACTGCGGAAAATTCAGCTTTACATTTTAAAATTTATTAAAAAAATAACTTATTTTAAATTGTAATATTTCACGTTACTGTTTTTACTGTATATTGATCAAATAAATGCAGCCTTTGTGAGCATAAGATTCTTCTTTCATAAACATTAAACATTTTTTTAAAATCGACCCCAAACTTTTGAACAATCATTTTTAAGCTTGATTATCTATTATGTGTATATTTTACCTTTAATGAATATATGGAACCTAATTTAAAAAAAAAAAATAACGACACTGAAAAATTGTGTCCCACTTTACCTTCATTCACCTTATATGACTGAATGAGCAGGGTTTTGACCGCCTTAAATGTATGCTGAAGGATATCGTGAAGGTGTTTCTGAGTGTTTCTTGGTTCACTGCCATACTGAAGTATACCTGCAGGTACTGACAACTCATCTGTCATGGCTTAATAGCCATAGACATCTTGTCTTATATTGGCTTGTAGCATCTATCATCCAAAGAGGATGCCCATTTGCTTTTCATTGTCAGCTGTTGAATGCAGGGATATAAACATTCAGGTTCATCCCACAGAATAGATGAAATATATTAGACAATTAGCAAGTCTTCTTTGACTCACGTTTTCTTTTTCTTTTTCTGTGGCTTGGCAATGATTGAAAGCCGTGTCCTTTTTAGAATGTAATGCATTTAACTCTTTTATCAGTTTACCATTTATGTCTGCATAAGAATGTAAGCCTTTAATGCAAATAATGCCCAATGGTCAGTTTGCATCTTTCATAGTTATCAAAACAGGTCTCTCTTTTCTACTTTAGACATTTCATAATGTTCATTCCACCTTTAAGCATTTAAATCACTGCCACATTTTTGTCTAAAGCAGTTGTTGTGCCAACTAAAGCCATTGTGAAGTCTTGTAAGGCCAAAGGTTTACAATCTATCAGGAACAAAAGCGTTTATTCTGTCATGTGAACATTCAATTTGTCTGTTCCATGAATTCACAAATGTATGTATCTGTCATTCTCTTTATTTTAGTGGACTGACTTCTGAGTCTGTCATCGAATGTACTTAGAAAGTTTTTGTTTTATTTAAATGTTAAGACTGTTCCTAGTATACGTTGAACTCTTTTGCTGAGTTTTCGCAGTCTGTTTGAATCCTCTTTGCTGAATTGAGAACATGGTCCATCCCCAAATTGTATTACCCTTTCTGCTTGACAGGATCAACATGAACAACATACAGTAGTTGTCAATACATCCAACCAATCAGATTGTGACCTCCATTTTGGTTACATCTATCAGCCCCACACAGATCTTCAGTGTTGGCTTTTTAATGTTGCTTTCAGCAACCAATAAGTGTCTTGTATTTCTTTTTTTGTTATGTGTGACATGCTTTTATATATTTCCATCCTAAAATCACCAGAGATAATGTGATAAAAGTCTGCAGATCCCATCTGGGCCTGCTTCTATCCAATCGATTGAGTCTGTAAACGGAAAGTTATTTGCTTATAACTTTTGATCACCAATGCACAAGATTTGCTCAAACATAATCATCACCACTCACTCAGCACTTTGTCTATGTCTTTTGTGAAGACTATTTGTCTGTGTGTTCTCTTTAGGGTACAGGTGGGAAACGGCACCCTAACGTTGTTTGATTTAAGTCCAGGCATGTCTGACTCCAACAGCGTTTATAATGTATATTCCGCTGTAATTAATAACAATTAAAACAATGTCTACCCAACTATGTTCTAGCATGCATCCTTTCATTGCAAACACCGACACAAAACAATGGAGGCCTGTAAATAACAAATGGACAATTTATCATGACACACTAGCAATTACAGAAGAAAAACAACACTGAAAAGAAAGAAACCAGCCTTCAACTTGTCTCTCCATGAAATGGCATATTGTATGAAGTGATTTGCATCAACAGATTGCCAGGGAAGTTGAATTGAGTTAATTGAATGCATTGAACCATTAACTGGGTCACAGAAGGTGATCGTCCGGCTTTATAATCTGGGATCGTTCGGCTATTTCTCTCTTTTTTAACCGACAAGGGTTGGACTAGGATGTGAACAATTTCAAACTAGCTTTTAGCAGTTAAAGGGAGGAGCTTTGAGATAAAGGGCATTAGATAAGGCCATTAGTGCGCCGTGGATTACAGTAATCCAGCCCCTTTAATATCAGTGCGGTGGTCCACCACTCGAAAAATAAACCATCATGGAGTACAGACTGCAGAACACGTTACTGTTAGCCATCCTGCTGGTGTCTGAAGGTATGTTCCATTATTTTCCCTAAATTAGCAGAAATTAATTTCACAGAAAATGATTAAATTTAAAAAAAAAAAGTGCATCAGATTTAAAGAAAATAAACACTGAGAAATATGTTAACGACAAATGCATAAACAAAAAGTATTGTGAATTATGGTTGCATAATGTGCATTCAGGTCTTAGTCAATTCTATTGAACATCTTAACAGTTCATTTAGACTACTGAGATAATAAAATGCCTTTTACTCTCCCACATTTTGTCCAGGTTTTGTTGGGTTACAAGCGCAAGAGGTAATTAAAAACATTTGCTATTGGCATAGACACAATTAAAAGACAAGATATTGATAACCATGTTATGTGCTTAGGATGGTGAGGGCAACGACACATGGGCTGGGAAAACCTGCAAGTGTGACTGTGACAATTCCTCTAGCAAACTGCTTTCCAAAGGTTATTCGTCAAGTTGGGTGCAGGAGATGGACTGCATGCCAGGTAAGAAGGACAAACGATCTGAATGAAATATGGAAGAAAAAGGATTAAAAGTTGTTGTTGTTGTTGTTTTAGTAGAATGTAATAGGCTCTTATTGTTACAGCATTAATGTGAGTGTTTTGTTGACTTCTCATCATTTGTCCTTGTTTGGATGAGCTCTGCCACTATGAAGTGTTTTGGTTCAAAACGTGTCAAATAAATAATGAATCATTTTACTTCATTACCTAAATAGCACAGTTAACGGTTTTTACTGGATGAGGCTGAATTGTGAATCAAATACCACTGAAATCATTTATACTCATTTTGTCAGGAGAGTGAAACTTCTGAATGGGGCTTTGCGCTAACATCGACTCTTTGGGAATTGAGATGGATGGATTAGTTAGCACTAGCTGGTGCCCTTCGGAAACAGAAGGCAAGACATGTGCGAATGAGTTGGCTCCCGGACAAGCCCCCGCCTGCAGTGGTGCAGAAAGTCATTAATCATTTGGTTGCAGCTTCACCTGGGCCATGTGTGCCATCACCGCATCCCATTGGCACACCACCACAGGGCAGACATGCTCCATTAACACAGAGCAGCTCGTGTTCTGAGTCCTCTGAGAATGATGTGTTAGAGTCAAATGAATGGGAGGAAAGTTGAGATGGAAAAAATAAAGACTCAAGAATCTCTGTGATGGACAGGATGCAGGTTCATAGTCCCATTATGTTTACTCTTAAAGGGGTAGTTCACCCAAAAATGACAATTCTGTCATGATTTATTCCCCCTCAAGTTGTTCCAAACCAAAGGAATGTAACCAAGCAGATCTCGCTCCCCATTGACTACCACAGTATTTTTTTCCTACTATGGAAGTCAATGGGGGCGAGATCTGCTTGGTTACAAACATTATTCCAAATATCTTCCTTTGTGTTCAGCAGAACAAAGAAATTTATACAGGTTTGGAACAACTTGAGGGTGAGTAAATAACCGAATTTTCAGTTTTGGGTGAACTTTTACTTTAAGTGTTGACTTTTGTAGATATTTTTAAAGACACCTTTTCTCAAAATTCATGATTTCTAAAACAGAATGCCTTTTATTTTCACTTGATTTCATTCAAATCAAAACCAGAAGAGGGTATGTCAAAAAGAGCATCCTAAATCTTTGAAAAGAGGGACTGTTATGTAAAAACATTGATGTAGGACTGGAGCTTAAGTGTAGAACGTGACCATCTGTCAACCTAAAGTCTTAATGGATGTTGATCTTTCACTATGGAGAACTAAAGCTTTTGGGATTGTGAAGTCACGAGTGGAAGCACAGAATTACAGAGCCGTCAGATTAACGCTTTGTCCATTTCCCTTTAAAACAGCCGGACAAAGAAATCACTCTGATTGCATGACTAATGTTTTATTAAGCCCTCTGACAGACGTGTCGGACATCCTGCAGGCTTTTGTTGAATGGGCCTGTCCATATTTAAGTAATTCAGTGTCAGAAAGCCTGAACTGAGCCGAAGCATATTTCACTTCAAATTGTATGTAAAGACAATCTATTCTTAATTTACTGTCCAGAGTGTCCCTACCATAAGCCCCTGGGTTTTGAGGCAGGATCTGTGACCTCAGATCAGATGAGCTGCTCTAATGAAGACCAGTACACAGGCTGGTTCTCCTCCTGGATTGCAAGCAAGGCAAGGCTCAACAGCCAAGGATTTGGGTGAGTTCTCTGAAATACAAGAATGACGGCTGTAAGAAAGGAAGTCCTGCCTTTCAGGTAAATTGCCTTTTTGATGGAAACATTGTTGCTAACTCTATAAGGCTAATGAATTAACTGGACAAGACAAAATTTACACATTTTTTGAGAGATTTTATTGCCGATTCCACATTCCTCAAACAATTTAACTCTGCTCTAACAATAAATAAATAATAAAAAGTTTTTAAAAATCCTACATTGTAACATATGACGTTGTAAATAAAACAAGGATCATTGGAGTATTTTTAAGATAATATACTACTTCAGTCTTTATACTTTAATTTAACGTTACTTTCCATTTCTTTGTAATATTTTTGAAATTTACTAACAATTTCTTAGTGAAAATTGTTTTTACACCAATTTTGTGTAATAAAATGAAAACTAAAATAAGAGAATGGTCTGCCATGTTTTATGCATTTTATTTTTCTATCCATTTAGTTCAATTAATTTGTCTATCCACCAAGTATGAATTAAATTGATCAAAAGTGGCAGTAAAGACATTTATTAAAAAAAATATATATATTTCTGTTAATCAAATGTATAAAAAATCTATATAAATTCCCACAAAAATCGTAAGCAGCATAACTGTTGATAACTGATGAACATTGATAATAAGATATTTCTTGAGAAGCAAATCAACATATTAGAATGATTTCTGAAGGATCATGTGACAATAAAGGCTGCAGTAATGCTAAAAATTCAGCTGTGCCATCAAAGGATTAGAAAACAGTTATTTTAAATTGTAATAATGTTTCAAAATATTACTGTTTTACTGTGTTTTTGATCAAATAAATGCAGCCTTTGTGAGCATAAGAGACTTCTTTCAAAAATATTTAAAAAATCTTACCAACCCCAAATACTTAGTGAAAAATAATCTTGACCAACAGATCAAGAGATTTTAGTCTCAATATATATATTGACTTTATATATTGAGCAACTTTTGCAGATTTTCTTTCTCTCTCTCTCTTGTCCCAGGTGTGCCTGGCTGTCTAAGTTCCAGGATACAAACCAGTGGCTTCAGATTGACCTGAAGGAGATCAAAGCGGTTTCTGGGATCCTGACCCAGGGGCGCTGTGACTCCGATGAGTGGGTTACCAAGTACTCTGTGCAGTACCGCACTATTGAGAAACTCAACTGGACCTACTACAAGGACCAAACTGGAAACAACAGGGTAAGAAGACAAACAGCCTGTCCTGGAACAATAACGGTTCAAGACAAAAATCACTTGGCCTATTTATTTGAAGGATTACATCATCTTTTTCACTGTAATTATAGTATTGCAACGTGTATTATAAAGTTGACACAGAAGTATCTAATTCAATCAAGTCCTTGGTTATATTTGTTTTCTATACTTACTTGTTTTTTCCTCAGGTGTTCTATGGAAACTCTGACCGTTCTTCCACAGTCCAGAACCTGCTGCGTCCACCTATCGTAGCACGCTACATCCGTATCATCCCTCTTGGGTGGCACACTCGCATCGCCATCCGCATGGAGCTGCTGCTGTGCACGAATAAATGCACCTGATCTGGAACATGCCAACAAAGCCATCCCCAACTATTTCCTGTACTGCCCCCTTTCTTGTATCACAATATGCCAAAGTGAACATCACTGCCCAATCGCTGCACTTGTTTCGTTTTTATTTTATTTTCAGGCGTTTTCAACGAGGAAATGATCAGTAGAATGTGTTAGTTACATTAATTTGTGTTAAAGATGTTTTCCTTTTCTCTTTACATATAGTTTTTCTCATGTCATTTTGTATTCAATTTATGAACAAAATTCTTTTTGGCAAATCAGACATAAAGGGGCTATCTGGTGCAAGCTGATGCCACTTTAGTAATTTGGCTAAATCAGAGGTTAGTTGATCTAAAGATAGGTGGGGAAATCTTATGGAGTTGTACCGAATGTTGTTATTGTGTGTTCTGATGTTTGGTTTGTGATGGTGACGTAAGGTGTTTTATTCCCACTGTTATGACTAACTCCTTTTTGTGAGCCTATGAGCCTACATTATTTAACTGTATTTGTGGCTTACCTGAGCAACAATGCCCCTTGAATAAAGAACGTCTCTCTCTGTACATTGTTTATGTTACAATTTATTCACCAAAACAAAACCAACAAAAGTTAAACAGTTCATTTGGATACTGTACAATAATAATGCACAAAAATTGTCAATATGAAAACGTATATGAACAGCTATTTCATTTAATAGTAATAAAAAAGTGATGTTGGTGTTTAAAATGTCATTTTATTCGATTTATGTAGTATTATTTAATAATTATTTTAAAATAACAAATTCATAGTCTTTAGCCCCTTTTTTGAAGAGGTCCTCTTACCCCAGTGGTCTAATTTTACTTTTCTAGTTGAAAAAAATGTACTGAAATGAAAAATAAACTTCATGGCTACAGTGGTGAATTGACCCTTCGCGAACAGTTTGATTGACAGGCGATCTAACCAATCATAACGCCGAATCCGCAATTTTATCCGATAAAGCAGCCAGGGAGTAGCCTACAGTAGATTAACGTTGTTTAACTCGAAATATTGTGTGTACGACTTTCCACGGTTGAAACTACATTCCTTCTGATGTCTATTCATGTTTATTTGATGCTATAAATGAACTAGTATGAAGAGCTGGCTCACGAGCCGTTTGAAGGATCTGTCACGACACATTAAGGAGCCACTATATGGTATTAAGTGTTTAAACTGCTTTAAAAAATTACAATATTTTAAATATTAAACTGTTTCATACGTTGTCAGTGTCCTCTTTACTCCGAGATGTATTTTTCACTGTGGCGTGAGAGCGCGTAGGTTATCGGGTATAACAACGGGGCGGGTTTTGCGAAGGGTGGAAGCCATGTTGTGCGCATGCGCAACACGTCGAATTAAGAAGGCATGCTGTTGCTTGTTAGTTATAAGTGGACTGATTACATATAAATTGTTGTTTCGCTTCAGCGACTGTTGTATACACATTGTTCTATCCATCATGAAAGCGCCTGGCCCTAAAAGCAAGCGGTGCACGGCATCTAGAAGCTCCATGTCAAGAACCAGAGGACACGCTGCGTTCATGTACACGGTCCGACAACAGGTGTGTTTTAAAGGTCCACAAATTACCAAACATTTGTTGAAAATTGACCTGAAATTGACAAAACAACCGACTTACAGTCAGCAGTGAGAAGCGTCCATGAGTCCAGGGACGTAAGCAGATATTTGCTGCAGAGAGTGGGGTCAGAGGCCGCGCGACTCTCCTGTTTCAACCGCCTCAGAATCATCACGCGGAGGGAGGTTCTGGAGGCCTGGAATCAACTGAGACGCCGCAGAAATCCAGCTGCGCTGGCCGGCGCCTGAACCTTTAATCCTTTTTAGTTGAAGCTTTTAATGTATATGTCAGTTTTAGTTGCTCTGTAAATATTTATTTGTTGAAATAAAAGTTGTTAAACTGACCCATGTATACTGGCGTGTGAGTTTAATGGAAAATTTTGTGCTTTGCTGCTGCTGCACATCACCACTCTTCACTTCACTCACAATTTCATGTTTCTTTTGTATTTTCTATCGTTTACTTTCACTTGTAGAGCCTGTCCATGTTAAAGGGTGTGACTGCCAAATCTCGTGGTTTGGGAAAAAGGCAAAAAAATTAAATTGTAAACCTAACTGAGGACCATACACATGAGGACTTTTTTTTTTTTTTTTTTTTAAACATAGATTTAATGTTTCTTTATATAGCTCGATAACGTTCAGCAATAGACACTTCGGAAACCGTTTGATTGACAGCCGATTTAACCAATCACAACGCCGAATCCGCCATCTTATCCGACAATGCAATCAGGGAGTAGCCAATAGTAGATTAACGTTGGTTAACTTGAAATATTGTGCGTACTCATGACTTTCTGCGGTTGAAACTACATTCCTTCTGATGTTTATTTGATGCTATAAATGAACTAGTATGAAGAGGTGGTTCACGAGCCGTTAGAAGGATCTGTCGCGACACATTAAGGAGACACTATACGGTATTTACTGTTTAAACTGTTTTAAAAATTACTATATTTTAAATATGAAACCGTTTCATACGTTGTCAGTGTCCTCTTTGCTCTGCGATGTATTTTTCACTGCGGGAGAAGATGATGTGTGGAGTGAGAGCGCGTGGGTTGTCGGGTTTTGCGAAGAGTCAATTCAATGATTCATTCACTGAGCAGATCCAAATGATTCGATTCACCGGGATTGAATCAAACCTCCCTCATTAGACTCACACGAGTCAGTGAGAGGCGCTCTCACATCGTCAAACAAAACCGCCTCGGCGTTTCATGCAAGCTAGCCTCATCTGACACCTGTGGTGTTTGTTCCTCCACATTCGGAAATTAACGTTAGATTTTTCTTCTGCCAATTAAACACTAGATGAAGAAGGTTTTCATCATATACGTCTTATCCCACCCTAATTTCTGAACGTATATGCCTGTCGTACTGAATGATGGACAACGGAAAGGTAACTTGTGCATATCGTTTCCTGTGTGTTGTTTTTATGTTCATGTGCGCCTGATTGTAGGATTGTTTGCTCTGCCTTTTTGTTGCTAAGGAATAAATATCGTGTCAATAATGTTTTTAAATAACTTGCCTATTTAAGAGTTTCGTGTTACTTAAAACTATTAAGAATCTCTGGGGAGACATAAGAAGTTCAGTCAACTATAATTACATATAATAAAAATAATAATATATATTAATAATATGTTATTATAACGCTGTGAAGATGACCATCAACAGTCTACATCTCTCTCCCTGTGCCCCCTCCCAGAGATTGATCGGTGTTAAAAGGGCCTTTTGAAAGGCTCTTCAGGGCACAGATTAAAGTCCAGCCTGATTTGCTGTATCTTTTGTTGCTTTATTGTGATTCTTCTTTTTTCTCATGCCATTTCACATCATTATGAATCTCAAAACAGCACTGAAATTAAATATTAGGTCTGTTGGTAACAATAGCCATGAGGATGCATCCTCTCAATATTCAGATTTGTGTCCAACTAAAATCTTCTTTTTTTTTTTTTTTTTTACTGTGAAACTATTACATTTGTTACCTCAAACCTGAATATGTGGCTGAAGTCTTGGTACATGTGAAGTTTAAGCTATCTCAATAACAATTATTCTGTATTATTTCTTTGCACAGGCATTTCTGGATACTGAATGAAGAAGAGAACCTCAAGAATTTCAGAGATTCATGACTAAAAGCGAGCAGTAGCATCATGGGATGCGGCACATCCATTGCCGTTGAGAACCAAACACGTCCCTCGGAAACGGGTAACTATTGATTGTTTAACCCTATTGCTTTAATGTGATTTACAATATAGTTTAACCTCTTTTTCCTCTCCCCTTTGCAAGAACCCTGGTTTCAACAAGTTATTTATGTGTTGAAAAATATTGCAGTGCTTGCATTGCATTTAGTCCTTATTTTCCTGTTTTTTTTTTCCACCCCCAAGGTTTTACTCAAATTATTCAATTTAATTTAATCACCTCTCACACAGATGGCTCCATCAAGCAGCCCAGCCCAGCTCTGAGTAAGGCACTTTCTTCAGCATCTGTCATCACTGTCTGTGTCCCATTTGTGGCTCTAGAGAAGTACTAGTTTGTTTGAGAGCACAATTTTCGGCGGTGTTTAAAAGTACAAGCACAAACCCACGATTGTGATCATTTAGAAAAACTAAAATGAATGAGTAGTTCTCCCATCCTTCTCGAACGCAGCTCATAATTTCTCTGGGTGGGTATACTCTTGAGCAAAGCCTAGTCTCTGACGTCTGTGTCGTGTTCTTTCTCCTTAACTGCTCCTTGCACTTCTTTAATTAGCACCTGTGATATTGACCCCCTGAGACAAGGTTTATTTTTAGCACTGAAGTGTTCTGGAAGAGATGCAAGTGTCCATGTACCAAGAGGTTTATGTGCATTAAAGCATGACGTTAGCATGGTAACGTAACATGAATAACCTCATTAGGCAAATTTGAATCGGCTGTAGCAACAATACATATTTGCAGGGTTGCTCCGGTGAACTGGTTTTAATCATCTTTAATTTCTCTGTATTTGTGCAATCAAGCCATTTCTAAATATTTCACGGACATACTACATCTGTTGACATTGTCCTTTTGACCTTTTATGTTCTCAAAAATAATTTGTATTACAAGTATAATTTAACCATGAGAAGCACCTTTCTTTATACCAAAGCACTTACACTTAAAAAGTGTAATTTCGCTGCCATTTTTAATTTTTCTACTTTTCAGCTCCCATGGCCCCATGGGATAGCAAAGTGTCCAGTGTTTGCACACTTACGAATTTCAGAGCATTTAGTAGATCATCCTGCTGGGTCTAGTCTCATGCCTTCTGCAAATGTAGACATATTGCTTTTTGCATATTAAAGGGATCGTTCACCCAAAAATGAAAATTATACCATGACTTACTCACCCTCAAGCCATCCTAGGTGTATACGATTATCTTCTTTCAGATGATCACAATCTGAGTTATACTAAAAAAATAACCTGTCTGCTCCAAGCTTTATAATGGTAGTGAATGGGGCGTTGTATTTTGAAGTAAAAAAATATTGATATTTAAAACTTCATTAACGATAAAAACAGAGACGTACGCAAGTTATAGTGAAAGATTAACTTCTGACCCAACCTATGACGCTGGATGTAGGAGTCGTGTGAGCTTAGACGCCTCTCGTGGTTCAAACAAATGGGGCTGGGCAACAAACTCAAGCTCCTCTTCTCTTATGTCAAAATTTCTTTAAAAATTCTCGTTTTAGACTTCTAATTTGTGACAGAGCAGTACAAAACATCTATCTTATGTGCTTCCACATTCATCAAGACGTCATACGTGAGGTCAGCAGTTACTCTTTTGCCGTAACTCGACTTGCGTACAGCCATTAGCCGGAAACTAGTTTATGAAGGTTTTTTCTCACAAAAACCCATTGCTTTGCTTCAGAAGGCCTTTATTAGCCCCCTGGAGCTGTGTGGATTACTTTTATGATGGATGATGCATTTTTTGGGGCTGCAAAATACATTGACCCAACTACTACCATTATAAAGCTTGGTTTTTAAAAAAAAATATATAACTCTGATTGTGTTCGTCCGAAAGAAGATACTCATACACATAGGATGGCTTGAGGGTAAGTAAATCATGGGATAATTTTCATTTTTGGGTGAATTATCCCTTTAAGTAGGGAAGTATGCATAGATGCAGGTCGAAATGAGTGCTTTTTTCTTGTTAGCGAATACTTGTAGCTGATTGGTATGTTCTTTTACAAACTGGCACTTGTGGTGCATTGAAAACCGCCATTGCCTGCATTTCTCTTCCCAATTAGTCTTTGTCTTAAAACTGTGGTTACACAACTATGGCTTTAAGGATTATTTATATCAGCTACTTGCGTTCTTTGTGTGTTCTTAACATATTTAGCCATAAAAGCTGCCATACTCATCCAGCGTTGGTACAGACGCTATGTTGCTCGCCTGGAGATGAGAAGACGCTATACATGGAACATCTTTCAGTCCATTGAGTATGCAGGCGAGCAGGATCAGCTACAGGTATAAACACCACTTTGTTCTTATGGCCAGTCCACACATTAAAACTCTGTTTTTCTACAAAATGATTGGACAGTTTTTTGACACAAGTTGGCATCTTTTTCATTTTTACAGCTCTCCAGTTTCTTCAGTTTCATGTTGGACAACTTCACACAGATAAATGGGAATGGACCAGGTAATGAATGAAGTGTTGTATCTAAACATTTTTGTATATAAAGCTTCTTCCTTTAAAGGTAAAGTGTGGAATTTTTGCATTGCCAAATGCAATTGTCTAAACAATTCAAACTCTCCCATTTGTTGTTGGTCGAACAAACAGTCCCCTGAACTCACTCTATTGATTGAGTCATGGTGGTTTGTCAGGGTATATTGGTTTGATATTGCCAAATAGAATTGTATTTAGTGATTTTTACTTTATTATCATCTGAATGCGGGCTGTCCTTCAACAAACCTTTGGACAGCCCCTAGTACTTGTAATTTTGCATCAAACAGTCCCCCTCTTGAGTATTGCACACCTATCCTTTCATTGATTCCAAATCCACGCTATATGGAGACACAGTTGCTTAGCAACCTTGGGAGATCCCATTTTGAGTTGTGGTAATGCAGCAACAAGCCACCACAGGCAGCTGTCCAAAGTGCAGAATTACAGAAGACAATTAGTCTCCTCTTTAGATCACCAAGATCCCAAATGAGATCACAGAGAATACAGTAGGAAAAGCTTGAGAGAAACTGAATAGAATGTTCTAAAATGTTTTTGAAGAACTGTAATAGTAATGAAAACTACATGGGCACAGATATTCAGTTATTTAACCCAACTCAATGCTCTTTTCACTATTGTATATTCTTCACAAGGGGGTTTTTGCTTCACCCTGTGATGACACTAAATTGGCTTTCCTTGGGGAAAACTGCATTTAATCAGTTCCCATTGAGTGGGCAGAGAGTGCACATGACTTGTCTTGTCAGGTAATCATGTATCTGGGGCTTGGATTTGATGGTTTTTTGGTTCAGCTTCTTGTTTCTGTGACTCCAGAATATTTGCCTGTGGGCAATTAAGGAAGTAAGTATAAAGTATATTCAAGTTTAATTTTGAAAGGTCTGCGATCACAGCTATAGTAGAGCTTCAACGGGTGGTTTTTGTCCTGTGCAATGAGCAAACAAGGGAGCATATTTTAAAAATGCTTTTGAAACAAGTCTCTCATGCTCACCAAAGCTGCATTTATATGATTACAAATACAGTAAAAAAGTAATATTAAAATTTAAAATGACTGTTTAATAACTGCAAGAATTGTACAAAATGCTGTAAAGTAACTTGGCACAGAATTGCCTTCTCCAATTTGCAGAGAGCATTTTATAGGGAGAAGAGTCAGTGTTTTTCTATGTTAATGGATTCAAACAGTTTATGAGTGGCTGGGAAATGTCTCCGAGTTAGTTTGAGTGAATGTGAGACCAAAATATTAACTATAGGGTTCAAATCTGGACTCTGACCAAGGACAAAACATGAGCCTGATGGTCTTGTTCACAAGCCACTTCTTGGTTTTCTTTGCGATTTGGGCAGGAGCATTGTCTTGTTGAAAAATAACAGCTTATCATTCCTCTTTGCATAACTCTTCAATTGTGGGAAGCAAGCAATTCTGCAGTATTCTCTGGTGCTCCATAGCATTAAATGACTTTTCACAGTGAAGCTCACCACTACCAGAAGCTAAAAAGACTCCCCACACAATGACACCTCTTCCTCCATGCTTCACTGTGCTAGAGATGCATTTATTATTATATTTCTCACCAGATTTTCAAAGACACCACTCTGGAGCGTCACCATGTAAATCGTGTTTCAATGTGATTCATCACTCCACACATAACTTCCCATATTCCGCATTTTTCCGAAAAAGCAATTGCTTTCTCAAGTTCTGCATTTGCTTAAATTTTTGCTAATTTGCTGACCAATAGTTTGTGGTTAAGACCATTAAAAGCTTAGTGTTTGTTTTGTGTTGTTTTTCTTGCCCTGGAGTGTAGAGCTCGTTATGTGGAACAAATGGAGCTTAATATTTCTTATCAGAAGCAATCTAAGAAAGCAGTGAATGATTTTCAGTTGATGTTGGCTAAATCAAAGCTAGAAAAAATAATGCTGCATTTGCTGTCTCTTCAATACAAACATCTGTTCTTGAAATTCAAGTCTCGTTGCATAAATTTATCGGAAACACTGCAAATTTACATTTTGAAGAATGACACAATGGGTCAGCAGTCCTCAAATCCCTGTGCAGGGCCAGACGCTATGCAAATTGAAGTATGGTACATTGTGTTATAGCACTGTGTGCTGGGTTTTTTGATGGGTAAACAAAATAGGTCTTTCATAATAGACTCCAGGTTGAGAATTAATCATTTATTTAATAACTGAAAACTGAAACAGATACTTCCTGTCCGCCTGTATTGATGTTCCTGTGTGTTCATTTTGCCACATGCCCAGCCACGCTTAACAATAACACAAACCTTTTGATGTTCCAGAGTGTTTCATGATTCACGTTTACATTAATTCATCAGGCCGATGTTTATACAGATTATACTAATGGATAGTTCTCACGTGGCACGTTAATGGTAAAAATTTTATACGGGAAAGTGTGTTGCTTTGGGTCCTGTACCAAAGATGACTATTTCTTTTTGTTTTTTCATTATTTTTAATGCCATTTTACTTTTTCTACTTCATTTGAAAATTCCAGAGATGATGCATTTTCCATAGCACTTTCTACCATCCAAGTACCACAAAATTGATTGCTTTGCTGTTAAACCAGTTCATACTAAATAAGTTGTATGACATTTGTTTTATACGATTCTTCTTTTATACTTCCTGCGTATACCCATATCATCATGGTCTGTTTCCTCCAGACTTGATCTCTCACCTCCTGGACTCTGTGGTTGACCCTTTAACTGAGGAGGTCAGGCAGTTGAAGCACGAGCAGATTGTCGTGCCGGAGTCGTACAGCGGCCCTCGTCTCTCCTTCCCGCTGAGCGTGACTGATACCAATGCCCTGCTCAGTGCCTTTAAAGAGGAGCAGGTACAACACCATAAAACTTTCACTCATCGTCTGAACAAATATGAGCCTTCTGGCAAAAACCAAAATCATCTTGTGGATTATTTATCTCTGTCTAGTGAGCATTAAATGGTTTCCAAATTGAGGGAAGTTATATGTTAAACTATATTGTACCATATTTTTTATAATAGTTCATAATAGTTTTCTATTTTAGTATTTTAAAATGTAATTTATTGTTGGGATGGCAATGCTAAATTTTCAGCATAAATACTCCAGTCTTCAGTGTCACATGACCCTTCAGAAATCATTCTAATTTGCTTCTCAAGAATTTTTTTTTTATTATTATCAATGTTGAAAATAGTTGTTCTGATAGATTTTTTCAGGATTTTTTATATTAATATTAAAAAAAAAACAATTTTTGTTTAAATATTTTTTTGTAGTATGATAAATACCTTTTTTTTTACTGTCAGTATTGATCAATATCATGCATCCTTGTTGAATTAAAGTAATTTAAGTATTACGCTTAACTAAACATTTTGCTATTCTGTTGTTATTTAGTTTAGGAACTGCTAACAATTTGAATAATGCGTTGACGTAAATGAATGACTACATTTCATTTCAGACTCTTCATGGGAAATATGTGCTGCAGTTACTATATGAAACAAAGAAGTTCTTGAAACAGATGCCAAACGTCATATACCTGTCAACATCTTATGCCAAAGAGATAACTATCTGTGGTGAGACGCCATGTGTTTAGTAAAATACTAGAATAGTGATTTCAATGCAGTTGATATTTCTATAGATTCCATCTCTGCTAAGTTGCAGCAGTGCATTTGAGATGTTTTTTATGTTTATTGAGTGATGGCAGCATGAATGAATGAGTGCTTATTTATTTTGCACTTCATAAAGCACTTCACTGTACCTCAATGGGCTCATCATAGCCAACCTGCACCATTTCATACTCAATAGTGCTCCAGATTCAATTAGTATAGAAAGACATGCATGAATAACTGTATTCCCATCTTGGGAATTCAGAGATCACGTTACACCGCTGAAAGTGTTTCTATTTTGCATATTTTCATCCCTCATACCAATATTTGGTTTTTATTCCCTGGAATGATAAACAGCTTTTATATGCCTACTTTTCTCTTTCACACAGGCGATCTGCATGGTAGCCTGGATGACTTACTGCTTATATTTTACAAGGTAAATGCAGATTGATTGTTTAGACGTAGAATATCATTTCTAGTGATTGCATTTCAGGATATTGGTGCAGGGGTAATGTACCTAAGCAAAGCCAGAGAATGAGTTCATTAAAGCCACTTGGGCATCACTTGATGACTTATTACATCAAGATGTATTGCCTTATTACTCAGAACGGTCTCCCCTCTGCTGAGAACCCCTACGTATTCAATGGAGACTTTGTGGATCGAGGAAAGAAATCTACAGAGATTATCATCATTCTGTTTGCCTTCCTACTCCTCTACCCCGACCACATGCATCTGAACAGAGGCAACCATGAGGACCACATCATGAACCTCAGGTAACATGCTAGATCACCCATTCAAACAATTACTGAAGGCATAACTTTTACTAAACCAATCAATAGCTCTTCTGTGGTCAATACATTCTGACGGTGAAAAACTAAGTTTTCTCAAAATGGTATACTGCAAGTAGGACGCCCTCAGAGAGCTTTTTTTTTTTTTTTCAAACTGAATTAAAAAAAAAATCATGTTTGTTTCTTCTTGCAGGTACGGATTCACAAGAGAAGTCATGCATAAGTACAAGGTAGATTGTTTAAGTTTGGTGTTTTATGCAAAACAAAAAGGTTGAATGAGTATGTGTATATAAAATATTTTAATATATTAATATTAACACGTTTTAGTATTGCTTAATAAAAATGAAAGTGTGAGGTTCACTTCTGAATATTAGACATTACTGCCACCTACTGGACATTTAAATGAATGTTAATTTATTTTTCCTGCTCTTTCAATAGACTCATGGCAGGGAAATCCTTCAACTTCTTCAGGATGTGTTCAGCCTGCTTCCTCTTGCAACTGTCATCGATAACAAAGTCCTTATTGTTCATGGTGGCATATCGGACAAAACTGATCTGGACTTTCTAAGCACTGTTGAAAGGCATAAAGTGGGTTTTTTAATGGTCTTTGATTGATAGTCTGTCTTTTTACGTAGTAAAATTATGTCCATTTAAACCTATAGTTCACATCCATTTATTTGTCTTCTGATGGATTTATAGGCTTTCTTACATAATAAAATAATTTAAGTTTAAAGTATCAATGTATTAAGCAGCATAATGTAAAAAAGATAATCTCTTTCATGTATGTCTGCTTTCCAGGTGAAGTCTGCTCTCAGGTTGCCCAAACGCAGCGTTGATCATCTCAACGTTCGCGCCTGCAGTCGCAGCAGCAGCAGACACAGCAGCAGATCCAGGTTGGACAGCCCTCGCTCCTCAGGCCGCACCAGTCGCGCCTCCCGCAGGAGGAAGAAGCACTTTACTAAGCAGGGCAGCTGCTCCTCATCTTCATCCTCATCTTCTTCCTCCTCATCATCCATGTGCTCCCCCCGTGTCTCGTCGCGGAACACTCCACGCCGACCGCCTCCTTCCCCGAGTCTGCCGAGCCCCACGGGTGCGCTCCAGGTGCCCTTCTTGGACTCCTTTGTCTCCCTAGAGCCCCCCGAGCCACCCCGAGAAGAACTGGAATGGCAGCAAGTGAGTTGAAACGGTTCCCAACAAATGTGTTTTTGTTGGTGAGAGTGTGTGACAAATAGCTTCTATCTTGGATGTGAAACCGTTCTGCCTTGGAACTCCATTTGGCTCAAAGCTCCAGTACATAACATGACTCAGTTTGTCAAAAGAGTCATTTAAAACTGTTCTGAGCTGTAAGAATTTTGCAACAAACTCTTGACCACAAAAAAAAAGTTTTTATGAATTGTAAAAGAGCATGGCGCTTGGGATGTGCTTGGAAATCATAAATAATGAACCACATAGCCAAGGAATATAAAGTTAACTTGTATCATACAGGGTTTCCACTGTCCTGAAAAACATGGAAATATCACGGAATTTCAAAAGTGTGCTTTTCAGGTCTGCAAAAGCAATGGAAAGTTGTGGAAATGTCTGTAGTATTTCTATAGTTAATATGTAATGTTCTAGTTATGCTCAATTCTAAATTGTTTATTCCGCTAGAAATACTCTTTTTTTAGTCCAGTTTCTATCAGTTTTATTTATATACTACTATAACATTTTTGAATGGTGAACACATGGTCATAATTTGTCTGATATAGGTTGTCGATATCCTTTGGAGTGATCCTAAAAATCAGAATGGCTGCAGTCCGAACTCTTTCCGTGGTGGAGGCTCTTACTTTGGGCCGGACGTTACCCAGACGCTGCTGCAGAAACATGGCCTCTGTCTGCTTATCAGGTCACATGAGTGCAAACAGGAGGGCTATGAGCTCTGCCACAATGGTCAGGTAAACATGGGAAACATTTTGTCATTATCCAAACATCACTTCTTATATTTTGGTTGTGCATTTCTCTTTATGAATACATATATTTGCATGTATCCAATTTTCCCATTAAAGATCTGTTACAGTCCTGTAAAATGGCTGTAATGTTTCTATTTTCAAATATGCTTTTTAACAGTACATTTGCAAATGGGTGAAACCCAACAACACTTCAGTTTTGTTCTTATGGGGTCTTTAAACTCTTATATTTTTAGTACCAGCTTTTTTTTTCAGCAATTGTCTTCCTTTTATCCAAGGTTATCACTATTTTCTCTGCATCTAACTACTATGAAGAGGGCAGTAACCGAGGAGCGTATGTCAAACTGGGGCCTGAACTTGTCCCACGCTTCTTCCAGTATCAAGTCAGTCGAAGCACCAGAAAACTCACCCTCCATCAGAGGTGCACTCACTGCCTCACTACCTTCAGTCACAAATAAGTGTTGGGAGTATATGAATTTGTGTGTCAGGTTCTGAGGAAATATCCTATTAACAAACATATTTGTTTTAGGGTTCGTGTAGCTGAAGGTTCAGCACTCAGGGCTCTGAAAGAGAAGCTGTATGCTCACCGCTCTGAGCTGATGGCTGCCTTTCAACAGTATGACATTGACAACACAGGTTGTATTATATTGAAATATATTATATTACTGGTCAAATGTTTGAGGTTGGTAAGATAGATTTGAATGTTTTTAAGGTTGCGTTTATTTGATCAAATAAACAGCGAAAATATTGTAAGATATTACCATTTACAATAATTAAGTTTTCCATTTAAATGTATTGTGTAATGTAATGTGACCTCAAACAATATTATATTATATAATTGGAATGTAATAGTTAAATAAAATGTTTTCTTTGTCTTTCCCAGGCCGCATCTCCACTAGCGAGTGGGCTCAGGTGGTGGAGTCTGTGCTGCGATTGGATCTGCCGTGGAGAACCCTGCGCCAACGCCTGGCCCGTCTTGGTGCGGATGGCAACGTGGAGTACGCATCCTGTTTCGAAGACATCAGCCCTGGAGAGCCCATCCCTCCGGTCACCATCTTAACCTATATTAATTATTTCTGTAAGGTTGGGCGGTATGACCAAAATCTTTTTTCAACATTTGAATTGGGTTTTTTTTGTTGTTGTTGTTGTTTTTAGGTAACACCAAACTTGGCTGAAACTCTTTATAGGTACAGAACTGACCTAGAGATAATATTTAACATCATTGATAAGGATCACTCAGGTTAGCGTCACTCTTTTCCTCTTTGTTTAATGAGATTATAATGCTGGTTATTGTGTGCTCATCATAACACACCTCTCCACGCATGCAGGTCAGATTTCCATCGAGGAGTTTCGACAGACATGGAAGCTCTTCAGTTCTCATTTGGGGGTCGCTGTGAATGACCAGGCGATAGACGACATGGCTCGAAGCATAGACTTTAACAAAGATGGCAGCATTGATTTTAATGAATTCCTGGAGGCTTTCAGGGTGGTGCATAAACTAGATGTCAAAGAGCAGCAGCAGGGTTAATTCTGCATGACCAGATCACAGACAAGACCGAATTCCAAATCATTTTTGGCACTTCATCTCTCTCTTTTTTTTTTTTTTTTTTTTGACATCTCATGGACATGGACATTCCTAGTACAGCATTTTACGTCATTTTCCGGGATTTGCATTTTTCATAAAGGTAAGAGGTTTCAATCTTACTTTACTAAATAAGTGTGAAATAAAATGTTAAAATATACTGAAAAACGCACAGATTAAATGCAGTCACGGCTATTGTGTAGCTCTGTTATTCACAAGTGCAGAATAATGGTTTGGCAGTGCATAACCCTATAATTGGGACTTCACTTTGAGTCATGAGTCATTTCTGTTGTAGATATTTCTCTGATATTAACCACTCTGTTTTCATCTTGTGCGTGGTTTACGACGTAACATCTGTAATTATCAAACTTATTATCAGACTCTGTGGGGAATTTTAGTTTTCTTTTCTACTGCTTAAATTTCTAGTAATGTTACATACTTAATTTTAATTGGTTATGTAAAGACTAAACACCCTGTAACCTGCTTTATAGATTAACTATATAACAATTATTTAATTATTCCACTGAACAATATTTTATCGTGCAACATCCTACTGTAAATTAGCAAAATTCTAGTGGATGGTCAGTTTTCTCTTAACGTAAATGTTAACGCCATAGCCACTATTAATTTAGTGTTTAATACAGTGTTTAGTTTTTCCAGTTTAATTGTAAAGATCCCATTAATTTGTCTACCCCCTTATAAATATAATATGTTGCATTGGTGTCTAACTGAAGTTGAAATGTATCAATCAAAACTAATAAAAATAAAAATGCAAAAATGAAAATGTAAGTATACAAATAGAAACTAAACTAATTCAAAGTATAAATAAATACTATAATAGTGTATTATTAATACTAAGTACACAAAAAAACAATTCTCACAGGTAAAAGTAAAATAAAAAAAAATCTTGGGTTTTATGCTGTTTTCTCATCTGAAATCATCTGAGCTAACATGTTGTTACTCCCCTTAACAAGAAAAAAACATACTGTCTGTTTCTGTTTTCGTCCTGTTTTTAAGAGGAGTGTCCCGAAGGTTTTAAAGTCCTGTTATTCTGTTTTATGTCTCCTCCCCTTTCCTCTCCCTTCCCCTCATCTTTTTACTCCATGTACTCAAGACTACACTATCTAGAGTTCAGTTTTCCTGAGTGATCTTCATCTACAGTCTGACATTCTCAGGATTTCAACAGCCTCTTTTATTGGGTGGAATTTGCTCAATCATGCTAGGTTGGAGAGGCCCACTGCTGTGTGTATTTTTGTCCCAGTTCTGGACACTAACTCCAGGTACAGTATCATGATTTAGACACTTATGTGTTGCAATTGACATTGTATATTGATTGATAGAGGTTTTTTAATGCTTTTCTTTTAGGCGTTGCTGATAAAGGCTGCAATGGTTTCGGGCACTTGGAAAATGGCCGTATGTTTTTCCGGTATGGAGGATTGTATGTTACCTTCACCTGTAACCCAGGATTCCGGATCCACGGCTACCATACGAGCAGCTGTGTGTCTGGACAGTGGGCCAGAGACCCGCCGCTGTGTGTGGGTCAGTGAACGCATGTATTTTGTAGAAATTTGTGATTATACACAAAATTCTTTACTATGACATTTATCATCCCCAGCATCAGGATGTCCTAGCCCTGGTGATCTCCTGCATGGCAGTACTAAGGTGTCTGAAGATGGATCTCTGGCCTTCTTTAGCTGTGATCCTGGATTTAGTTTGTTTGGATATGCCCTGCTTTACTGCAAAGGGAAAATCTGGAATGGCACGAAGCCTGTCTGCAAAGGTATGTCATTTGAATCAAGCGTATAATTCCAAAACTGTCTGATCTATTGCTACATACCTTTTTATGCCTTATTGCTTTAAAATCACAGCTGCAGTGACTTCCTGTACAACTGACCATTTGTTTGCTTTGGCTCCTTCATGTTTCTCCTCATAGTTTGTTTCTTGGTTTTTACAGTGGCTGATATCATGAGTATTCTTCATTTGAAGCAAGAATCATTCCATGGTCCTGTCTCAGCGCAGGGTCGTGATGTTCCTACAAATCTAAAAGTTCGCTTACATAGCCATTTAAACACCCTCGCAATCACTGCTCCCAAGGATGCTTTTCTCAAATCAGCATTGCTTGGGGTCCCTCACATCAGACTTGACTTTACAGATGACAAGCAAAAAAATATTAGGAAACCAGTAGAGAAAAAGCCCTCAAAGAGTCTATTGTTTGACAAAACACAAGATAGCGTAAGGGCTGAGCCAATCATCAACCCTGAAAACTTCAAGGATCCAATCAGGAACTCCGATCTTCAGAAACCTGTACCTACTGATGTCAACACAATCTCATTAGCCAGTTCTTTTCCTGAATCCTCATTTTTAACCTCCACTCCACCCAGCTTTGTTACTCCAGTGATGGACACTCAACAAATTATCGAGCAGACATTTACCTCCACGCCACACAGAAAAAATAAAAAAGGTTATCAGTCCACGCTTGGTACAGACAAAGTATTTCAAAGAGCCTCAGTCACTTCAGCTGCTGAGACTATACCAGAATACATTCAAAATAATTCACACCGGACATCAACTCCACCTGCACCAAACATCAACACAAATGACCTTCTACAATCAAGGACTTTCATCACAGAAGATCCATATGCAGCCACCACTGAGAGTTCTGCACCTCCAACAACAAGCGATCCTGGTTTTATGATGTCTAGACATGAGTCTGTTTCCTTTACACCCTATCTAGAACAAAGACCAGACCTTCAGGAATCATCTACAACACTAGATCCCATTGAACATGCAGCATCTAGTATGGCAGTCTTGACGACAACTACCAGCCTAGTGTCTGGTCTACTTCTGAAGGCTCCAACAGGCGTCCACCGCTTCACTGGCATTACTGATGATCGCCAGTTAAATGAAAGAGTCAATCAGAGTGACCCCAAACAAACATTCAATCCTCCAGCATGGGAAGATCTTTCCAGATTTCCAACCAGGAAACGTCCAGTGTGTCCCTACCCTCCGTTTCCTTCTCACGGAACTTTCTACTTTCGGTCAATAAAGAATCCCGGGCCACTTCAGTATAAGCATTACATTCAATATGCCTGTTACCCTGGATACACCTTGTCCAATGGTGATGTTTACAGCTATTGCCAACACGATGGACAATGGAGTGGCAAAACCCCTCTCTGCTTAGGTAAGATATGACACATTACTATTAAATATGTAGAAAGCTATTTTTTTATCGGGTTAAAATTCAGAATTCATTTTTAAAGTTAGTGCATGTTACATAGTGCACACAAAATAATTTTAACATTTTTACATGTATTCTGTTATGTGTGGAAGTCCATTTCCACCACATAGAAAGAAATCATGATTTGGGAAAGTCAAAATTATGGCATACTAAGATAAAAAGTTGTAAATCATGACAAAAAAAAATTTATCACGAAAATATGAATTGTCATAATTTGGCCTTATGTCATAATTATGAGATACTATGTACTAATTATGTTGATTTACCAAAGCATGACGTTTTCTTATGAAGAGGAAATGGTCTTACGTATTTACCAGGAATATGTTAAACAGATTATTCTCTCCTTTGGATAAACTATTTATAGATTTAATAAGAAAGGGTTTATTGTTACAGATGTGAAAATTGCTGGGAAGATTTAAGTTTTAGGTGCATTTCTATTGTATTGGCACCTTTTACCAAACTCATACTGACACACTCCAATCTTATATCCTGCTCATCACTCTTAACAGGTGACGGGCAGAAATGTTCAACACAGATGGCCTCAGAATGGCTTTAAAAGACATCAGACACATCTGGGAATATGTGTTTATACTGGTGGATATTACTGTTTTGACCTCGTGTGTTCTGTTAAACACATTATCTTCTTTTAAAAAATGCGCATGAATGTGTCTTATTGAATCAAATTAAGTTTATCACTGTGCTTTACTGGGAAGTTATTGTTAAACAAAAAGTCATTTTCAAAATCATGTAGTTCTCAAAAGTTGTCTACACAAGGTAAATTCATCAGGTCGGAGTACCTGTCAACCACTGCGGATGTGGGATTTCATTCACAGCAGTGAGCAAATCATCTCCTGTTCTCTAAACTTAAACCTTAGTGTGCAAATTAAATTATATTATTTGAAAGGGACCACTTAGTCTGTCACTTTCTGTTTCATAAGCAATACTTTATAACATAATTTTTTTCCCCCGTTCAGTGGCTTGGATCATTCCTTTTTTTTAACTAGTTGTATTCCTCATATGTTTATTTTAATTGCAGAGTTAACTCCTTGCAACCTAAACAATGGAGGATGCTCTCAGATCTGTCATGTCAATGAACAGAATCGCGCCCAGTGTCTCTGTAAACCAGGGTTTCTGCTTCTGGAGGACCAGCGCACCTGTCGAGGTGAGAGAGGAACCACATGCACATTTAATCTGGATATCGATTGACTGTGGTATTGTTAAGTCTGCAGTACGACCATGGAATAGCATTCTTTCGACAGCCAGACTCCAGTGATTATAGGTTTTCCACTTTTGGAATGCCAGTTTGCTCTTTTTTTTCAGTCACGAGGTTGTCTTGACACTGGGTTAAAAGCTTGTTTATGCATCCTTGACCTGTTGTTTTTTTTTTTCTTCTTAGATTTATGGTTTTTGTTGCAAAACAGCTGTGGTGTGTCAATTCAGCCCTGAATGCCTGCAAGACTCAACATCACCCCTCTGGTGTCACCCCGGGGCATTGAATTCTTGACCCATATGAGGCTGTTATCTAGAGCTAAAAGACCAGCTACAGCACTTGTGTGAGGTTTAAGCAGTGTTTAAAGAGTTGTCCATCATCCACATAAGGATGAAAAAGCAATTTACATATATCTTTAAAAAAAAAAAAGTTTCCAAAAGGGGTTTTCTTACAGCAATGCTATCGAAGAACCATTTTGGGTTCCTCAAATAACATTTCAGTTCTTTCAATTCTGAAAAGAACCATTTTTTTCTCTTAATCTGAACATTTTAATAATCTGAAGTTTTTTTTTCCATTATAATGAACTTCTTTTGCAATAGAACGGTTCCATAGATGTTAAAGGTTCTTCATAGAAACCTTTATTTTTAGAGCGTAGGTCTAAACATGAAATGCACTTTCATTTTATGACTTGTATTTACAATATAAACAAGCAGTTTAAGCCAGTCACAATCTGCAGGCGTAGATTCACTGTAGACTTGGTCATGAATCATGAACATTTATCTGCATTTATATTATTGTCAAGTTGAAGATGTGTTTCTCTGCCACTGAAAATGAATTAGCAGTTTATGGAATAGTTCAAGATTTTAAGGAAAGTCACCCTAAATCCATAAATGTTTAGGCATACACTTTCGTACACTGACATTACACCTGTTCTGTACAGTCACTCTGTCTCTTATTCAGAAACATCCCTTACAAAAAATGTAAAAGCCGATCTCTCTCTGTTTGACACTTGTAGTTTTCAGGTAGACAGAGCTTTTGTGGTGCAGCACACAAACACTTACCTGTGTTTTTGTGAGCCATGAACATGTACTGAGAGGACTTTACAGAAATTTACTGTATTTTTAAAGTGAGCATATCTCTGATCTTATCAAGTTGACAGCGCTAAATACAGGTGTAAACGGGGTTCAACACATTTTGTGTTCCAAACATTCTTCTTTACAGAGCTGTACGACTTCATCCCTTTAGTGCTCATCCTGGCATTAATGTTTGCTTGTGAGAGTGTGTATCTGTATAATTGGTCATGCATCTGCATATATTGAATATAACAGGAATGTGTGTGATATCACTCTTCTTTATCAGTGTTTGAGTCCATGTGCTCATGCTTGTTGTAAGTATGTGTGCAGGTCTTTTCATGTGCCTGTCTGTGGTATTTATAGATCTGGACGAGTGTGTGGAGGAGTTGCACCTGTGCCAGCAGGTCTGTGAAAACACCTTGGGCTCTTACAGGTGCAGTTGCAGTCCAGGGTTTCAGCTCTCTCCAGACAGGACATCCTGCTCTGGTGAGTGAATCAGTGTCTGGTGTGATGCACTGCCAATGACACGACCATTTTTAAAGTTAAAGAATGGCATTTGGCCATATCTGTCTACATATATGGTCTTGATCTAGTTAATATTTGTACCTGCAGATATAGATGAGTGCCAGCATGTTGGTAGGGTTCTCTGTGCATTAGGTTGCATTAATACGCCAGGCAGTTTCCAGTGCTTGTGTCCCGAAGGGTTCCGACTGGACAGTGCCAACAGACATTGCGAAGGTCAGTCTTCTACATATCTAGAATTTAATTGATCTTAATGTATCTTAACACCTGTGGACGGAAGCAGATATACCAAGAGTTCAGAAAGTCATATTTACGCTTATTTGTAATACACAGGCTAACTTGGCGCTCGTTCAAAACGAAAACAGTAGCTATAATGATAAAGATATGGTAAAAATCATTCTAAATGTAAAGGAATAGCAGAGTCCACACCACAAATATAACAATAACGGAAACGATATTAATGGATTCACTTTCAGAAGTATTTTTTTCCAGCTGATAAAACAACGACAGCCAATCAGAATCCATTTAAAGCGGTAGACACGTGTTTAAAATAAACAGGACAATATTATTTTTTTTTACTCTTTATCCATAATATAGCCCTTTTAAATGCAGCATAGATTATTTCTAAGCTAATGAATATTGAGATGAGTCTCTTTTTTAATTGTAGAAGTTGCATTTGTGGTTTGGTTTTAGACATTAATGAATGTGAGGAAACGGAGCTCCTCCAGCAACAACGGTTGCACACGTGCGAGTGGAAGTGTGTGAATCTGCCAGGTACTTACAGATGTATCTGTCCTCGTGGATACAGACTACACCCTAATGGACACCAGTGTGAAGGTCAGCACACAAACATGCTGATGCATGCATGCATATATATACACAACTAAAATCTGTGTAGTTAATCATTGAGAGATGAGTTCTTTCTTGTGATTATTTATCAGATGTCAATGAGTGTGAACTGAAGAACGGCAGCTGTTCTCACCTCTGCATCAACCACAGAGGCGGCTTCAAATGTGCCTGTCCAGAAACACACCGAATCTCCCCATACAACCGAAAAAACTGCCAGCCAGTAGAGAAAAACACCAGCTCCTCACACTGAAGAGGGCCGATCTCATTTATTTTTCTTGTTTTGTATACTGTATTTAATTATCTTGTGTGTTTAATACAAAATATTTTGTATTTCTGCACCCACATGTATGAATAAACTAAGAAAATATATAAATTTGTGGAATAAGTTATATATAAACTGTATTTATGGTATTTCATATTATAAAGTATGGTAATCTTGACTTTACCATGAACATTCAGTTTTATATCCTAGTATTTATTTATTTATTTAGGCCAGAGTGATCCTATGATACTAGACTTATTTCATTTGGTTTGGTTGACATGTGCTGCAATAGCACCACCCTGTGGTCAGGCTAAGCTCGTTTTTCAAAACACTTTCTGATAAATTCCATTTATATTCTGTCCTGTATTGACAATGGGCCCTTTTCACATTTCGGTGTTTCTCAGAAGCGGAAGAGACGAGAACAATAAACATATTTTTTTGTATTTGCATTTGCTCTAAAAGCAAAAAAAAAAAAAAAAAAAAGACATTAACGATATCGTTTGCACTACTTTCCAAGGGGGAAAAATTAGCAGTCAGAAGAGAGAAATGTCAAAATCAAATTTATTTATTTTTATAATTTATTGACAAGATAATGTAGCACAGTATAGCGTTATAAATGTGTGTTGTTGTTTTTTTAAAATAAAATATTTTAAATAAAACTTTACTAGATTTGAGGTGTTGATAACTGTTGAAATGCGTCACCACAGAAAAAAAGGGTCCCTGGAATATATATATATATATAATATATATATTATATATATATATAATATACCTGCGGGTTATCAGTTGCCATGTCCACATTCATTCATAAATGCACGAGGTCCAACTTCCTGGATTTTGTAGATTGGATCCTGACTGAAATCCTGCCCAAAACCCTGATGTCCAATGAAGTTGATAGGAGCGCTAAACTGAGATTAGGAGCTCATTTGACAAAGGTGAACATCTCATTTATGATACTGCCGTATCACTATAGTAGCAGCTTAACTAGGTATATATATATATATATATATATATATATATATATATATCTGTATATGCTGTGAGACCAGTTACATTAAATCAGATGATGTCAATGTAAATACTTTTGTTTATTCACGCCTCTCTGCACTCCACTCACGTTGTGTGCGTTTTTACCTGAGGTTTACACTTTCAAGTCATTATCTAGTTATATTATCACCAGGTGAACCCAGGCTGGAAAGGGTAACAAAGGTCCTGGGATATCAGCCAGTAAAAAAAAAAGCAGGACTTTGTACCTACGTTTTTGCCAGGGGTTTTGTGATTCATATGTATTGGCTCTTTTTTCACCCTCTCTTTAGTCAAAGTGATGTACCTTTTCCCCCTTTTTCTGATTCACTTTTAAGAGTGGTCCCTAAACTAACAGATCTGTTTTAATCACGCAGTTGGTTAATCCTGCAAGGAATTTACACAGGAAAACAAGCCTTGATCCAGTTTTTTTCCAATGCAGTGAAGGGGAGAGATTCAAAGAAAGTGCTGCAGAAGACTTTAACGGATATTTGGCAGAATGCATCTCTCCTCGAGTACACTCTTTGAACATGGAGACCCAAAGATGAGATTGGTTGCATTTGTGGGCTTCCTCATGCTTGCTTTTGCAGATGTGGGAGATACAATACAGCCTAGAGACCCTGGTTGGACTGGTTCGCTTTTAGTGGTTCCCATGGACGGAAGTCACTGGACTGGTGTGAAGGCTGTAGCGGAGGAGATGGGCCGCAGGGGTCACAAAGTGATGGTGGTCATTCCAGAAGTCAGTGTACTGCTAGGACCTGGTAAACACTACACTACTAAAACGTTTCCGGTTCCATATGGACAGCAACTACTGGATGAACTCCAAGCTCGGAATGCTGAGGTGATGCATAGTAGGCAGCAGCCTCTGTTGGAGAAGATTAGCACCAGAATCAGCAACATGAGGAAATTTGTGTACCTCCAAAAGGCCACAGCTGAGAGTCTCCTCTTAAACCAAGAGCTGGTGGATTTCCTGAGGAAGCAGAGTTTTGATGCGGTGCTCACTAGCCCAGCTGTGCCAACTGGTGCCATCCTGGCTTACAACCTCTCCTTACCTGCCGTGTATATGTTACGAGGCTTACCCTGCGGACTGGACTCGGTGGCCACAGCATGCCCAAACCCTCCCTCTTACGTCCCACGGTTCTTTACACACACAATTCAGACCGTATGTCTTTTCGTGAGCGTGTGCTGAACGCTCTAGTGAGCATCTTGGAGCCTTTGCTCTGCAGACTGATATATTGGTCAACTGAGGATGTAGCATCCCGTTTCCTGCAGAGAGATGTGAGCGTGACGGAGATCCTGCAAAGTGGAGCTCTTTGGCTGCTGCGGTATGATTTCATCCTGGAGTTTCCTAAACCCTTGATGCCAAACATGGTTCTAATCGGGGGGATTAACTGTGCCATGAAAAGGCCTCTGACTAAGGTAAGTGCAGAGATGTTTGGAAGCCTTCGAATGGATACTCAAAGGGATAGCTCACCCAAAACTAAAATTTCTGTCATCATTTACTCGCCCTCATGTCGTTCCAGACCCAAGACTTTCGTTCATATTTAGAACACAAATGAAGATATTTTTAATGAAATCTGACCGATTTCTGTCCCTCCATTGACGATCTATGCATCTGACACGGTTCAATAATAAGAATAATAATACATTTTATTTATAAAGCACTTTGAGATTTTCTTTCAAATGTAAAAAACCTTTTCAGCCATTTTTAAAACCATCAGTCGTTTGTCGAGCCCTCAGATGTTCAGGTAGGGCGCCGATGGTAGAAGGCTCTGTCCCCAATGGTACGGGTCTTAGTCCTAGGGGGATGTAGCCGAAGAGTGTTTGTGGAGCGGAGAGGACGTGCCGAGATTTGTGGAGTAAGGAGTTCTTTGAGGTGTAATTGGGGACATTGTCAAGGATGCACTGATGTGCAAGGAGGGAGATTTTATACTTGATCCGGGCGGAAATGGGAAGCCAATGTAAAGATTTAAGAGTTGTGATGTGTTTGTATTTACGCACTCTCATCAGGATCCTAGCGCCACTGTTCTGTATGCGCTACAGTTCTGGATGCTCTTGCTAGGGATCCTGATGAGAAGAACGCTACTATAGTCCAGTCTAGTGGAGACAAAGGCGTGAACAAGTTTCTCAGCATCATGTAGGATTCATAAAAGTTCATAAAAAGATTGTAAGACTAATACATTTGAATTTAGTGGATGTCCAAATTTTCTGAAGAGACATGATCGCTTTATATGATGAACAGATTGAATTTAGGCTTTTATTCACACAAAAACATTCATCAACGCACATCTCAGTTATGGTAAACAGAAGCTTAAGCATCTTCGCTTGATGTCCAAGAACCAATGAGGTTCATTCTCGTGTGTTATGCAAAACGTTTGAGCTTCTGCAAGAGGTTTGTTCTCGCGCGTCAAGTAGGTTTGGATGAGCTTTTGTTTATGTTCGCTGATAAATGTTTATATGTGATTAAGTCTACAGAAAACTTGGGCAAAAACACTCAATTCATATGGATTAGTTTTACGATCTCTTTATGAACTTTTTGAAGCGTCAAAGTGGCAGTTGTGCAGCTGTCAATGGAGAGTACAGAACTGACTCAGATTTTTTTAAAAACATCTTCATTTGTTTTCCCAAGATGAAAAGTCTTACAGGTTTGGAACAACACAGAGGTGAGTGAATGATGACAGAATTTTCATTTTTTGGTAAGCTATCTCTTTAAATAGGAGTCACAAAAATATTTGCTTCAATTATGTCTACTTTCTGTGATCATTTTTTAGCCTTATGTTGTTACAAAACTATATGACTTTCTTCTGCGGAACACAAAAAAATTTTATTTTGAAGAATGTTGATAACCATAAACCAATCCATTTTATGGACCGAAACAAAACACGAGTTGTATAGTTCTGGAAAAACATGAAGCTGAGTAAATGATTCAGAAGTTTGTTTAGGGTGAACTGTTGTTTAAGGGTTGTTTTTACATACAGATCCATCCTTGAGAAGTAACTTTTTTGCAAAGCCTGCCTTGTATTGCCCCTCGTTCATAAAACAGTAAGGGGTGAAACGTTTAGGTGTATTTTGAGGCACTTTACCTTCAAAAATAAAATGAATCCACTACGTCCTCAGTGGCTCAGATGCTGGGTGAAGATGAAGACTCTTGTGCTCACTCATACATCCAAAAACAACACCAGGATTGCTGACGAGATATTGTTTACTATACAACTTGCTGAGGGCGGATGGTAATGCAGGACTGTCAGTTAGCGGCCATGGGAAGGCCGTGATGAATGTGACGTCACATTCCTCAGAGAATCAAAACAGCTTGTCTAATGAGACTGATTTGATTTAATGGGGATTAATACAAAAAGGAGTGGGTGGATTTTTATCATGGTAGGGTGGTTGTGTTCAGACACTGCAAACACACAATTAAATCCAAAAACCTTGTAAAACTAACCCTAACCTTTAAGGTTTTGAGGTAAACATTGGATCTTTGGACTTCATCAAATGGAGCAAAGAGTATCAGCACATGTTGTTTGTCATTCAATGAAATTACAAGAGAACTGATGTGTCATGGTGTGTGGAGGTCTGGTTGTTACTTTGTTCAGGTGATCAACACTGTTTAGCACTGTCAATAATGGAAGTTTATAATGGCATTATAGTAATCATTTACCCAGAAACTGTGTGCAAAATCTGTAAGATTTTAAGTTAAGCTTCTGGGTTTTGTTGCATAACGACACTTGTTTTTTCTTGTGCCTACTTGTCAGTGGATTTTGTTGTGCATAAATACCATAAATTTGTTTTAGAACTAAAAATAATAATAATAATAATAATAATGTCCCACATTGTGCGGTTATCCACTAAGCTAAAAAAAAAAAAAATCTACTTGTGCTGCCTTCACGTGCTCTCTGAATTATTGTAAATATGAGTTTCCTCGATAAAAATTGCACAACGCCCTCCCATTTGGAAACTTGAATGCGCTGAGCGTAATCACGACAGAAGTGTGAATTATCAAATTTCTGATAACGCATGAAGGCGGCATTAATATCTAGGTTGATCGTCAGCTAGCACACAGTTCCAATAAACCATTTGCGTGACTGGAGGTGTGTGCGCTTCTGTGATTATCCCCCTGCATACGATAAGGCTGTATTATTCACATTGTGAGGTGAAACCAATTTTACTAGAAAGATGCATTGCACTGCAGAGTAATTAATTACTATGTCTATACTGTATGTGTCTTAGCAACTTCCTTGTTGGTTGTGAAACAACATTTCTGACAACCAGTCAGACTTTAGGCTTTGGTTTAGGCCTATTGGTATTTTTAGGACTGACTATTTTTATCAACTGACAATTTCCTTGTAGTTTAAGGGTTAAGTTATGTTTCGGAATTGAAGTAATGGTTAGAACTTTTTATTTTATTATTAATTTACTTATTTCTTTAACAGAACTGCTCCATTAACAAGCAAAAATCAACTGGCAAACTGTAAAATATATATTTTTTTTATTTTTTTTTTCACTTATTTTTTTTATGCCATAGCTATTCAACAGATTTATTTGGTGTAAAAATACCATAAATGTGTTTTACAATTGTAAAAAAAAAAAAAAGTCCCCTCCCACAAGTGTCTAGCCACTAAAAATCTGGAAAGCAATCTGTTGCTGTCTAACTGATCGTAAATTGCAAAAGCAACCAGTTGGTATAATTGCACATGAGACAAGCAGATATACGGGGGTAAAGGTTCACAACATCAGACTTTATATCTTATTTGGCTAGAAAGATGCACGGCCGAGCAATTTTATGTCTAGTGATCAGTATAGTCTGTTGTGCAGCGCTGGAACAGAGTCTGTCTGGGAAGAGCAGTTGGACTGGGAAACTGTTAGTGGTACCAATGGATGGAAGTCACTGGACAGGAGTGAAGGCCGTGGCAGAAGAGATGGGACGCAGAGGTCACACAGTGATTGTGGTGATTCCAGAGATCAGCATGCGTTTGGGTCCGGGCAAACACTACATCACAAAGACATTTCCGGTCCCATATGGGCAAGATTTAATCAACCAAATGATGGTGAAACATGTTCATGAATTGACAGCACCAGGGCAGTCCCAATTGAAGAGTATGACTTCAAAGGTGGACCATTTGAGAAAGATTATTAACTATATGGCCTCTACAACCGAAAGTCTGTTCAAGAACCAGGAGCTTATAGAGTTTCTGAGAGAGCAAAACTTTGATGCTGTTTTAACCGATCCCACCCTACCAATGGGGGCCATATTGGCGTATAATCAATCCGTGCCTGCGGTGTACATGTTAAGGGGAATACCTTGTGATGCTTCAGCCACATCCTGTCCGAACCCTCCTTCATATATCCCACGTTTCTTTACAAAAAACTCAGACCGCATGTCTTTTGGTCAGCGCACATTGAACCTTCTTGTGAGCATGCTGGAACCATTGGTGTGTAAATTTGCGTACTGGCCATTTGAGGAAGTGACATCCAACTTCCTGCAGAGAGATGTGAGCATGATTGAGATCCTGAGCACTGGAGCTGTCTGGTTGATGCGGTATGATTTTAGCCTGGAGTTCCCCAAACCCCTGATGCCCAACATGATTCTGATTGGAGGTATAAACTGTGAAATTAGAAACCCACTGACCAAGGTGAGCATCATCTTTATACTCATCAGACTAAATGAGGTGATGAAAAGGTTGACTTTTCAGGCCATGAGCCAATATTGTGTGATATTAAACTAAGGCATTATCTGCAGGTGAACCCAGTCTGGAAAGAGTGACAAATGTCCTGGGATCAGCCATTTTATTAACAAAAAATGAATTGGAATCTGTATCTACGTGATTCATTGCCAGGGTCATTTTGGATTAACCTAATATTGCCAAATTCCACATGTTCCTGTAGCAACATCAACATCATTGTTAGTCCTGTAACAGCATGCCTGACAACCAATCAGAATTTAGGATTTGGTATTAATGTTAAGGGTAGATATGGGACTGGTTTAGGGGGCTTGTACACCATTTTTATCGACATAGGGAGGAGGGATAAGAGTTAGAACCTATTTTTTTGCTATTTTTCTGTGGATTTTTAAAAAGTCTTAAAATTTCTTAAATTCAGTTTGTACAAATCTAATGGCATAAGTATTTAAATGAATAAGTCACAAAATTAATAATTTCCATTTAACAAGGTCTTAAATTTGGGCATGAAAAAAACGGAATCGCCATACAGCCAAATTTGATGATAACTTCAAAAGGCGATTATTACATTAACGTGAGCGCTGCATGTTCTCACAGTTTCAGAGCAAGTCACAGTCAATGAATAGCCTTCTGTGCATTCATGCCAAGCCATTGCTTATAATCTATTCTTGTTTTATTATGGCAATGTTTAAATTTTTTTTTTATTTTGTAATATGTTGTGGATCAGTGCTTTTCAACTTCATTCTGGGGAAGATTCCTGAATGTTTATGTCTCACTAATTAAAACACCTGATTCAGCTCATAAGTTTGTTAATGAGTTAAATAAGGGAGACATCTATAACATTCCACTTACACACTGTCAGTTTCAGGAGTGACACGGGAGTGAATCCCCTAAGTTATGTGTGTACCCAACAAAACTCATTCTTGAAAATCTGATGATTGACAGCTTGGAAACCATAGCAACATTCTGGTGTTTCGTGCTCTGTAATGTTACTTTGGTTACAATAACAGATACAGTGACAAAACACGATATTTTCAGAAATTTAACCAAAGAGAGTGGACGGAGGCATCCTGTTTTATTCATGCTTGAGGGGCTGTTCACAGGGTTGGGGAGTAACGAAATACAAGTAACTTAGTTACGTATTTAAAATACAACATTTGAGTAACTGTATTTCATCACAGTTACATTTTAAATGGGCGGTAATCAGATTACAGTTACATCTGAAAAGTATTTTAGATTATCAAAGTGATTACATTGAATTTTAATGTCATTTAAACAGCAATTGGTGATTCTCTGACTCTCACAGTCTGAAAAAGCGGAGAATTTCACAAACTTATCCAAGAGCTCCGTCTGGACGATGAGAGATTCAAAGCCTATTTCAGAGCTGACAAAGACCAGTTTGATAATCTTTTAAGAAAAATTGGCCCAAGCATCACCAAACAGAGCTTCTGCCGTAAAACCATCTCTCCGGCTCTGCATTTGTCTGAGGTGATTAGGTGACCGTTAGGGTAAGGGAAAGGGTTCATTGGGTGGCTCTTGTCACATGACCTGCGGTCATTTTTGGGCTTACTTAAGATAAAAGCGAACTGATTTATGGAGTTATTTAGAGTGAGCACACATGAATCGTGATATTTTGGCCTTATTTTACTTATGGTCTTATCAAAGCATTTGAACTTATTTCGGTTTAATATGGGCTTTTTGTGGTTCGCTGGTTTTTCTAGCAAGATCTGGCAACACAAATGAGTCGAGGCTTGTGTTTTCCCTGTGATTCACTGCGCGTACAGAGGAGAGACATATCTCTGATGCACGTTAACCTCAACAACTAGTAGTTCATTTCGGTTTCGTACACACTGCATATAATTTCTGTAAGAGCGGTTGTCACTACCTGTATATTTAGGGAGCAAATTCGATTATAGAAAGCGGTTGTTCCTCCCTTATTTTACTGCAGTGTGTGTGTACAGAATGCGATAAAGCACTGACAACCGAATTTAGCTGCAGTGTGTATGAACAGTCTGTGAGGCGGATCCTCAGGACTGGAGTTGGACAGTATCAACAACACCGCCAATGAATGACAAATTAGTAACCAGTCATGTCTGTTTGCAACTGGACAAACTAAATAATAAGTTAAATATTCGAATTTTTGTTGTTAAAAGACTCTAGGTGCAATGTGTATGCAATGTACAATAAATGTGCTTAATGGTTTTGTTTTGTTTTTCTAGAAAAAGGTTCCTCCCACATCATAAAGCTAGCCACTAGCCCGCTGGAAAGCACTATCTATCTGAGAGTAAATTGCGAAAGCAGTCAGTTGAGATATTTGCAGATAGGGAGACAAACAGACAGTCAGAGGCTTTCAATATCGGGAGAAGACTTTTTATCTGGAAACATGCACTTAGCAGTAATTTTATGTCTAGTGATCAGTATAGTCTGTTGTGCAGCGCTGGAACAGAGTCCGTCTGGGAAAAGCAGTTGGACTGGGAAACTGTTAGTGGTACCAATGGATGGAAGTCACTGGACAGGAGTGAAGGCCGTGGCAGAAGAGATGGGACGCAGAGGTCACACAGTGATTGTGGTGATTCCAGAGATCAGCATGCGTTTGGGTCCGGGCAAACACTACATCACAAAGACATTTGCGGTCCCATATGAGCTGGAGTTGTTTAACAAGATATTGACCAAGCAAATTCATGACTTGACAGGATCAGAACAATCCCTGTTGGAGAGAGTGACTTCAACAGTTAGCAATATGAAGAAGATGTTTAACTTGATGGCCTCTACAACCGAAAGTCTGTTCAAGAACCAGGAGCTTCTAGAGTTTCTTAGAGCTCAAAACTTTGATGCTGTTTTAACCGATCCTGCCCTACCAATGGGGGCCATATTGGCGTATAATTTTTCCGTACCTGCGGTGTACATGTTAAGAGGAATGCCGTGTGGCCTCGATGCTGCAGCCACAGCCTGTCCGGACCCTCTTTCATATGTCCCACGTTTCTATACAAAAAACTCAGATCGGATGTCTTTTGGTCAGCGTGTGCTGAACGTTCTTGTGAGCATGCTGGAACCATTCGCATGTAAGATTTTTTACTGGTCTTTTGAGGATGTGACATCCAACTTCCTGCAGAGAGATGTGAGCCTGATTGAGATCCTGAGCACTGGAGCTGTCTGGTTGATGCGGTATGATTTTAGCCTGGAGTTCCCCAAACCCCTGATGCCCAACATACAGCTTATAGGAGGAATTAACTGTGAAATTAAGAACCCACTGACAAGGTGAGCATCACCTTTACTCTCTCCCCATAATAGTCATCACATGACTCAAAGCGCATACTATCAAGTATACTAGATATTCACAATTAAATCTGTATATGCTGCAAGGCATGACAAAGACTAAATGAGGTAGACTTTTCAAAAAGGCCAATAAATGTATTAGAATGTAGAATATTCACGACTCTCTGGACTCATATTGTGTGATTAAGCAAAAGAATTATCAAAGTCACTACAGTATCTGCAGGTGAACCCAGACTGGAAAGGGTAACAAAAGTTCCTGGGATCTCAGCCAGTAAAAAGATAACAAAAGACAAGCGGGACTCTGAACCGGAGCAGTTAATTGCCAGGGTCATTTAGGGTGAATGTAGTTATGTCATGTTCCACATGTTATTGTAACAACGTTCTTGTTGGAACTGGAACAACATTTCTGACAACCAATTAGATTTTAGGATTTGGCATTAATGTATGCCCTGCGGACTAGACTGAACCACTGCAGCCGGCCCAGTTTCTGTGTCTTGCGCACCAATATTCTTCATGCAAAACTCAAACAGCATGTATTTTCATCAGCGTGTACTGGGGTGCTTCTCACTTCTTATTTGTGCATTCCCCTTCCTCGCTTCCTTTCCTCACGTCTTTGCTCCACCCCCTTAGGATGCAAGGGAAGGATATGCCTGTGTATCCTCGCTCATGACTACAGAATCTTCAAGGTTCCTCGGCTTCTCATGGTGCAGTCGGAGAATTGAGAAGCCCTTCAAGATGGCTGAGTTTGATTGGTTTCTGTGTCTCGAGCTGTAGAATGGAGGACAGAGGAAACAAGGAAGCATCACTTTGAGTCTTGAGAAGCACCCATAATATTCTAGTAAGCCTCTTGAAGCCTTTGCTCTGCAGGCTGATATTTTAGTCAACTTAGAGGTCAAAGCTCATTATTTTTAGGTGGTACATAGAGTATCCTTTGGTTTGAAAAGCAACTGCTTGCCTGCATTACAAAGTAGAAAATAAGCTCTTTAGGAAATGCATAAATCTGCTAAACTGCTAATACACAAATGTATTGCAGCTTGGTTTTGTCTTTGTGCGTAGTTCAGGTATTAACGTTAAACTCTGCCAAATATGAAGTTCTTGTTTCACTGACATTATTGTAATTATTATTACTCGGCAAGTATTGTGTGCAGCTGGGCAAACTGAAATATTAAGTTAAACTTTCTCATTTTTGTAAACCATAGACACCAGGGGCGTTTATTATTTTGTAATAATAATAAAAAATAAATAACTACCTCTTAATATATCTAGCTAATAGCAAGCTAGAAAGGTTATCAAAATGTATCTGATAGTATACAGAAGGGTCAAAAGAAGGACTTGACAGGCTCAGAAAAGGCAAAAATAGTGAGATATATTGCAGAGGGATGCAGAAGTCTTAAAATAGCCAAGCTTCTGAAGCGTGATCATCGAACAATCAAGTGTTTCATTCAAAATAGTCAACAGGGTCGCAAGAAGCGTGTGGAAAAACCAAGGCGCAAAATAACTGCCCGTGAACTGAGAAAAGTCAAGCGTGCAGCTGCCAAGATGCCACTTGCCACCAGTTTGGCCATATTTCAGAGCTGCAACATCACTGGAGTGCCCAAAAGCACAAGGTGTGCAATACTCAGAGACATGGCCAAGGTAAGAAAGGCAGAAAGTCGACCACCACTGAACAAGACACACAAGCTGAAACGTCAAGACTGGGCCAAGAAATATCTCAAGACTGATTTTTCTAAGGTTTTATGGACTGATGAAATGAGAGTGGGTCTTGATGGGCCAGATGGATGGGCCCGTGGCTGGATTGGTAAAGGGCAGAGAGCTCCAGTCCGACTCAGACGCCAGCAAGGTGGAGGTGGAGTACTGGTTTGGGCTGGTATCATCAAAGATGAGCTTGTGGGGCCTTTTCGGGTTGAGGATGGAGTCAAGCTCAACTCCCAGTCCTACTGCCAGTTTCTGGAAGACACCTTCTTCAAGCAGTGGTACAGGAAGAAGTCTACATCCTTCAAGAAAAACATGATTTTCATGCAGGACAATGCTCCATCACACACGTCCAAGTACTCCACAGCGTGGCTGGCAAGAAAGGGTATAAAAGAAGAAAATCTAATGATATGGCCTCCTTGTTCACCTGATCTGAACCCCATTGAGAACCTGTGGTCCATCATCAAATGTGCGATTTACAAGGAGGGAAAACAGTACACCTCTCTGAACAGTGTCTGGGAGGCTGTGGTTGCTGCTGCACACAATGTTGATGGTGAACAGATCAAAACACTGACAGAATCCATGGATGGCAGGCTTTTGAGTGTCCTTGCAAAGAAAGGTGGCTATATTGGTCACTGATTTGTTTTTGTTTGGTTTTTGAATGTCAGAAATGTATATTTGTGAATGTTGAGATGTTATATTGGTTTCACTGGTAAAAATAAATAATTGAAATGGGTATAAATTTGTTTTTTGTTAAGGTGCCTAATAATTATGCACAGTAATAGTCACCTGCACACGCAGATATCCCCCTAAAATAGCTAAAACTAAAAACTAAAAAGTAAAACTTCCAAAAATATTCAGCTTTGATATTAATGAGTTTTTTGTGTTCATTGAGAACATGGTTGTTGTTCAATAGTAAAATTAATCCTCAAAAATACAACTTGCTTAATAATTCTGCACTCCCTGTATTGCAAAAGCAACCAATTGCTATATTTGCACATAGTGAGACAATTGGACACTCGGAGGTAAAGGTTGACATCTTCAGGAGAGAACTTATTGGCAAGAAAGATGCACTGTCTAGCACTGTCTTTAATAGATAGTGATCAGTTCAGTCTGCTGTGCAGCACTGGACCAGAGACGGTCTGGGACGAGCGGTTGGACTGGGAAGCTTTTTGTTGTACCAGTAGGAAGTCATTGGACAGGTGTGAAGGCCGTGGAAGAAGAGATGGGACGCAGAGGTCACACAGAGATTGTGGTTTTTCCAGTGACCGGCATTGGGTCCAGGCAAACACTACATCACAAAGACGTTTCCAGTCTCATATGAGCTGTAGTTGTTTAACTAGACATTAACCTGTCATATTCATCAATTGACAATCCTAGGACAATCCCTACTGGAGAGTGGGGCTGTGACTTTAACAGTGTGCAATATGAAGAAATTGTTTAAATTAATGGCCTCAACAAGTGAAAGTCTGTTCAAGAACCATGGGAACTTATTTCTGAGAGAGCAAAACTTTGATGCTATTTTAAATGATGCTGCACTACCAATGGGGGCCATATTGTTATGTAATCTTAACTTATGTATGTTAAGAGAAATGCTGTGTTGTCTCGATGCTACAGCCACAGCCTGTCCAAACCCTCCTTCATATATCCCACGTTTCTTTACACAAAACTCTGACTGCTTGTCTTGTGGTAAGCGTATGCCGTGAGCTGTCTGGTATGATTTCAGCCTGGAGTTCCCCAAAGCCCTGATGCGCCTGAGATATTAACTATGAAATTAGAAACCAACTGAAAAAGCTGAGACTAGTGTAGTCTCGCATAGCCAGACCTTCAGACAGAACAATGTTAAAATGTAGAATATTCACGACATTTGAGACTTACATTATGTGATTAAACTAATGTAAAAAATAATGCATTTTCAAAAACACTTTATTATTTGAGGGTGAACCCAGGCTGGAAAGGGTGACAAAGGTCCCAGGATCTCACCCAGTTAAAAGAAGGCAAAAGAAGAGTGGGACTTTGTACCCAAGTAATTCATTGACAGGGTATTTGTTGTTGCCATTGATGGGGTCTTTGATTCATATTTATGGCTCTTGTTTCATCTCCATCTTCGTTAGCGAATGAGATGATACATTTTTTCTCTTTCTGGTTGTTACTCATATTTGAGAATAGTCACAAAACAAAACAAAAAAACCCTTTGAGAAAGAGAGAGACTCAAAGAAAACATTTCAAGACATTAAATGTAATATTGTGGCAGCTGTTTTTCAGAGTTACTTTGTTTTTACAGTGTGCCACACAGGTCAGTTAATGTAAAAAGTCCATGTGTTAACCCATTACACCAAAAAAGTGTGCTGTAAAATAACGGTAATCTATTGACAGCAGGGTTTCCTGTGATGTACTGTTAATTTACAGCTCTCCTACCCTTTATTAACAGCTTTCGTTTTTTACAGTGTTACCGTAATAATACAATGGAAGGTAACTCATTTCATTTGGAAAACTGTTTGCCTCAAACAGTTCAAGTTTAAAAACTAGTATTTATACGTTTATCACTGTGTTCTTAATCTGAGTCCACTGAAAAGAAATATTTCTTTGATATAAAACTAAACTACAAACACTAAATGTGTAACAGTGAAATAATCAAAAAGAATTTAATCAAAAAGTTCATTGTTCGCTAGCAATAACACACGCATGTGCTAAAGCACTTAGCAAAGAGATCGTCACTGCGTCATCAAATACACAGTTACTGCTTTTAAATAAAGCAACATGTAGCATAACATCAGTGTTTTTCTGCTCGTCATTGACTGATGCTCAGGCTCTACTCTCCAGGACAATGATGACCCCCAAAACTAAATAATTAAATCAACAAGTCTCTCCTATATCATCTTGTGCAAAGACACATAAAAACAGTTTATCAGTTATTGACTTTGCATAACTTTTTTAACTTTATTTCAGTCAATTTAACTTATTTCGTTTAGTAAATCTGACTACGTTTTACAGTATATTACTGTTTTTCATTGATTTTACGGTAATCTACTGGCAGCAAGGTTGCCGGTAAAGTACTGTTATTCTACAGTTTGTTGCCTTAATTGAATTTACAGTTTATTACTGTTAAATTATGTTTCTCATCTTACACCTTTAACCCTTTAAACCCCACAACAAAATCCTGAGTTTTAAATGAACACTTATATGTGTGCACACTACAGAGCAGTGTTGATATGAATGAGAGAATTCAGTGATTAATTAAGTGATGATTGAGCATTAGTGATGAACACTGAAGGAAAGAGAAACAACAAAAACAGAAAAAAGAGATGAGACGAGCAGAAACACAAATACAACTGATTTCAGCCACAGCCTTAAATGAAATCAACTCAAAATAAAAGAAGGCATTAAATCTCTCAAGATCTGATTAAACAACTCCACAAACAGCATTACCTGTTTAAGTCATAACCTGATAAGAAGTTCTTATTGAGAATTAACAGGTTTAGATGTTTTGTTTCGTTTGACGTTACCATGATGAAGATCAGTGATTGATTTAGTTGGGCTCTGGACCCTTGACTTTTTAACATTAGTTTTTGTGTGGCTATTGTGACTGCTCTTTAAAATCCATTTGTGCATGTTTTGATAATAACATGATCATCAAGTAATGCTTGATTCACTGAACTCCAGTGTCTAGTCATTTACCAAAAATGTCTTATATTAATACACCTTAATTTTACATTACCACCGCTGTGAAACTACAGCAAAAGGTCAAGCAGTGCTGATCAATCAGTAACGAAAGATATTTAAACACATAATTTACGATAAAGGTTTGTGTTATGGCAGCAACTAGACACGCAAACTTCAAGAATCAGCATATGAAACTCAAGAATGGTGACAATCAAAACAAAACAAAAAAGGTAGACAGATCAATTCTGAATATCACAAAACATACAACCAAAATCACAAACACAAAAACAACAGCAAAAATAAATTAGTAAGATTTAGATGATTGTGATTATTAATAAACAGCCAACATCCTCTAATCACATTTTCTTTTCAGTTCAGTTTTTTTCTTTTTTCATAACAAATGTATTTTTAAGTCACACTTAAAGCAGCAAAAGAAAAACTAGTGTTTAAGGGACAAGAGACATTTGCTTACCTTGTCTAATAACGTGCAAGAGCGGCGCCTCTATGTCTAGTCAAAGTTTGTTGCAAAGCTCTCGCCATCTCGGAAACGCCACGCCGATATCGATCCTCGTTGTATTTCTCCCTTTGTCCCAAAGTTTGCTTGCTATGGTCTATAATGTTTGAACGAAACAACAACAGCACGCTACTAGGAGTTATGCAGCTGTCAGTGTCTGTTGCCATGGTTACTAATGCAGTACAAGCGGAAACCAGGGATAATGCAGATATTAGTCATTGACAGTTAAAATGGAAATTAAAATTGTGAATTTCTCTGAATTGACAAATTCTTGGAAACATTTAGGATAATGTAAGTACATAGCTGAACAAAGTATAAAACATATACAGGTGGTTTTTGGATATTTTAATACAAATATTCTATATATATTGTGCCTTTAATAGAAAAGGGACGTCTTTTTTGACCGATGGATGCCCAACTCAGGGAGTTGGAATAAAAATAATAATTAGTAGTAACAGTAGTAGTAGTATTTGAGAATTAATTTATTCATTTAAGAACCTTGCTGCTGCTACTGCTATTTGAAAAAATAGCATGATTATCAATGGTTATATTAAATCAGTCAATGGATTAACATAGTCTCTTAAACAAGAGACCATCAGAGAACTTTACTGCTGTATACCGCATGTCTTTCTTGAAACATATATAGTTCATTTCTCTGTGTGTGGATAATAATGTTATGAAATGCAATTTAGAAATCATGTGGGGGTGTATTGTTAGTCACGCTATCTCTTGAACATGAGGAGATGGAAAGGAAAGGAGTGGCAAGCTTCTCACGCGAGCTGGGTTTGAGGGGAAGGGGGAGGTGCTGTTGTGTGTACTTTTCTTCCTTCTTGTGCTCTTGCATTTATTCAGCTTGTTGTAAATTAGTCTTTGAGTTGTCTTACTTTACTTAGGAATGCTGTCAAATGCTAAATGCTAAATCCATAGTTAACCCTGCCAAAGAACTGTGATGTATTTGGATGTGTACAAAGTAGGGGTTCTGCTTTTAATTTTGTATTTAAGTGTTTAAAGACCTCAGTGTCTTAACTGTAATTAAAAGTATTGGCATTTGGTTACAGCATATAAAATTCACAGATTAACACTAGTTGATTTTTTTATGTACAGTTTATGACTGTGTAATAGTGCTGTCTTTTCTTGAGTTGTCTAAATTCATGTTATTTTATGGGACGTTGCATAACACTGCTGGCCCTCCAAAGCACTTTTTTTCCTTTCAGGAAATGTTTTTTTTTTTTTTTTTTGTGAAACTGCCATTCTGACAGGAAAATTTGCATGATCTGCAACCCAAAACACATAACTGTCGTCCCCTCTCGTTCTTCCTTTCACTCCTTTCCTTGTTTCTCAGTCACACATGAGAGAGTCTAAACACAGCCCCTTTTCCTGGAGGAGGAGTTTTTCCCTCTCCTTTTCTTTCAGTGCTTGTGTCTGGTCTTAGGCAGACTCAGTTATGCTGAAGGAGGGCTGGCTGTGGGGGCTGGGTTCAGGGCTGCTGCTGCTCTGGCTCGGTTCCTGGCTGAGGCCTGCGCAGGGTGGTCGGGTGCTGGTCATGCCTGTTGAAGGCAGCCACTGGCTCAGCATGAAGGTGTTGGCGACGGAACTAGCCCAGAGGGGCCACGACATCCTAGTCCTGGTGCCCGAGACCAACATCTTGATCCAGAGCTCAGAGCTGTTCCGTACCGAAACCTTTCCAGTGAGCCTCACCAAGGAGAAGCTGTCCACCAGTTTGAAAGGATTTCAGCAAGGGGTGTTCAAGCGTAGTCCTGTGATGATGGACATCATTGTACAATTGGAGCGACTGATGAACTTCACACTATCGCAGGTGCAAGGATGCGAGTCGCTGCTTTACAACGAACCTTTAATGCAGAAGCTGAAGGAGGAGAACTTTGAATTGGTTCTCACTGATCCCTTCCTGCCCTGTGGATCTATTATTGCCACCGCGCTAGGTGTCCCTGCTGTCTACTTCCTGCGTGGCATGCCTTGTGGCATTGACATGTTGGCTTTACAGTGTCCTTCTCCTCCATCTTACATACCTCGGTTTCAGTCTGGCAGCACTGACAAAATGACCTTTGTAGAGCGCATTCATAATTTCATCATGAGCGGTGTGGAACTGGCACTGTGTCGAGTAATGTACGCCAGTTTTGATGAACTTGCTGCAAGATACCTGCATGCAGACGTGACGTACCAGGAGATCCTCAGCCACGGAGCTATCTGGTTGCTTCGATATGATTTTACGTTTGAGTACCCCAGACCTCTCATGCCAAATATGGTCCTCATCGGGGGTATCAATTGTCGGAAGAGTGCCATACTTTCTGCAGTAAGTCAACAGAGGTGTCTTTTTGAGCTGCCTTTTGGATTTGGTCAAGATAAGAAAATATACTAAATAATAAATGCATTTTTAGAAGGAGGTCTTTGCCTTTGTTGTTAATTTAAGTTCTTAAACATGTTCAGTAGTGAGTAACTACTAGTCCTAAGCTATGATATTCTAAGGAGGGAAGAGGTTGTCACCTCTTTGGGTTGGTTTGGGGTCAATGTCAGTTCTAGGAATATGGGTTCTATTTTTGAGTTGAAATTTGGTGCTTTGCCCTCACATGCATTATGTTTACCCAAATGCAAACATAACCCATGGTCATTTGACTCCCCTCTCCAGGGCATTGGTAGCCTGAGGCAACGCGATGTGTTCATTGTATTTTTTGGCACGCAACCTTCTCTTTTGCTTTCCCTCTTTGATATTTTCTTTCTCAGCCACCCTTCCTTCCATGGCGACAGAAACAAGAATGCTACAAGTGTTTTTTTTTTGAGGCAGGGGTTCTTTTTACTAGCAAAATAATCAGTTCTGAGCTCTGGGAACTGTGCGATTATGTAATGTGTGCAATGCATAGATTGAGAAATAAAACAATTGAAATTGTTTTCATATTTTCATGTAGGAAAACAGCAACAATAAATTGTTAGTTGTGTCAGTTTCTGACTTAAAGAGGAATACGAAAAACAAACATAGGCATGGTTTGCTGTTGATTAAGGGATAGCATGGGTCTTGCTTATGATGCTGTGTGGGTATATAATGCAAACATAATTTTTCTCTACTCTATGCCTAGTTTACAATATTGAGTTATGCACGTCACATGGACATTATTTATTTTTAGCTTATTATTCTGTGGTTTGTTGTCTGTCTTTTGCAGGAAGTGGAGGAATTTGTCGAGGGTTCTGGAGAGCATGGAATTGTGGTGTTCACTCTGGGTTCTCTGATCCCTTCTATGCCAAAAGAAAAAGCTGCCATCTTCTTCAAGGCCTTTAGCATGATTCCACAGAGGGTAAGAAAGAGTTTGGAAAGAAAGAAGTTGGAAAGGCATACATTTAAGAAAATACATACTGAGGGAAATGGGTCTTAGCAGTGGTGCAACAACAAGGTGTAAAATAATCCTTTGAACTACACCCATTTACTAATGCCAGGCTCCTGTGCAAACAATGTGGTGCGTGACCTGAGCCTATTCTCTTCAGTATCACAGATGTTCAGTCATCTCTCAGCGAAGGATTTATGAGTCTGCTTACCCACTTGTTTTCCTTGTGTGTTAAAGTGTAAAACTAAGTGGTGGCTGCACACAGAGCTTTAGCTATAGCTGGGGAGGAAGCCCAGGAGAACATCTTGTTCTCATTAAAGTTATCATGTGTGCTGAAACTGGGATTTGATTTGGCACTCTGCAGGATGGGGAATTACTGGAGTGGATAGTATTTCTATTAGACCAAGCACAAATCTGCTATCAGCAAGAGCTTATCATTACATTTTAAAGATCTTTACCTGGTAATGAATCATGTTGTAACTTTTTTATAGCAACTCTAAAAGTGCATGAGTATTCCCTAAGCCTATACTAAGCTAATGTGTGGCCCCAAAACATGGAAAAATATTTCACAAAATTAAATGTAGGTTTTACATTTTAAAAGATAAGATATATTTTTGAGAGTATTTGGATATTTTCTGTTTGTTAAACTTGAAAAATTGAAAATGTGATAAACTACACTTTTCTTTTAGGACAGTTCAGTTGTTTGCGGATGCATTTGGTTTGATATACAGTAAATATATGAATTTTATTGCATTAAATGGCTTAAGTCTCCACATAATTGCATTTAAAATTATTACAGACAAAGGGTACTTCTAAGGTAGTCATCAAACAACTAGTCTGTAAACTTGGTTCAGCTGTGAGTAGAGGTGATGTTTTACTATTGCATAACTTGTGTCCATAAGCTAATTTCAAGAGGAATCATCTTTGGAGTCATTGTACTGCAAGTTGCTCTGGATAAAAATTTTCTGCTGAATGTCACTTTTCTAGGTTCTGTGGCGGTATACGGGTGAGATCACTGATAATGTCCCTGAAAACGTCAAGCTGATGAAGTGGCTTCCACAGAATGACTTACTTGGTGAGTTTCTCTGAGCTGTTTTTTTTTTTTTTTTTGCTAAGCTTACATATATTGTCCACCCGGGTGTGGGTTCATTTTCTTTTAGCTATGCAATAAGTAGTTCTGAGTGGGCCTCACAATGGCCTGATGAGGCCCTGGAGGTTTCCCTACTTTCATACGTCCACCGCGATGGAATTTGAATTCAATGCCTACCCAGGGCAGAAAATTTGAAGTAGACTATCTTTGATGCTCCCCCAAGACATTCTACTGACTATAAGTAACTTTACAACTACTTCAACTTATTCTACAAACCCGAACCCTAACATCTAACCCAAACCCAGTGGTTCTCAAAGTGTGGGGCGTGGGAGTTCAGAAGAAAAAAAGAAAACAGCCGTCACAATAGCGTTCAAGTGCGTAAATAGCGGTTGGCGTTAACTGACTTTATAAAGCAGCAACGAACACCAATTCAAATGCGCAAATCAACTGTCGACATGTCACCGTCTGAACAAGCTCGACACAGAAGTCGGTCGCCATAGAAAAGCACCTCTTCAGCATCACAAGACGTACAAGAAGCTGATCTCGTGACGCACTGTCTAAAATTTTCTCTATTATTATATTTTTCAATGATTCAACACATTACAAAGCAAAACTTTTGCAGATGTTTTTCATTGCATATTTTTCGATAAAAAAATCTTTCAGTTTTTATAATTTTTAGTAAATTATTTGGTGGTCTGAGACAGAGAGGGGGTAGAGGGGTGCCAGATTCACAAAAAAGTTTGAGAACCACTGCCCTAACAGCCTACTACAGTGTTCTAATACTCCAATGAGAGTTAGTTGATATGTACTTACTAAGTTACTTATAGTTAGTAGTGTCTAATGCAGACCATCAAAATAAAGTGTATCCATTTATTTGAAGTTAAAGGGTTAGTTCACCCAAAAATAACAATTCTGGCATTAATTACTCACCCTCATGTTGTTCTACACTTGTGAGGTTTTTGATGAAATCCGATGGCTCTGTGAGTCCTCTGTTCACTTTCAGATGCCCAGAGAGGTACTAAAACGTATTTAAAACAGTTCATGTGAGTACAGTGGTTCACCCTTAATATTAGAAAGCGACAAGAACATTTGTCAATACTTGCGGCAAAAAACAAAAAAATGACTTTTCAGGCCAATTTCAAAACACTGCTTCGAAGCTTTACAAATCTTTTGTTCCGAATCACTGGTTCAGTTCACATATCAAGCTGCCAAAGTCACGTGAACTATTGAAATTTTTAATCACTTACGCCATAACGAAGCCTCGTTCACTGAAATCACATGACTTTGGTGCTCCAAACCACTGATTCGAAGCAGTGTTCTGAAATTGACCATCTGTAGATATTGTTGAAAAGTTTTTTGTTTTTTTTTGGTGCAAAAACAGTATTCTCGACATAGAACGACATAAAGGTGAGTCATAAATGACAGAATTTTCATTTTGGGGTGAACTAACCCTTTAAGCCTTCATTTTGGTAAGAAATCACTCAGTTTACAGCACTGAATCGGTTCATCTTTCCAGAAGTGTGTGAGGACCAGTGTGAGGGGGTACATTTATTATTGTGAAATCCAGGGATTCACTTGGCTTATGTCTTGTGTGATTAGTTAAGGATCAGCCAACCACAGATTCCAGCAACAACATGGATCATTAAACCGGGAACACAGAAGCAGCTTTGTTAAGCAAACTGTGTAAAGTCTGTAATTTGTCTGGCATGTCAGGTATGATTGCAATGACTGGAGTGCAGAACCCCATCAGACTCATAATGTTAGCTAATCCTATTAACTGTGGTTATATTGGCACTGATGCTGGAACAATGAGCAATCTGGTCAGCTGTGTACAAACTGGTTATTTTAAATGAAAAGTGTGTACACCTTTTGATCGCATGAAATTGAATTTAAATACTTTCAAGGATCAATAAACGACGTATGAATATCTCCAAACATTATTGAACAAATCAAATTTAAGCATTACACAGTGGGATCCAAAGGTCTAAGGATACTAGCGATCTCTATTTTGCATTTTGCTTCTAATTTAATACAATTTTTATTACAAATTAAATGATCACCACAGTTTGAGTGAAAAGTTGAATTAAAGCTAAAGTGAATATATGAATAACTAAGAAACTTTGATTTGAACTTTGAACTTGTTTATAACTTATGTGATAAGAATATTTGTTTTATTTAAACTTTTCCTTATTTTACATTCAGTCCTAAAAGTTTAGTTTAAGGGTTAAATTCAATAAATAAATATATAAATAAAATAATTTAATTAAAATAATAATAATAATATATTTTTTTTTAAAAAACGTTAAAGGGAAAAAAAATAATTTTTCAACGGAAAATGAAAATATGAAGAAGATATTTTGTATAATGTCAGTAACCAAACAGTTGATGTGCCCCATTGACTTCCATTGTATTATGTATCATGATCTGTTTGGTTACCCATATTCTTCAAAATATCTTCTTCTGTGTTCATCATAAAGGTTTGCAACAACTTGGATGAACTATCCCTTTAGGACTGCTTTTATCATCATCATCTGCTTTATGTGCCGGTCTTGTCAAAATCAATGTGACTTTAAATCTTGTCATTTATTAAAGGTCACCCCAAAGCAAGAGCCTTTATCACTCATGGTGGGACACATGGAATCTACGAGGGCATCTGTCATGGTGTGCCCATGGTGATGCTTCCCCTCTTTGGTGACCAGGGTGACAACGTGCACCGCATGGCAACTCGAGGGGTGGGAGTGATCCTCAGCATCCATGACATCACTACACAAACACTGGTCGATGCTCTCAACACAGTTATTAATGACACCAGGTGAGAGTTCCACTGTTTTTAACATCCTTATTCTTTCATATATATATTTTCTTCATGATCTCAGTGCATCTCTGTTGCTGTCTCCCGTAGCTATAAGCAAAGAATGGAGAAGCTGTCGGCCATACACAATGACCGTCCCATGCAGCCCCTGGATCTCGCCGTCTACTGGACAGAGTTTGTTATGAGACACAAGGGGGCGGACCATCTGAGACCTGCCGCCCATGACCTCAACTGGCTTCAGTACCACAGTCTGGATGTGATTGGCTTCCTGCTTTTTATTGTACTGATAGTAACTCTAGCAACATTTAAATGTTGCGCACTGTGCTGGAGACGCTGCTGTAGAAAAACGCAGAAGAGGAAGGAAGACTGATTGTATAGAAATTAAAAAGTGGTATTGCATATAAAAGTATGCCATTTCAACATAGTTTTGGTTTCACAATGCTAAAGTCATGAGAAGCCTGACTTCCATCAGCTGACAACTGAGCCAAAGTTTATACACAGGGATCACACGTCAATATTTTGAAGCAGTTTCAGCTCAAGATATTAGTGTCACATGCTTTTATATTTATATCACCAATACTTGCCAATAATTATAATCACTTGCATTTTTTTCCCTTTTATTCTGGATAATGGAATTCTCTTACCTTAATCAGGAAGGATGCTGTCGAATATGACACAAATGAAAGGCTGTGAAACAAACATATAAGCTTGTCTAATTTTGACAAATAATATTTTTTGAGTTTAAGTTGAAATTAATTTATCTTCCATGTTACATCGACACCATATGAACTGAATTGCAATCTTTTTCTTTTGTTCATTTTTCTTCTAATGCTCAATTAAATGACCATCATTAATCAAGTTTGTATGAAAGGAATTTGTTTTGTGTGTGTGCACTCGTACGATTTGAAAAAAAATCACATTCTGAACAGGAAAAAAATAAAATCGTTAAATATGAACACAGCGATGCTTTTTTTGTCGTTTATGAAAAACAAAAATCTCCACCTCTTTTCTCACACAATATAGGAAAATAGAGCCCTATGAGCGAACATTAGCGGAAAACTGGTTGCGTAGCAAGGATTGTTTCATTTATTGGCTGAACTGTGTAAAAATCTCTTTTATTTCACTTTTCTGCAAACTGGAAAAAAGGGCAAAGTCATGTTTCATTTCTGCTGAAAGCTATATGAGCAGGGTGTTGCAAGAGGTGAAAACTCAAGTTCTTTTTAAACTGAACAAAGTCTACATTTGAAAAATGTAAATGTAATTTCTAAAACACTGCAAAGCAAAATGTAAAACCTACCAATTTACTTTTATGCGACCCCTGGTGGAGGGGAAAATATAAGCTAGTGGTTAGGCCTATAAACATTTCAGTTAATTCAGATCTCATTTGGAACTAACAAAATATAATTTGCACATAAACGATCGCCTTCGTGTTCATCAAAGCAGTTTTACATTATATCTTCAATGTCTTTTTATTGGTAACTGTCAACTCGCATGTGGTTGGGGATTTTTTATCATTCCAATCCAGTGACGTTTACTGATTATCTCTGAAAGTTATTTCGTTGTACCAGTAGATGAAGTGACTCTTTAAGTCCGCGAGAAATTGTTGCAGAAAGAAAAGACAAGAAATAAAACGTCTAATTCCAAGTATCTAATTAAATATGGTGTTTTATTAAATAATTAAGTATATTATATTAAGTAATTAAATATGGTGTTTTATATGTTGTAGCTCAAGTAGAACATCAATGTATTCTAACATTGAGGCAATGACATTTTAAATCACAAATCTCCTACTACACATTTTTCCTCCCAAGGGTAATGCATTTTATTTCATTCTGTTGATTCATTTGCAAAAACAAATCAAGTTCCTTCACTGAAATTCTGCAAGACCAATTAGTAGGATTTATATATATATTTGAAGTGATGAAAAAGGGTTATGAATTATATGTAGATGACAAACATATCTACTAGTCATTAAATCACTTCAGTAATTTGATATTAAAGACAGTTGGGATTAATTGGATATATAATAAATATGCATATGATACATTAACAATAGTACATAAAAATATAAGCAAAAAGAAGAGCAACTCTGAATTATTAGAGACTAGCTCACAAAAAACAAACAAAAAAAACCCTTAACTTCAAAGTCCTAAACAGTTTAGCTTCTCAGTATTTGAGTAATCTGTCATAGTACACTCTCAATGCAATCTTACTGATACCCAGAATATTAGAATTAAGAGCTAAAAAAAAGAATATAATCTGTCTGCATTATACACGTACACACAATTGTGAAAAAGATGGACAAAGTAAGATAGCCTAAACTTCTCTCCGCACATTATACATATTACAAATGTAATCAATGAACACGTGACTGTTACTACAACTTATGATGAGTAACTATTTATGACATGGAGCTTCTAGCCATGACTTTCTTCTAAGCTGCTCTGACACACTAAGTATTTTGAGACTTCATTCAGCTTGACTAATGACTAAAGGTATTTTTAGGTTAATTAATTAGACACTAACACTGTGACTGCAATAGAAAAGTATTAGCTGCCACAGGGGATAAAGACACGAATAAATAATAAAATATAATAAAACATAATAATGAGAACAATCAAATATTGCGGCCGTATTCAGCTATGCGTACTTGTACACTATATGGACAGTTGTGTGCGCAAACAATTCTACTCTAAAACAAGTAGAGTGCCTGGGTGAGAGAGAGAGAGAGAGAGAAATAAAATACATGTTTGTTGTTTTGCAAATATTAAGTGTTACAAGTAAATATTTTTCCGTAGTGTGTGAGATTGTTGAAGCTGATACTGCTTCTCAGGATTACTTTGGTTGTTACAAAACACATTTCTGTTCACCTCCGTCATGATGTCCAATAAAGACGTCTTTCTGCAAATTTAAGTGGGAAAAAACAGAATAAGTGGATTTAAATGATTTAATTTAGCATGTACAGTGTTTTTTTATGGTTGCTGCAGTGTTAAATGTCTGCTCACAAGCAATAATGGACTGACTAGTGGCTCTTTAAGACAGCTGGTATAAAGTTTATAAAGTACCTCTCGTGTCCCCTCAACAAGGCTGAGTTTAAGGCATGCAGGTAAACCGACTGGTGGCCAGAACCTTCCAGCAGTTTTTCCTCTGCTGTGCACACGCTCCAAAGGACATCCGCTGACTCCGGGACAGTCCTTGTTTCTGCACATTGCCGCCTATTATAATGGCATTTCGGTCCATCGGTCTCAAGGTATTCATCATCCATTGAGGCTGTTAGAAGCGCTTCTGTGGTCCTGTAGATCTGGGTAAAGAAGAGTTTGGGTTTACCACCCAGAGAGGGACATTGGTTTGGGCTGAAAAGCTGCTTGAGATCCTCCAGTCTGAAGCCAAGGCTGTTAGATTCTGTAGCCAACAAATGAGTGTCTGTTCCCCTGCTAATGAGGCAGCAGACAAAGTGGTTGACCCCCTGAAGGCTCTTGTTGCAGGTCAGGTCTTTCAAGACCTTCTGGGTTTCTCCCAGACCCAGGAGAGAGTGGAAGATTACCCTGAAACCCAGACGTTCAAATGTTTGATTCAACATCTCTGAAAGGACAAAAAAAAAAAAAAAAAGTAGACATTTAAATGCAAATGTTTTGAGAAAGTGCACATTATAATGGAAATTCGGACATTTCCTAATTTCCTAATAAGGGAAAAAGAAAATGGCGATTTTAGAAAATCATTGGTGGGATTTTTTTAAAGTTTTTTAGTCAGCCTCCCCATACGTTATGATGACATTTTGTGGTTTACCTAACGAACCAATGGATCAAAAACAGATGAGGTAAATAACACTATAGCTATTATAACATTCAAATATACAAAACCTGTATCACGCAATATATATATAACACACTTACGTCCATCAAAGCCAACACAGTCAATAATCACACATAGTCCTCTCTGCTCAGGATTTATCTGATACTCCTCCACAAAGGCCTAGCAGACATATAGACAGTGGAAGGTATATCTTACAACCTACTCAGAAATAAAATAACCATCAGAAAAATTGCTTTGCCATGATGACTTTTTATTAGTAAGCGAGAAGCTGATTTCTTACCTGTTGGTGTTGCGTTCCTGTTTCAGGCACCGAAAGCTTCAAATGTTTAAACTCTAATAAAAGACAACAGGCAGGTCTGTTAGGTTATCCAGAAGATCTAAATTAAAGCAAAAAATTAACACTGCAAAAAAAAAAAAAAAAAAAAAAAAAAAAAAAATCACCTTGAGAACAACATTGTGGTCGTCTCCCTTGTTTAACTGAAGACTGACACTTCCCAGGGGTCAACTGAAAATGAAATTTTATATATATATATTATATATAATATATATATATATATTATATATTATATATATATATATTTATATATATATAAAATTTATATATACACACATACACAGAGGAATAGGAAGTACAATTTTTATAAACATACTGTACCCATCTATTGAGAATTTATAAGAAAATAATTTTCGAAAAATGTCTTACCTTTAGGGAATTCTGAACTTTAGTGTCTGCACATGGTACTTTCTGATCTCCACATGGTACTTTCTGACCTGAATAAATTAATTTTGTTGATTTAAGTATGCATTCTTTTTTTAATATTGTTATTATTATTATTATTATTATTTATTTTCAATGTATTTTGGATAGGGTGCCTCTCAAGCTTGGTAACCGGAGGCATGAAAAAAAAAAAAACATCTACTAAACGTCAGCCATGTTATTGTTGGGGTTTTTTTTTTTTAAGTAAACTTTGGATTTGAAAATGAACTTTGAGACAGTGAGGTACTTTTGCAGGTAAAATGAAGCATATTACAGTAAGGGGCTGTTCACATATCGCGATTAAAACCCGTTTTGCAAGCATTCGGGAGTTTGTGCTCCTGTGGCGTCTGTACTATGCAACCATGAAGAGCTTTCTCCACGACTACGCAGAAGTTTCAATGGATTTCCATCACCAAAAAGCCCTTGCAGTAGCTCTAGTACAAGATTTATTTATGAAGACGAATAAAAAATAAAAAAACTCCCGCAGTGTTTGTGTGCCCCCCATCCTTCAAATACATAAAAACCACGGAGAATTTCACAAACTTATCCAAGAGCTCCATCTGGACGATGAGAGATTCAAAGCCTATTTTAGAGTTGATAAGGACCAGTTTGATAATCATACAAGAAAAATTGGCCCAAGCATCACCAAACAGAGCGTTTGCCACACGCCTAAATTGGAAATAATGAATATTCACGCACAAAAGACACGATATGTGAACAGCCCCTAAGAATGTATAAAATATTCTAGGTTCTTATTTAAAGGATTAGTTCACTGTAAATTGAAAAGTACTGTTAAATTGAAAGATTTACTCAACCTCAAGTGTATATGACTTTCTTCTTTCTGATGAACGCAATAGAATTATATTAATAAATATCCTGACACGTCCAGGCTTTATAACGGCAGTGAAAGGGACCATTGAGTTTGAAGCTCAAGAAAGTGCATCCATCCATTATAAACACACTCCACACGGATCTTGGGGGTTTAATAAAGGCCTTTCCAAGCGAAGCAATGCATTTGCGTAAGAATTTAACATTTAACAAGTTATAAAGTAAAATATCCAGACCTGCATTCTGTATTCAACTTAATTGTGGATATTTTCCTTACACAAAAGAATCGCTTAACTTCAGAAGGCCTTTTTTAAGTATGTTTATGATGGATGGATGCACTTTCTTGAGCTTCAAACTTGTTGGAACTTGTCCTGTTCACGGTCATTATAAAGCTTGGATGTGTCAGGATATTTATTAATATAACTCCGATTGTGTTCACCAGAAAGAAGAAAGTCATTGAGGATGGGTTGAGGTTAGGTAAATCTTCGACTAATTTTCATTTTAAAGTGAACCAACCCTTTAAGGGCTACATGTTTTTTTAAATGCATGTTTGCAGAATTAAGTTTTGCATAATCAAATCATCATTCTTCTTTGGTGACAAGTAGTTGAAAAAACAACAGGGATCTCAGAAATGACTGACCTCTATTTTTGTAGGCTTGGATCTTTTTGACAAGGTCCACTCTCTTAATGTTCTTCAAACACTGTTCAAGCAAGTCTAGCTTTTCACAAGATACTTCATCCAACTTCTCCAACTCCACCACCAGATCTAGAAAGCTCTGTTAGAAATGCAATGGAACAATCATGAGATAAACATGCACATAACATCCCAGAAGATTCTAAATCATGCCATATGCAAATGTATGTTCAGTTTAGTATAATTATTATTTTAGTACAAACATTCTGAAGGTTAAACATGTAATTCTCCAGTCTTACAGTAGCTCTAGCCATTCTCTCCTTGGGCAGCATACTGTTCAGGAGAAATATAAGAGATTGCAATTCCTCCTTCTCCAGGCGTTCGTTCACTTCTGCCATTAGAACCCTGTGTAAATGAGATCAACTTTCAGGTGGGTGAAAACAAAACATCTACATGGGGTTTTCCCAAGAGAGCGTTCTAATAACACAAATGTGAGGCTCTAAAATTAGACTGCATTGTCATACATATCATTTTCACCACATGGGTTGTTACATGCAGACATGTAAGAATTAATATGATAACTTACCTGTAATCTGAGAGAACCCCTCCATTCTGCAGAATTCCTTCAACCTGTTGTCTGTTTGCGCCGAAAAATTTCTTTAAGATATCAAAGCGCCTCATTCGGAACATGAGCTCCATCAGCAAGGCATCACCAGCCTGAGACTGACCCGCTTGATTCTGTCTCTGTTTGGCAAAGGCCAGCAAAGCTCCTCTCAGATCTTCCACACAGGTGTTGGTGAACAAATCCGTACAAAGATACCGAAGTGTCCTACACTCCTCGTGGTTAAGAGACGTGGTCACATTGTTAACCATAATCGAAAATACATCTGCCATTTCACTGTATGATCCCGTAGGTTATAGTTTGGGTCATTTTAAAAGCTGGGAGTAGAAAATTTTACGCATTTTAGACATCTTTTTGTCTGGTCCGGTGGGGAAAAAGTAGAAAAGGGGAGGAGATTTGTATGTTTGTTTTTTTTTTAGAAATTATTGAGTGAAAATTGCATTTATCTTGACAGCAAGGAAAAAACCCAGAGTAGCCTCATTCATCACATTCTTGTAGAAATCAATAGCCACTTTAAATTCCCTGTAAATGACAAAGCACACATAACAGTGAATGAAAAGACTGAAGGAAAACAAATGAAGACAACTGCAAGAGCCTAACTCACCTTCAGTGTCCTTGGTTTAGAAGGACAAAAGCTTCGGTGGTGATGCCTGCAGAGAGGCTCATCTCCTGAGGACACTAAAAGAAAAAGAAAGAAGAACGAAAGAGAAATGGTCACCACGTGGTCAAGAAAGTACCTAAGTATTGGGTCTCCCCAGTAAATACACTGAAATGAAACATCTACGTCTAGAACTGTATCTTGGTTTGGGGTTGGCCACTTAGGGACTTTATTCCAGAACAACATACCACGATTTTGCGTGCAGAATCTAGAAGGCCTATCAATTTCGAAAGCGAAACGTGCAGCTTTTATTAACTGAAGGGGATTTCCGTCGCTTTAGCACGTGAACGCGCATTCCCCAATGCATTTTTAATAAGGTCTTTCTTTGGAACTGTTCCGTTTCAAAGAATCAGTTTAAAAACAGATCTTTCGTAATCACTGCAAAAGTTTTTCCTCAATTCGTTGGAAATGTCGAATATTTAAATGTAAACAATAACGAACCTACGCAGCCTAGTATATGTGTCCATTTAATTTAATAGGGAGGAGCTAATATTTCCACGCCGACATCTATAAACATATAAACACCTTTAAAATAAGATATAACGAAGTTAAAGTACAAACAATAAACTACTAACAATAAACTAGCATAATGTTGTTCACTACGTCGTGCTAAATTTGCCTTTGACTGATACGTGTATATGCTAATGGTGTGAAGGAGTTTATTCTTATAACTTTATTTACAGCATAAAGTATTATTTAAAATCATCCCTTTAAAACGAACAGAAAGAAAGACGATATACTACCGTTGACGTTGTGTGGCTTCATCTTGTCTCCAAAGCTAAAGCGAAAGTAAGCGAAGCTTTTAGCCTGAACTACCAAGCCACTCCCTTCCTCGAGAGGATTTCTCTCAAGAGTTTCGTCTTGAGGTTATTCGTTCCCTCTTTCTTCTTGCATATTCTGATGAGTTGGCTATTTAGGCTCACATTCCTCACGTTACATTTCATTAGTGCTCATTCTGTAGCAAACCGGTTGAATTAGATCTGGGTAAAGGGAGCATCATGAAGGAGGAGATATAAGCAACAATGACAACATTTTTTAAAAAAGGGTGAGAACTTTCACACTGGGTGAGAACTGCACAAACTTCTGAAAGGAAAACTATTGAAACAACAAATTCTTTATTATAAATTGTTGAAAATTAAATAACTGTGGGGCACACCCAGTGCATAAGTGTGAAAACAAACTTTTATCAAGTTCATGCTATAAAAAACACAAACAAAGCCAAGTTTGTGCTTTGAAACCATGTTTACAGAACAACAGGCTGCTTGTAGAACAGTGTAGAACATTTTAAGGCTGGCTTAACTGCAAAAAAACAAACAGGTCAAGGTTTTGTATTATTAGTGGCATGATAAGTGTCTATTGTAGCCTATAGTGTAGAAGCTGGAAATGATTGCAAAGATAATAAAAGAGCAAAGAATCTCTTGTGCAACAGACTGAAACTATTGATGATTTCAATCACTCCTTTAAAAAGGTGGTTTACATCAAACCTGCTTATTTGCTGATTTAATACTGAATCATTTAAGAGCTTCAAATACTTGTATATTTTAAAGCAATCAGAATTAATATTTCAGATATAAATGTTCAACTTTTTAACAATATTGTCTTTACATTTCTTTTAACGTACTGACTTCAAATTAGATGAGATCAGATGCATAGATCTCTGGTAATTTACAAGGTTCCCACACTCTTTATGTGATAAGAGTTTACATTTTATATATATATATATATATATATATATATATATATATATATATATATATATATATATATAAATTATAAATTTTGATCCAGACCAATCCAGATTTGTGACACAAAAGAATGAGTCACAAATGAGTCAGTCACAAATTACTCAAGAACATTTTCTAGTATAACAAAATCTTTATAGCTGGAAAAGTATATATTCACAACAGAAATTAGTATTGATTCTCATGAATTTTCTAACAATTTTAATATTCCCTGAAATGTCCAGGTTTTCCATGACCATCGTGGGATGGTTTCATTATTTTACAATACAACAATATGCCTCCATAAACAACAGATAAAGTTGTAAATGATGATTGTATATGACGAGGAGATGAGTACTATAATTCAAACCTCCTTGTCAGAGCAGAACTATCTAGTTTTTGACCAGACACTGCCCCACATGAAGTAGATGTGCCCAATAATCTGTGAATTTCCTCAAATTGTAAAGTGATCTTCTGGGACAACAGAGCCATTATCCTTAATGTGTCTAAAAACCGTCAGTGGTTTTTAAAGGCTGATATCCTTGGTGAACATGATTATAGCACCATTGTTGTTACACCTGTGAAAATACAAAGCACTACACGGACACACTAACACAACAGTTCAGTGATTTGGGACATACAAACAGAATATTACAAAAATAATAATAATAATAAAAGTATATAAAGTGTAAAATCACAAAGTGTAAAAGTCGTCTGCTTATAGTGTAAAATGTTGCCGTTTAGTGTCTGGTTCAAGTGCAAGTACCGATCAGATAGCTTGAGAACAATGTGAGAGAGGAAACAGATGCTTATCTGCTGTGTGTAATGTGTATAATGCATGACAAAAGTAAATACGTATCATACATCAAATTATTGCGGTGTGATGACATACTGTCGTGACGTAAGGATGTTCGTAGCTACAACTATTTGAACTAAATAGTTTCAGTTTTAGATTCTGTAGGGTAAATGCTGTACAAAAAAATCATTTTATCTTGCTCTCTATTGATATATGCGGTTGAACACGAAAACAATGTTCCTCCACGTATTTTGCGATATTTATTTTTCGTCAGTTGTGCTCCACTCTTCTGCTCAGATGAACCTTTTGCTTTTGATCAGAGCAGATCTGACTGATTAAGATCACTGACAGTAAGATTGTCCTAACAAGGCATACATGTGGAAAATATGTAGTCTAATCATATAAGCAGCATATCTGCCAAACATTCTTTTCTTTGTAAACATGCAAGGATACAATGTGGAAGCCTGGAATTTTTTAGCCAAATCAAACGCGAGAGCCTTGAATATAAATCATTGTTACAGGCAGGTTTTGGATATATTTATGCTTTTTTTTATGTATTCTTCTATGTAAACTAAAACCTCCTTAGTGCACCTACAATGAATTAAAAATAGTTTGATTTGTATTCTGAAACAAATGATTTAAAAATTAGCTTTTGGATATCTTTATGAACTGCATCAACAAAATTTGTTTGGTTGATATTTGTTTGTATAGCAACCTCAAAATCCATTATTCCTTATTTTATATTTGATATGGAAAGATAATGTGCTGAATTCTTAAGACGTACTTGGCCCTGTATTTAATTGGTATTTGTAAATTTTACAATATATGACTAAATGATAGATGATTACCTATAGCAACTTGTACAAATCAATAAAACTGAAGACTATATGAAGTCTTAAAGGTCATCCAAAAATGAAAATTCTGTCATCGTTTTGTCATCCTCATGTTGTTCCAAATCTGTCTTCTCTGGAAAATAAAAGAAGATTTTTTTGAGAAATGTCTCAATGTGGGAAGTCGATGATTTGGCTCTTTCGAAATATATTTATTTTTCAAAATATCTCCTTTTATAATCCACAGAAGAAAGAAGCATACAGTTTTGTAACAGCATGAGGGAGAAAATTTTGGTTTGGACAGAATTAAGCATTTTTGGTGATCTATCCCTTTAAATGAATGCTCAGGATTGAAAACAAGTTCTGCTATCGAAAATCATTTTGTCTCGTTCTTCAGTTTGCTTTTTCTGATTGACAAGTCAGTGTAGAAAATCGACAGCATGCTACAGACCGATGCTGTTGACTTTAAACCCAGAACGTCATTCCACGTTTTTGCGTTTACAAAGTAGAAGTGTGTTCAACATCATCCATCCTCTTTCCCTGGAGAGTCCCGGAGAGAGTGTCGGAGTCCAGCAGCTCAACCACATTGTACGGGGCACAGTCCTCCAACCCCAGCTTCCCACACATCCACCCACAGAAGCCCTTCTCCAGGTCCCTCACCGCCAGCCACCATTCTCCAAACACCCAGGAGAGCTGGGTCACGGCGACGTACACCCCCATACAAACACACAACGCCATGATCAGAACTGGATATAGCAGAATGAGCAAAGGGCACACCGTGATCTTGTGCAGAAAGCTGCGCTCCTCATTGTAAACCAGGAAGACGTTGTACCAGGTAAGCGTTCCGTAGTAAAACGACGTGATGAAGGAGAGAAGGAAGATGAACGGAGAGCAGGAAAGACTCCAGAGAAGAACATGAGGACCCTGGCTGAATCCCAGGGCGCAGGGTTTTTGCTTGGCTTCCGCGACCCCGTCACATTCTGCATCTAGACGCTCTTTGGAGCGAGCCATGTCTCTCAGCTCTTTGTCAGTAAGGGTCATATAGATGTCCACCATTTGGCCTTTCCGCTTTCCCCGCGTGATGGTGCCGGTCAGGGTCACGAAACGGCTGTCAGGAGGGATATCCTCTTCTTCTGTGAATGAATGATAAATATTGAGGAGAATACTGGATTAACAACACATTTTTATGAATAAATCTGTCAACTGTGCAGGAAAGAAAGAGGAAATGCAATACAAGAAAAATAGTGGGATGTGTACAGTCTATGCCAGCAGACACGAAAACTGTGCCTTGAATTAAATTACACTCACTAATTACTAATTACAGAAATCAAGCATTTATTTAATAACTAATAATATATTACATTTATATTTTGTAAACAAAATGTCCTTCTAATATGCTGATTTTCTGCTAAAGAAGCATTTCTTATTATCAATGTTGAAAACAGTTGTGCTGCTTAATATTTTTGTGAAAACTGCTGCATTTTTTTCAGAATTCTATGACGAACAAAAAATTCAAAAGAACAGCATTCATTTGCAACAATTTTTGTAACATTACAAATGTATTGACTGGAATGAGTGAGTGAATGAGTGAGTGAGTAAGTGAGTGAGTGAATGAGTGAGTGAATGAATGAGTGAATGAATGAGTAAGTGAGTGAATGACTGAATGAATGAGTGAGTGAGTGAATGAGTGAGTGAATGAATGAGTAAGTGAGTGAATGAGTGAGTGAATGAATGAGTAAGTGAGTGAATGAGTGAGTGAATGAGTAAGTGAGTGAATGAATGAGTGAGTGAATGAGTAAGTGAGTGAATGACTGAGTGACTGAATGACTGAGTGAATGAGTAATTGAGGGAATGACTGAGTGAGTGAATGAATGAGTAAGTGAGTGAATGAGTAAGTGAGTGAATGAATGAGTGTATGAGTAAGTGAGTGAATGACTGAGTGAATGAGTAAGTGAGTGAATGACTGAGTGAGTGAATGACTGAGTGAATGAATGAGTGAATGAATGAGTAAGTGAGTGAATGAGTGAGTGATGAGTGAATGAATGAGTGAGTGAATGAGTAAGTGAGTGAATGACTGAGTGACTGAGTGAATGAGTGAATGAGTAAGTGAGGGAATGACTGAGTGAGTGAATGAATGAGTAAGTGAGTGAATGAGTAAGTGAGTGAATGAATGAGTGTATGAGTAAGTGAGTGAATGACTGAGTGAATGAGTAAGTGAGTGAATGACTGAGTGAGTGAATGACTGAGTGAATGAATGAGTGAATGAGTAAGTGAGTGAATGACTGAGTGAGTGAATGAGTAAGTGAGTGAATGAATGACTGAGTGAATGAGTAAGTGAGTGAATGAATGACTGAGTGAGTGAATCTATCTATCTATCTATCTATCTATCTATCTATCTATCTATCTATCCATGTATAGGATAGTATCTAAAATATACAAATACAAACCTTTTCCAGGATGGAATTCCCAAATATTTAATACCCTGATATTGCAAGGTTTTCCGATTTGTTTTTGGGGGAAAACGTAACATAAATCTAGATAATTGACAAAGTATAAAAATAATATAAATATAAATATAATAAAATCATGTAATGTTTAATATGAGAACTACATAATATGACTCATGGTCTCAAACTGGGGAGTTCTGGATTCAAAGCACGTGTCATATAGAGCTGGTGGCATCATCTATTTTAACCCAATACAGTAAACAAACAAATGATGAATTTCCCTGCGCTTACACAAAAACCACAAAACAGTTCGCCCCCAGATATCATATTTTCACCTTCGTCAAGTGGAGGACTAAAGCTTCCGTCCACATTCGCAGAGGTCCCCTCCCCAGCGTCATCATCCTCCAGGTCAGAGCGGTAGATGATCTCTTTCTTTTTCTTCTTCTTCTTCCTCCGAGTGGTGGTTCCCTCCTCCTCTGCTGATCTCTGAAGCGTGTTCACTGGGGTCTCCTCTGTCCCAATCACTCCTTCCAGCTCCAGACCAGTGATGATATCACCAGATACCCCTTCACTCATGACTATGGTCTCAGTAAGATTCCTGTATGACGTCAGTGTGCAGCTGGACACACCTGCTTGATGTGTCAATCACCCTTTTATAATGAGAAGAAAAATCACATCAGCCAGCTGTTATATATTATGTTACTTTGTTTTGCGTTGCATTGCATTACATTACATTACATCACATTTTAGGACCTGGTACTGTTTATATCAAGTCACACCCCACGCTACTATCTGTTTATGATTATACTGATGTGATAATACACGGTTCTTACCTTGGATAAATTCCCACACAAATGCATGCAGAGGTCGCTTGCTGAATGTGTTCAGTTTATCATCCCCAAGTGCTCACCACGTGTAACTGTACTGGCGTTTGGTTTATTTTTTTCGGACAGTGCCACACCACCGAAGACAACGCATCCCCCCTCACGCCGATAATGCCATTGTTTAGCCAATCAGCGGCGTGCGCGCAACGCTCAGTGCGCATGCTCGAGTTATACTGCGCTCTGCCTAGCAACCTATCCTCTGTAGGGGGCTTCAATTTTTAAATATGTTCCGAGTGAGATGCCAACAAAACCGATTAATCATTCACTCCCCTAGACGATGAACTTAAAAAATTATAATACTTTTAATAAAAGTTTGATTTTATTTTGAAACACGAGTACCACACTACCACGTTTGGATTTCACTCATTCATAATTTCACCACTTTGGTTTTAGATAAAGATCAAATTTTTGTCATGTCATTGAGTATTATGGCCCAACTTTTTTTTATTAAGAAATATTTTAGATTTAGCTAATTTTTTTTTCCTTTCACTAATAAAACATTTCATTCTTGGGAACATTGCTTCAATTAGTAATGTTTTTATTTTTGTGTCCTAAATTAAACTTTTATTACTGTATTCTGCAACATCACTTTAATGAACGAAATTCAACATAATCCTCAAAGATGGTGGTGGGTAGTTCTGTGAAAGCAGCCTGTTCATTTTCTTGCTATAGTGTATTTTATTTTTTTCTATATTTACTAAAACTGAAGTGTCTAGAGCCCAGCTTCCCAAACTTAAGAGGGGTAAGGCCCCCCAAAAACATTGCAAAAGCTTCACGACCCCGGCGTTAAAAAATATATACCGACATTTACCTACAAATACATTAACAAGTTTGTAAGAATTTCATGTGAATTATGAGTACTATGATGTAAACATTCTTTACAAGTATATTTAAATCCATAACACTAACCTTACACACTTTCAAAAAAATCTAATTTTAGAACAATTGGAATATTCTAATTATTTTAATATATTGATTTGGACTCGCTACGGCCCACAGTTTGGGAGGCACTGGTCTAGAGCAGGGGTCACCAACCTTTTTGAAACTGAGAGCTACTTCATAGGTACTGAGTCATATGAAGGGCTACCAGTTTGATACGCTCTTCTGAAATAACAAATTTGCTCAGTTTGACTTTAGTTATATAATATTAATAATACTCATCTATGTGGAGACACTAATCAAATATATGATTTCTCACAATAATTAGCAGCAATGAAAATAAGGAAAAAAAACAGATATCAATATTCAGCACTTTAATCTCAGTAATTGGTACATTTTTCGATGATGACTTGCATCACTACATTTCATAGGAAAAATGTCCAATTTTCACTAGCCACTGACAAACCCTTTTAACAAATCATGAACTCTGATGTTTCAAAAAGTTATCAATTATGTAATGTTAGAAAAATCAACGTACATATTTTTAAATAAATCGTTGTGAAAGTGATGTTTTCTTCCTTTTTTCTTCCATATTTTTAAGATATGGTCATTTTTAAATATATATATATATATATATATATATATATATATAAATGCAAGTGTGATTAAAAAAAGAATAGCAACAGAATAAAATTTAATTTCAGACGCAGCTCACAAGTGCTATTTTTAGAACAGGCCGGCGGGCGACTCATGCGGTCCTTGGGGGCGACCTGGTGCCCGCGGGCACCGTGTTGGTGACCCCTGGTCTAGAGTATATTTCTGAAAGTCTGGTATAGCATTTTACAGGCATATTCAGTATTTTTTTATGTTGCTCAGATAAAAAGCTACTTCATAACAGAAAGGACCAGGAAACTAATGCAAATGTGTAAAAGTCATTACAACAGTATTTTTTAAAACAATGCATTACATATTTATAATCTCATGGTGACAGTTGATACATGTTATATTTAGAAATCTCACAATTACAATTGTCATATTCATAACATCATACTATTACACATATAGACATTGATTAAATACAGTTCCTTAAGAACTATTAGAATTTAATTATTTAAATTCAGTGAGAATCACTCAAAGGCCTCAGTGAAGACGTGCTGCAATTCCTAGAAAAAAAATTGTGCTCCACCCACGTTGTGATGAAGAGCAGCTGTTTGACAGTCTAGGCTTGTTTTGTTATGATTCACAGCTTGGATTTGGTCATGTTCATGATTTCTCTCAATGTGTCTGTGTTTTCTCCCTCTGGGGCTGGAGGCCAGGAACTGTGCTCTGATCAGAAAGAGACACAAACAGAAACTGAAGCATCTACATACTCAAATAGAAAGAGTCAACATCCGTCCTCATTTCGAAACAAATACATAATGCGTTATGCCCTCATCCGGCTCCAATGTGGGTACCTGGTATTTGCCAAACAGAGTGGTAGAGGCTCTGTCCTGCGTCGACCTTCAGGGTTGCTCCAGTAATGTAGCTGGCAGCCGGAGACAGCAAGAAACATACAGCTGGTGATATCTGATACAAAAATGAAATACATAAATATTTTATTATTATCTTTATATTAAATATTAAGGATCTAAACAGAACAGACATTGATTTCAATATATATATATAAATGTGAACATCATGATAGGCTGTAAGATACCTCCTCAGGAACGCCAAGTCTTTTAGCTGGACTAAACGGCACTGACATCTTAAACAAAGTAGGACCATATTCTTTGTAATTTTCCATTGCAGTTTTGGATATGATGGTTCCCTACAGTCAAGAAACACAAAAACAAAACAAATGCACACACCGTTTCTGCAATAAAACACAATTCAAGTTGAAGTGCATATTGCAGTTGAATTAGAATTGCATTATGTATAATAAAACATGTTATTTAGTAAAACACTATGAGGCCATGATAGTATGAAAAAAAGTTCAGGCAACACAAAGCTATTTTTCCACATTTAAATAAGTTATAGTACATTTCCATTTTGTGTTGACGATTAATTGCCATACAAATAATTGAGATTAATGATTTAATTCTGTTTTCTTCATGTCACATGTTCTTCATGTAAGCCTAATACCTTATTACTTAAATTCTATATAATAAAAAATGTTATTTTTTTAATGCTTTAAAAAATTAATATTTATATAATTAGTGTTGTCAAATTGATTAATCACACCTAACATAAATGTTTGTGTGTATATATATATATATATTATATATATGTATATACATTATATATTTACAAACGTTTATGTTAGGTGTGATTAATCATGATTTATCGACTGTAATATAATATAATATAATGCAGTCTGATGAAACCCACAAACTTTCATTTCATATAAAGGAAGACATTTAACTTAATCTCTGTGTTTGTTACTATTAATCAATAATTGCGACAGGCCTATTTTGTGCATTTATCCAGAGTGCCTTGCAAATGAGGAATATCACACAAACAATTCAAACTCATTTTGGAATACAATAGATGCTTTGAAATTGTTTCCAAACCGGCGCCACAGAGTTGATCCGGACCCCGCTGTCAGCCCACTCAATGGCCAGGCTCTTGGTCAGGTTGTCCACTGCAGCTCTGGCTGCTCCTGTGTGCCTGTCATAAAAAAGCCTGGCAGTTTAAATAAAGCTTTGAAAGCAGCCAAAATGCATTACCATAAGAGTATGAATCTTTAACAAGCCATTGAATGTAATGTAATACACAATATTTTTATCAAGCAATATTTTTACCAACTCACGCCATTCCAGGGAAACCCTTCCACATGTCCGCAATGATGTTCACAATCACGCCTCCATTATCTTTCATCCATGCATTGTATGCTTCGAAACAAGAGCAAAAGTTGTCAGAGAGTAGCTCTTGTGGTATGCAGAATTGTCAACTCATTATTTAGTTAAAACATAAGGCTTACAATTTCAGGGCTCTCAAGTTTTATCAAACGTTTGGAGTGAGATTACGTGTTAGGGTGTGAGCCACTCAAATATTTGCATCAGCGGCCCCTCGGGCCACACGAGATTTATTTGTGCACTTTTTTGTTTGTTTTAGTTTTGCAAAATGGTCTTTTGTTGTTTCATCCACATTTAAAGTTGGTTAATAACATAACTGTGTGTGTTTAATATTATTCAAGCATCTAAAATCTTATCAAATTGACAGAATTTTACTTAAAGAAAAACTCTTCTTATATTGAAAATGTTAATTTCCTGCGAGGTTTTTCCTAATATCTGTCATTATTAGCGGAACACATTTTACACATGGGGAAAACCAATTGTTGAGTCAATAATTCAAGAAGGTTCAGACTTTAAAGCTGTCTTGATTCTAACTTGTACTAAGCCTAATGAAAAAGTATAGTTCTTCTGCTGTAATAATTACAGCATTTGAAACAATTAGGATATAATTACAGGTAATAGCAGCCTGTACACATAGAAACTATATCCACATCAACCCACAGTTGAAATCTAAATCTTTAGTGAAAAAAATATTCCCTTAACAGATAATCTATTATAAATTCTACAAATTTTTCTACATGAACGTGATAAAATTCCAGTAAAAGAGGTCTTTCTAATTCACGTTGATGCAGGATGATGTTTTCTCAGCATAGCGCATACAGCCATTCGCGCACCACGCATGCGCAATTAAATGAACCGGGCCTCAGTCATGCTGCGCAGATAATTGGTCCGTTTCGTTCATACGGGCACTTGGTGTTTATATAGCTCCGAACGTACGATGTATAATTAATAGCCTCGTCCATTAATTGTAGAGGGACAAGTTATCCCTAACTTCTCAGCGTGAGAAATAAGGTGTGGCGTGTGAGCGTGCATGTGAACTGGTTGAAATGCGTGACACTGAGTGCCCTGTATTTTACACACACAATCACGACAAAAGCCGATAGCTAAACCGTATGTCTCTCGTTTCACATTGCCATTAATGCCGAACCTTCTTTGCAGCATAAAAACGTTCCGTTGAGGTTGGTGTCAATCACAGCACTCCAGCCTTTTGCACTCATCGTGTTCGCTGGGCTGGAAAACTGCCCGCCTCCATTATTCACTAAAAAGTCAATCCTCCCATGGAGCTTCAGGGTGGAGGCCATCAGGTTCTTCACCTGTCAAAAATGAGAGCTAAATAATATATTTTCTCAGTAGAGTCACACATTATAATCCGTGTAGAGCTGCACGATTAATCGTTAAAAGATCGTGACCTCGATTCAAACACTCACGCAATCTAAATGACAATGATTCTTGTGTCTATTAAACCTTTAACAAAATCACATTCAAATCTGCGCTGCCGCTGAGTCAACTGAGAGTACTGAGTATTAAAGTTATAGTTCGGATATAAACATTAATCTCTATGGTAGCGATAAATAGAGTAAATCAAATCAAATCAAAGTAACTTGGCACCTCAAATAACAATTGTATCAATTACATTGTTTCGCCACTAGGTGGCGACAAATGACTGTTAAAAATGATTCGCCATCAAGATATTCATTCAAAGCCTTTGGATTCATTCAGTAAGTGAAGTATTTCTGAGTCATTGATTTTAAAGTAATTCATTCAACTTAATTTTTAAATAGACAGCAGGAATTATATTGTGTCAGAACCTCAGGTTAATTACATGTTATTTTGTTTAATTGTTTGCTCAGAATCCTTTATTCTGAATCGTTGAATCATAGATTCGTGATTTATTTTAAACCAAAATAATTGTGATTCTAAATTTATCCAAAATGGCGCACATGTCAACTCAACCAGATATCCCCAGCTAAAAAGACATAGATAAATGAAGAAGAAAGACAAAATATTAAATGCCATGGATGAACATTTACTTAGTAATCCACTATTTTTTTTTTTTTTTTTTTGGTAAACACAAGGGGGTAAAAATGACATTAATAAGTTCGCAGCATTATTATTTTAGCTTTACATGGAGATTGACAGGTCTATTAGTTAAATCTGTTAACTTTAACAATCTTTGTTGCACTATATGCCAATGGTGACAAGTTCAAAAATGGGAAAAACCACTTCTTGTGTATAATATCCATTTAGATTCTGGTTCAGTTGTATAAAACTTGGCAAATGTTCTTTTCAAAAGAAAGTCATTTTCTCCCCCCTATAATTTGGCTCCAAATCTCAGGTAAAAAATCGTCATTTTGACACCACTCTAGTCAAGTCAAGTCACCTTTAGTTAAAGTGCTTTTTACAATGAAAATTGTGGAAAGCAGCTTTACAGTAATAATTGGCAAATCATTTTGGCTGCACAGCAGCTCCACAGAAAATGGTGTCATTGTCCAGCTTATTCTATATATTTGTATTGATTCATTCTGTTGCCAAGATCAATAGTTATTAGTCTAGTTCATTTATGTATATCAGCACTGGAGAAAACAGTGCAGGCAAATCAAAAACACTGCTGAATATCAAGCAAGTCTCTAAAAAATAGTGGAGTACTCAATAAATATTCTTCCATGACATTTAATCATTTGTCTTTCATCACTATTTATGTTTGTCTTTCTTCAGAAAAATCTTAATAAAATCTCAAATTTGAGCAGGGGAAGTTTCTGAAATTTGGTTGATTTTGACACGGAATGAGCCAGTTTATTGAATATTAAAACAGGAATTGCCGGTTGGAGGAATAAGAATTTGTTCTATATATATATATATATATATATATATATATATGTATACCTTCCTAAATGAACATGCTAAAAAACAAATACATTTTGACACATGATTCTCTGGCAAGGCAATAGGTTCATGAGACTGTCACCTCTTCTTCGTTCCGGATGTTGCACTGTATAGGGGTCACTTTGGCCGGGCTGGATGGGGGGATTTTGTGTGTCAGCTCTTCAGCTGCTGACTCCAGACGCTCAAGCTTTCTGGAGGATATGACCACATTGCATCCTACAACATGGGTGATATTTGAGACTGTGTATATATCATTTTATATGAATAATATTTATTCATTAAAAAAAAAAAAAAAGTTTAGATCCATTCAACTTCAATTTGTTTACGACATACATTTATAATTCACCGCCTACACTGGACAAAAGCAAAGTTAGCAAAATTTTCACCAAATATAGACTCGTTGTGCGAGATGTAAAGTTGAGATCGCTAATCATGCACACATGTTTTGGTTATGTCCTAAGCTTGTTAACTATTGGCAATTATTATTTAATTTTCTTTAAGGAGTTCTACATATGTCTATTGATCCTTCACCTATTCTTGCAATATTTGGATTGACTACAGAACTCTATTTGAATAATGCTAAAAATATGATTGCTTTCGTCACTTTACTAGCTAGACATCTCATTCTGTTTAAGTGGAAGGGCAGACCTCCCCCTACTTTTAGTCATTGGATTAGAGATCGTATGTATCATCTTGCACTAGAGAAGATTCGTTTATCCATTAAAGGGTGGATCCAAATGTAATTTTCTCTGTATGAATTTGTGTCTCTTTTCTCTATCTGGTCCTGTGAGGCCATAATAATATGGTACAGTGTGGTTAATGTAAGATAATGTGTAATGATGCAGTGGGGATGGCGAGCAAGAGAATTGATTTAATCTTAATTTGTTTATTAAATTGCCATTATATTCTACTAAGTAAAATACCAACAAAAAACTGGGGGAAAAAATAGTTTAAGTGCAAGCAAAACTATTGTTTTTTCATGCACTGGCAAGTTTTCTTCCAATGACATGTCTTTGAGAGCGGAAAATGTAACATTTCATTCCTAAAACATTTAAATTATTAATTTTAAAACATGTTACCCTATTCACCTGCTTTAAATGAAAAAAAATTGATATATTAAATACATTGCATTGGTTTCAGTTAAATTGGTAATAGATGAACAGGGAAAAAAGAGAATAATTTATATATTAATGGGTTTTTGCTGTGTTGCTCAATATCTGGACTAAAGTTCACGGTTATCCAACGTTATTTTACGCCAAAGCAAGGACAAATTCGTCTGTAAAACCAGTAAATGCATACCTAACTGTAAGAGTTCAGAAGTAATAGCTTTTCCTATCCCAGTCCCCCCTCCTGTCACAATCGCAACTTTGTGATTGAAAAGACCTGCTTTAAAAACACTGGTGGCAGCCATGTCTGTGACAAGACGGACTGTGAATGTTTCAAAATAAAAGTCACCTTCCGGTTGTGTTTATCTAGCTTCCTGTGTTTTGTGCACAACTTTAATAATAAATCGATTTAGTAAATTTCACAAAAAATACTAAGCAAAATGTATAAAAGTAAGCAAATTAAGTTTATCATAAAAACGCGAAAGACATCTCAGTATGCAAAACCATGTGATTTTATTTTACACTATGTACATTGACACAAAACGAAAAGAAAATCCATTCCAAAATCGTACTAACTTGTCAATTACAGATAAAAAACAAGATAATTCAAGGAATATGTTTTTCTTTTCTTAAGGTGGAATTTCCTTTACTTCCAATGACAGAGAAAGTCCATGTTGCAGAATGTTTACAGCAACTCACAAATTCCAACATCATCTTGTAAATAGTGTGTACAGCACTCAAATCACATACAAACACATCTGGATGCAGACAGTGCTGCCATCCACATAACAAGCTTGAGAACTCAGTCTTACAGATTTATTTAAAAGAATGTATAAACATCCTAATGATTTATTGCTTATTAGGATTATACATGTACACATTTACAAAAAATACATGTGTATAGATCTATATGTGTTATTATCTGTATGGTTTTAAACATACACATCAAAATTTTAATAACATTGTGCAAATTTGAAGTGAGTGCATACCACAGAGTTAGAAACAATTACGAGGGCCATTGAATTAAAAGTTGCTCAATAAAAACACCATTTGGCTTTATATAAAAAAAGATAAGGTTTTACTATAAAAGCAAAAGATAAAAATGAAAATGAAAACAAAGACGTTAAGAAGGCAAATCTTGGAAAGAGTGGCACTTCAGCTTTGTGATTCTTAAACCATTGCATATGACAAAACTTATCTGGCCCTAGAGGTCATTTTAAGTAGTACCCAACATCTCACAGTCCTTTACAACAGCCAATGCTGCCACAAACCTGTACAACATAAATGTGCTGTTATCTACATAACCAATGCAAAGAGTACAACTCAACGATACTATGACTGTATGTACATGAATTAAATACGTGTCTTCAAGCACTTGTGTGGTTAGCGTCAAGTGAGAGTTGTGGCTTAAAAGAAAAGTAATCTTGCTTATTGTTGAAAAAAAAAAGTGTGTGTTTCAGTTACAAAATAAATTAAAACTGCTAGAAGCCAAAAGCAAAGTGAGGCCTCTAAAACAGTTAAGGGTGAAAGTGCATTCTGTACATCATGCAGTTACGTCCTATCTGTTCTCTGAAATCTTTATATCCTTTCAAGTCTTCCTCTGTGCTCTCAGTGGTCAAACAGCAGCATTTCTGTGGTTCTTCTGAGATGTGGCCAGTTGTCATTGGGCCACATGAAATCCAAGGCTCTTGTAACGCTGCATTCCGGCATGTAGTGTTTTCCCCCCAAGATGCATTGCGGTCAGTAGCTGTTTTCATGGCCTGCGAGGATGTAGAGATTGCTGTGTGCTGTTGGATTGTCAGTTGGCCGGCTCTCCAAAACCACCACTCTGTATAGAATGACATTAAAACAAATACCTTTGACCTGAAGCCCTTTCTGCAAACATATGCCCTACATTATAAGACATGGCACACCTGTAAAATGCTTCTTCTTACCTGTCTGAACCCAGCAGTCTAAATATCCTTGAGTTGTCAGAAATCTCCTGTGTAATCTGGAATACAAGCAGAATCATGTGATTACAAAATATATACATATATGTATATTATAATTTAACATAAATCATTTTTACTTAAACCACTCTTTGAAATACGTTCTGATCCTGTTTGGTCATTCGCTGCAATAAACATTCAAATGTTTCCAAGACAACTATCAAACTGTATACTGGCTGTACATTTTGTGGCTTAAAATAGTTAGTGTGGCTGCTGATTGTAGGTAAAAAAAAAATTGAGAAGAAGAGACCAAATATATATATATATATATATATATATATATATAATCGAACCAGCAACCTTCAGATTACAAGCCCGACTTCCTCACCACTAGGCCACGACTACCCGTCAACATTATCTCTCACATAAACTTATATAGACTTGCCTCATTGGACTTGAAGCTGCGTCCTTGCATGCCATGTCTCCAGAAGGCCAACACACTGTCTTGAAGGCAAACTAAAAGCGACAGATAGATGCATAGAGAGAAAGTTATTATTTTTTTAATGGATGTTTTCACAAAATACCACAAAAAGTATTTCAGTGATCTTACAGAGGAGGAACATTTACTTCAAGCCACCCTTAAATGTACCAAGGTCCCATACCTATTGATTCAATCTGGAAGTTAAAAGTCAGTTCTGCTGAGAGTTTTCGACTGGACTTTAACCGACCTTGCAAATTCACAATCTTAATGCACCCTGGAGAGGAAGAAGAAAGGCAATTAATCACTATATCTGTTTTTCGATATGCATACATCTCTTATTAATCTATTAATGCCATTTTCTGTACTTACGATCCAAGCAGACTAAAATTGTATCTCTCTCCAGCTGGGTCACATGCATCACACAACTCTGTGGGGTATCTGAAACAACAACAACAACAACAACAATTTTCTAGAATTTTAAACGAGTAAAACTGAAAATTCACAAATTTTAAATTAATTGTAATTAATTATTATTAAAATGTGTTTTTATTTTTAAAAAATAGATCAGATTAATTAGCAATTAAATTACTTATAAATATGATAATGATGTCATGTTTTAAAGTACCCACCAGAGTCAAACCAGTTGGAGGTAGAGTTGGGATTGAGTGTCTCAAACCGCACCACCTGATTAAGCTCCGTCCCTTTGCTCACAGCTATGCAGATGAGAGGATACTGATGCTCTGGAACCACCAGCATCTCAAACACCTCCAGCGGACACGGCAGGGGGAAGTCTATGCTCTGCAGGGAATGAGTCAGTGCTTAATTTGGAACAGCCTGCTTTTGAAAATGCCAAGTAAAGCAATTTTAACCCTCAAGTCTTAAGTAGAAGATCAGCAATTTTAAAAACGCTTAAAGGAAATATGAATAGCTAATACTGTGGCCTACATTATATCTTTATCCCCCATTGTCAAACCTTTTTCCCATGGACTTAGTGTGACGCTAATGTGCAGATCACCCCGTAACATTGTTTTGATGATGAAACACTGGGCTCACCTTGACCAACATGAATTTCTGCATGGACTCCACCCACTCAAAAAGCACAACACTGGACTGAAAGGCACCGCACAGGTACTTGTGACCAGTATAAGGATTCCTTACTGAGAATAAACAAGAAAACACATGGAAACAAAATACTGTACAATATCTTATACAAAGTCAGATTAAATTTTTCTTGAAGTGCCCCTATTATGCCATTTTAAATTTTGTTTTGGAAGACTCCTGCAACAGCACAATAGGGGCACTTTAATTATTTGCTTGATATCACCCAAAGCATACTATATAAGCATACTGGTCATATAATTAGAATATCAACAAAAAGTTGATTTATTTCACTAATTCCATTAAAAAGTTCATTAATTACACAGAGACTGATTTATTTCAGATGTTTATTTCTTTTAATTTTGATGATTATAACTGACAACTAAGGAAAATCCCAAATTCAGTACCTAAGAAAATTAGAATATTGTGAAAAGGTTCAATATTGAAGACACCTGGTGCCACAAGCTAATCAGCTAATTAAGTCAAAACACCTGCAAAGGCCTTTAAATGGTCTCTCAGTCTAGTTCTGTAGGCTACACAATCATGGGGAAGACCTGACAGTTGTCCAAAAGACGACCATTGACACCTTGCACAAGGAGGGCAAGACACAAAAGGTCATTGCAAAAGAGGCTGGCTGTTCACAGAGCTCTGTGTCCAAACACATTAATAGAGAGGTGAAGGGAAGGAAAAGATGTGGTAGAAAAAAAGTGTACAAGTAATAGTGATAACCACACCCTGGAGAGGATTGTGAAACAAAACCCATTCAAAAATGTGGGGGAGATTCACAAAGAGTGGACTGCAGCTGGAGTCAGTGCTTCAAGAACCACTACGCAAAG